>WBNH01008961.1:5014-39010 GCA_013401255.1 Urocolius indicus | reverse complement strand
TGATGGTGGGGATGATGGTGATGGGGATGGTGGGGATGATGGTGATGGGGATGGTGGGGATGATGGTGGTGGTGGAGATGGGGATGGTGGTGGTGGGGATGGAGAGCTGCATTCGTGTCCCTGCACTCCGGTGTGTCTCCCCAAGGCGGCCGTGCCTTGCCAGGTGACTGACCCAGGGCCCAGGAGGGCTTCGCTGCAGGGTGCTCTGGCTGGGGGCTTTCTCCTCAGTGTGTGTCATGGAGGATTTTTCCCTCCTTTTCCTCCCCCTGCGCTGTCTCCATGGGCCTGGACCCTTCTTGCACACCCAGCCCGCCACTCTGTCCTCTGGAGAGCACTTGTAGGGGGAAAGAGTAGATGGTGAAAAGTGCCTCAGGACAGCAGGCATGCAGAAGCCAAGCCTGGTCCTTCATTCCTTTTCCCTCAGTACTTCAAGTAGTTTTGTTTGTAGCCGATGCTCATCCGCCTCCCCTTGGGGAAGCTGCTGCGGTGGGATGGAGTGCCTGATGTTCAGGCTGGTGGGAGTTGGAACTGTATGTTGGCCTGTCTGGATTCAGAAACGCAAGCTGAGTTTGAAAGGTGTGGTTATTGCGTCTCCCATCTGAGCTGCTTCATGTTTTAGTTTTCACTTCTCCAAATGCACGTTCATCGTGACTTCCAGGAGTTGGTTGAGCCTGTGATGTGTGTTTGGTTCAGGAGGTGTATTGCAAGACCAGCAGTTAAAACTGTTTTCAGATGATTTTTAGCTCAAGTTTCGGCTTGGAACTAACAAGCAAACTCATGGGAAAGAGTTGAGAGAACTTCTTAAGCCTTCTCACTTTAAGTGCTTGTGACTTTAAGTTGATTCTGCTGACAGATGCCTCTGAATTCAAGTGATGGTTTCCAGAGCATAGAAGGCTGTGCATGATCGTAGTGAAATCTCTTTAATTGACATCTACATATTTATGGCAATGTAATTCCTAAGTGCTTGTTGCAATGCATGAGGGGTTGCTGTGTCTCTCATCAGTCCTCTGGCTGTGTTCTACTTGGATTTTTCTTAAAGACAATTTTAACAAAATCATGTTTCAGGAATAGACAGTCGGCTTTCTCCTGGGGCTCTTTTTAGTGTCTATTTCGTTTGTACATAATCCACATCACCTGGTAGTTCTGTATTGAAATGTTTCCTACCATGACTGGTTTCTATGGTTAGACTGAAAGTGACAGGGAAGGGTGTTTGGCTCTGGAGATGTGCTTAGGAGCCGCAATGAGTAGCGTTACCTCTTAGAAGGGTCGTGAATTGGCTCAGGAATGTTGTGAACTCTGTTGTGGTAAAGCTGTGCCAAGCCATGGTGTTGGTCTTTATGTAGTGTTGCTGGTGGCAAAGCTGTAGCTTTGATTTCAGACCTGAAGATAGCATAGTGTGCCAGTTCAACCAATAAATGTAGCTGTAGTAAGGCATTGCAGGCCCAACTCAAACCAGCTGATGCACTGCTCTCGACGTTCAAAGTTCATTTTGTTATCTTTGAGTTGCTGATCTCTGAAAATAGTTTAAAAACCCCCTGTATCCAGTTAGTCAACGTGATGTTTTAATTGAGCAGTACTTTTACCAGTGTGCCTAACAGCAACTGTGCAATTAGGAAGAGAAAGCCAGCTGCTTAGATCCATGTCCTTATGTGATTGTTGGAGATGTCGTCCGTTGTAGATGCTGTCTCCTCTGAGGAAGATATTACAAGACCTTTCATGATGCAGAGGTGGCCAGTTTGTGCTGTGTTGAGATACTGTTGGTAACTTTCGCGTTCCCTGTGTGCAAAAGAAAGCCTGCCTGGCAGAGTTGTGTCCCAGAGCTTGCAGGACTTGTCTGTAGCCCTTGGGGTTCCCCAGAATTCCAGGTTTTGGACGGAGAAGAAAAATAAAGTGGGAAGTTAGGAAAAAGCTATTTCTTTCAATTTAAACCGAACTGACAGGAGCAGCTGCAGAGCCTGTGAAAAGCAATTGGTCCTGGCTAAGACAGACTCTGGACATCATAAACTTAATTGTGTGGAAAATCTGCCTAGCATTCTCTAGGGATCACAAGCACGTGATTGTGCTTTTAAAGGGTTGGTGTATTTAAGCTCACAGGAACTGAAACTTCCAGCGGGTCTAGAAAAATAGATGGAAGCTTTAGATAACACAGTTATAACAATATTACCACTACACTGCTTGTCACTGCCATCCCAAATAAAAACAAATGAGCTCTGTTCATTCTCCCTCTCTTTCTAAGCTCCAGTTGCCATTGGAGTTGCCCTCTCAGCTGTGAAAGCGCGGTAACTTTGTCAGGAATACTAATTTAATGGGAGCTTCTGGGGAAAAGACATACAAATTGAGTAGACAGAGAAAAGGACAGGAGGAAAGATAAGCAGCTAAAAAGTTTATTTGAGCCCTGGAGTGTAGGGATTAATAACGAGCACATTGGCCTGTGTAGACAATTGAGTTAAATAATACAATGGAAGTGACGATAGGAGAGAAAAATCCCGCAGCTGGGGAAGAGTCTCTTAGGATGTGACTGGGTATAATATGTAGATGAACAAGGGAGGGAAACCTTTGCAGAAACAGAAAGCTCTGGAAATGTCTCCTAAAGGTTAAGAAGTCTCCCTTCATGCCCCTGCAGTTCTGGGAGCCTGCCTGGTTTCAGGTTTGGTTCCAGACACTTGCAGTTCCCGAACTCCTTTGTATTCTCTTCAGTGCCTCGGTGATGAGCTGCTTAGTAGCAGCGGTACCGTCAGTGCTGTAAAGGCACCATCACATCTGATGTGGTAAGCGCAGGAAGAGTTTCCTTCTGGGTTCTTAACACAAATCAGAAAGAAATAGAGTCCATTCTCTGTTTGCAGCTGTGGTTGCTGTGCATGTGGGGATGCTGAGCTGGCTGCGTGCTGGTGAGCTCTGGAGCAGCAGCGCACCAACAGGGCCGTGCTTGGCTTACACAGGAAACGCTGCCGTGGAGTGTGTGAAGGGCTCTGAGTTGCCTTTTGGAAGTGTTCACACAGGAGGTTTTGGTGCTGATGTTTGTCTTTCTCAGTATTTTGTGTCCAAGTCACCAAGCTGTTTACTTCCTGAGCCTGCTGAGTATTTGTTTGCCTTTTGAGTGCTTGTGGTGCCAGCAGAGGCAGGAGACAAACTTTCATGGAAACACTTGTACCTTACCCTCTCCACAGAAACTGTTACAATTTCACAGTCTCTATTCCTCTTCCTTTCCTTACCAGCTCTCCTTCATCTTTTGGGCTTGAAAACTTACTGGCCTTGATGCTGTACTTCCCCCAAAGTTCCAAGAAAGGCAAAAGAGAAATCCTGTGTTTCTCCTGAGTAGTAGAAAAATATGCCTTGACTGTCAATACAGATCTGCTCTTCTCTGGTTGTATTTTGTACGGGAATTTTTGCACAGAATCAGTGTTGGGGGGGGGGGAAAAAAAATCCCTTTTAGCTGCATGAATGTGAACAAGATACATGCCATAAACATGAGATGCCTGTGACAGCAGGTGTTACTGGCTGTGGACAGTGTCGTGCTGGTGCTGGAACAGTGAGAGCTTTCCTAGTATTTGTATCGATATCGTTCTCCTGTACGTTGGGTGAATCCTGTTGGCATGTTCCAATGCCATGGAGGGTTTTTTGGAACAAAAAGGTAGTGTCTGACTTGCTTTGAATTTGTGGGAGTGTGAAATGCAGGCGGAGCAAGTGATAGCTGGCTATATATAGAATGTGTGACCTCCCTGGGAGCTCTGCTGACACAGACTCTTACCGTGCTGAATGAAGTTACGAGGTACTGCTTGACAAGCAGATTAAGAGTGAGTCAGGCCAGAAACTAAGACCTCTGCATCTCAAATAAGTGAGATAAGAAGACTTAATCTAAGGAAGAGTTCCTTATCCAGAGCATCTCAATGCAGTGTTAGTTCTTCCCATCCCCTAGTCAGGAGTTTCTTGAGCGTGCTTCTCTGCCAGGTGTGGTATAAAATGTTTAGACTGAAGTTTTCTTGTGTCCTTCCCAGCCTGTGCCAACAGCACTGGCTCAGGTTGACCGGGAAAAGATCTACCAGTGGATCAATGAGCTGTCCAGCCCTGAGACACGGGAGAACGCGCTGCTGGAGCTGAGCAAGAAGCGCGAGTCTGTGCCCGACCTGGCGCCGATGCTGTGGCACTCCTTTGGCACCATCGCAGCGCTCCTTCAGGTGGGTAGAGCTGGCAGCAGTGTCTTCCTTCCGTGGTGCAGCACCTGCCAGTGCCAGAGCTCCTGTGTCTCTGGAGAGGCACTTGGGGGGGTCCCTTACTGCCACTGCTGGGAGTGTGATGTGTGTTGGGTTGGTCGGTGAAGGGAGCAGATGCGGGAAGCCTGTTTGGTTATTGAATCATCACTAGCAAGGTGATCTATGCAGACTGTTAAGTTATGTAATTAGACAGCTACATAGTTGGAAGGGGAACAGGCAAGATGTGAAGTGTGTGAGCTCTCATATTTTCATACAGTGTCATAGCAGAGCCGTGACAGTCTTACTCCTAAGATCTCTGGTCTGATTTGTTTTGCATGAGCACTTCCTGGTCAGAAGGTTGCCTTTGCAGGGAGCCTGCTGGGAGGGCAGCATGGGGACGCTGCTCACTGCTCCAGAGATCCTTTCAAGGGAACATACCTGTATTTCACGCGAGACCATGTGGGTCAGCTTATCTCTGGGCAAACTACTCTGCAGCTGATGACTGGCTGTTTCTCTGTGCTGGATCTAGTAATTTCTTTTGAAGAAAGAAAGAAAAGAGCACAGGATTGGCAATGTCAAACTGTTCTTGGAGTGGCCCTGAAACAAGTGAAGGAAATTAGAAGGGAGCTATACTTGGAAGCAGGCAGATTTCTGAATTAGGTTTCTCACCCTCATCTGCTTCTGTTGCACTGAGTTACAAGAGTACTGGCAGCTATAGTATGAATAGAGTGGGTGTGCTCTGCCTCTAGGCACAGGAACAACGATCTTCTTCGATCTGGAAGTTCAAAACAAAGCAGTCTATACAGTAGTAAAGAGCCAGAAAATAAAATGAACCATTTTTTACTGAAATCAATGTTTGAATGCATTCCTGGGACTCTCTGACACTGACCCAGCTCTGCCCTGGCCTGGGCAGCATGGTGCTGCCATCTAACATCAAAGCAATGTTGGATGAGAACACACTGTCATCCCCTGTCACCGTAGTTTTTTGCTGGGTGAGTGCATTGGTGCAGCTTTCTGATGCTTTCTTCATCTGTTAATTTTTAGGAAATTGTAAATATTTATCCATCCATCAACCCTCCGACACTGACAGCTCATCAGTCCAACAGAGTCTGCAATGCTTTAGCTCTACTGCAGTGTGTTGCATCACATCCTGAAACAAGGTAAGTGTTTCCAGGTGTGTGAGTTTTCTGAGGTGCTGGTGCTGACAGCTCAGACTGCCTGTGTGGTTCTAGAAGCATGTAAGCTCCTCTCTTCTTTTTTTACCAAGTGGTGCAGTGTTTTCACTTGTTTGCACGGTTTATCCAGATGAAAGCTTTATGGTGGTCCTACATGCATTGCATTCCCTGGATCATCCTGAGATCCTGCAAATACCCCAAATGTTGAGTTGTAGCAGCTTCTAGGAGCCGAGGCAGAAATAAGGGTGTCTGTGTGCTGAATGCTGTGTGCAGGACCCTTGTTTTAATGAGCTTACAGTTACTTAGACAAGCAGCTTACAGTTGTTTAGGCCAGCTGTCCAAAGGGTAAAATAAGCAGGACTGGCCTTCCTAGAGTCTGTGTGTGGTAAGGGAGCAAAAGCAGAGCCACTTCTGCAGTCCTCAGCCGGTGCCTGGTTTCTTCAGGTTTTATCAATCTGTGTCAAGCCCACATCAACAGCAGGAAAGATAAAGTCGGTTCAGCCAAAATCAATAGCTAAAACTCAGAGGAAAACTACCCAGAGAGCCACGATCTCTGGCTTCTGTTGCTGCTGAAAGTGCTACATAGTTGAAGTTGTTTTTCAGCTGCTGCAAAGTAGCGTTAAAAGAGCAACCCTCCAGGAGATGATACCCAAAGAAACAGGGTAGCTTTACACCACACACCTTTACATTTGAAGTTGGAAAACAGAGAAAGAATGTTGGATGATTGTGCAAGAGAGCATTCCTCTACTAGCAGAGCAATCTCCACGTTTCTCCCTGCATTTTTCGTCTCTGTCAGCAGGTAGAGTGAGGGCACTTGGGGAAAGGTGTCTGTGCACATTTAAACTGTGGTAACATCTAGAGATCAGGCAGTCTGGATTTCTGTCATGCAGAGACTTTGCACATGCACCGTGGCTGACTGCCCCTGCCCATGGGAGCCTGCAAGGTGAAGTGCAACAGGGTATGTAAAAAGGAGAGGATCTGGGTGGTGGGAAGAGTTAACAAAACCAACAGGAGTTGGTCAGCTGGAAGCAGTGATGCAGGTTACTGAAAGTACAGGTATTAGATTTCATGCAGGATTTACTTCGTAGCTTTCTATCAGAGAACAGGCTGTTACCCTCTTGAGAAGCAGCAGCAACAGCGTGTGTCAAAGTCTGAGGCTGTGCATGGTAATGCTGGATTGTGTCTTCAATTTGTTTGTCTCTCACTTTGGGTCTTCTTCCTTTCCTACAGGTCAGCTTTTCTGGCAGCTCATATCCCTCTTTTCCTGTACCCCTTCTTGCACACAGTTAGCAAGACACGTCCGTTTGAGTACCTGCGGCTCACGAGCCTCGGAGTGATTGGTAAGCAGCCAGGCTGCTGCTGGAGCACTGGCACCTTGAGTTGGGTAGAGATCTGCATGACCAAAATCTCAGGTCTCTATTGAGACCTTGTGACTCCTGTGATCTGGGGGAGCTGCTCCTTCTCCATCACTTGTGGAGGCAGGTTTATCTTAATGTATAGAAACTGGGTTTTCAACTGAGAAGAAGACACTGAACTCTGGGTGTGTTGCCAAAAATATTATCTGTGAGTATGAGCACCTACAGGCTTGTTGTGCCTTCACCCTCAGCCCAGGAGCTGCACATAGTGATGGGTGGGTGCAGACTGGACTTTCTTTGGGGTTTTGTCATTGACTGACTTAGATGTATGTGTTGTGTCTTCCTCTTACCCTATATTTTTGGGGTCTTTTATAGTCCCTCTTGGTGCACAAAGTAAGAGAGTCTTAAAATGCATTTCTTCTTCCCAGAGGTTGCTGTGGGTGTCATGATCCTTTTGTGTTTGAGTGGGGAAGAGCCAAGGATGCATCCCCTTTCTGAAAAACAATCAGCCCCCAAGCCTAGCTCGATTACTTTTGTGCTGCCCAAACGATTTCTTCTCCAGCCGTTGCATGGTGCAATGTATTTAGACTGACAGTTGCTCTGCCTGGTGTTCAGGCTCAGTGGTTGCTGGGGAGGACACAGCAGGGGCCCCTTTTGAAAGGGGAGATTTGTGGAAACAACTTACAAATTTTGGGTTTTGTTTTGTTTTGTCTTCAAGGGGCCTTGGTGAAAACTGATGAGCAAGAAGTGATAAATTTCTTACTGACAACAGAAATTATCCCCCTGTGCTTACGCATTATGGAGTCTGGCAGTGAACTCTCCAAAACGGTACCCACTCTTTTTCTCTTGATTTAGACTTCTTATCTCTGACTGAGCAGGAAGGCAGTAACTTGCAGAGTTGGCTTGTGTCCTGTTGTAAATGCAGTGGCAACTGGCTGGAGTTTTCACCTAAGCTAACAGAGCAAAACTACCAAACTAAGCTGGGATTCACAAAATTGGTAGTTTTGCAATGGAAGATCTTGCAGCCCTGCAGAGTAACTTTCAGGGCTGAGCTGAGTCAACTTTCCTTGGCCTGAGAGAACAAATACAATAGCCACGCAATGCAGAGGTTGAGTGGCAGCTGCTCACGGTTGTGATGGGAATGTTCACCATACTGGGAATGTTCACTCCTCTGATGGGGAGCCCCTTTGCCCTGTGGGCTCAGTTCTCTGGTCAGACTGGCCCCAGCCAGAGCTGCCAAGCATTGTGCAGTGTCTGAATTCTGTTTAAACTTTCACCAAGTTAAGCTTTTGCTGCCCACCGAAAGGCCTTCCAGCTCTGGGAAGGAACACAGCACTGCAGCTCTCCCTTCTCAGGACAGATAAGTTGTTTACAGGCTTTCTTTTCTGCTTTCTCTCCGTTCTAGGTTGCTACGTTCATTCTTCAGAAAATCCTCCTGGATGACACAGGCCTGGCATACATCTGTCAGACCTATGAGCGCTTTTCCCATGTTGCCATGATACTGGTAAGATTATTTACTTCCTTGCTTTAGAAAAAGCAAAAAAAATATGTTCTAGCAGCCACTTTACTGCTCTCTGGCTGGGGCACGGGGTGAGGGAGGTGTATCGTTCTGGGGCTTATTCCTTGTAACACTGGAGCTCTCTGCTTTTCAATGTTTTCTTTGTGTCTCAAGAGAACATGTATTGGTTGTAAAGTGCACCCCCCAAGGTAGTCGTCTCCAGAGAAGAAAAAGACTTGTCAGAGTTGTTGATTGGACATGAGTTGATTTAATTTTATGTAAGAGCGATCACACGGCTCCATTTCCCATCTCTGTCTCTCACAGCAGTAAGAGCAGGTCGAGCATGTTCGATACTTGCCCTGGCACAGCCTCGCAGCTGCCAGGTATTTTCAGCTTTCAATTTCTGGGGCCAGCTGTGGGTTTTCTATGCAGTAACCTCCAGTCCTTGTCCTATCACTGCCTTCAACCCACAGAAACTCTTAGTGTCCACAGTGTCCCTTTCCAAGGAGTCTCATGGGTTTCCTGTTTGCTGCCTGGAAGACCAGGCTCCTTCTTTTTATTTTTCCCTCTTTAAAGCTGACTTCTGCCAGCTGCTGCTTATGACTCTAATTCTAGTGTTGGAATACAGAAAGAGCAGACAATTCTGGTCCATTCCCAGCCCCCTGTGAAGGAGAAGTTTGGGTATTCGTAATTTGTTCATCCCTGGAGTAAGAGCCCCAAATTAGGCTTTGTTATCTTTGAGCTTGCTGAGGAGAATACACATCTGCCCTGGAGTAGCTGTAGTCTTTGTGTTTGGTTGGTTGGCTGCTTGCTATTTAAAGACCAGGCTCGGGAGAAGAAAATGCTGCATTAAGTGCTTTGCAGTGCTGGTTCTGTGCCTAAATATTGATGCTTTCATTGAGAATATTTATTTGTTTGTTTTCCCAAGTGTAAAAAACAATGTTACCTCCCAATTCACCCACAAACAGCAAAACGTGAGTAACTGTGAGCTGAATGGCCATCATACCACTGTGATGTGGGGTTGGCATTCAAGAAAAGGAGTGGCTTTGATGAAAGTACATCTGGCTTGGTGTAAAGGACACAGTTAGAAACTCCTGGAGTAGGGGAGGGAAAGAAACCAGAGAAGAATCCATGGCTGGGGTGTATGAGCATGGAAGGATGTGGGCATATACTAGCATGGAAGGATTCCTTGCAGGGGTGTAATCCCACCCTTGGGTGCAGCACTGACAGGGTTAACAGGCCATAGTGCCACAGAGGAAGATGACAATCTGCAGAGACATTTCTGTTCTCTTGTTTCAAAAATTGAGGTAGTGCACTCTTGTCTCATGAGGGTGATGATTTGCTTCCTTTGCTGATAACCGAGGGAGATTTTATTGCAAGTATTAGATGCTTTTCAAAGAGCAAGTTATTCAGTATTTGCCATCCAGGAGGGGTCTGAGGAGCTCTCTGGCTTCTCGATCTTTTATTTTGAAGAAATACTGGTATCTTGTGGAACTGCTGGGCACAGGAGGCTTGTAGAAGGGCAGATGAGGGGGACCTGCTACTTGCTAGCTGCCTGAATGTCCAATTACAGGTGAATTTGGCTGATGGTTAGTGCTGGCCAATGTAGTTTTGCAGGAGAACAAACCCAGCTTGTTGGGCTGGGCCAGAGAGATCCGCTCTGTTCTTGTCCCAGCAGCAGCTTGATGAGGAATGTGGCAGAAAGAGAGAACAAAACTCTCAGGTAAGGACAGCTGTGCATCTTCTTGTGCATGGTGTGGGTGAGCCCAGTCCTCTGGCACGGCTTCCCAGGCTGCTGGTCACGTTCTGAAGGCAGAGCAGATGCGTCCAGGGAGCGTTGCAGAGGCTTGGACCACACCTCCCAGAGACTCAGCCTGAGCTTATCAGCCTCCACGCGAGGAGAAACCTGATATTCTCTTTAATCTAGCAGGGAACTGGACAGCTAAGCAGCCACAAGGAGGTAAAAAACAAGTAGAAATGAGACAAGCTTTCCCTGAGCTGTTTGGAGGATCCTTTTGAGGTCGTGGCTAGCTGCTCTTCTCACAGGCATCTTGGCAAGCAGAGCGCTGGGCTCCATGCAGGGGGCCCTAGATGAAAGGTCGTGGGCTGTGATGCGTGAGAAGCCAGAGCAAAGGATTGAATGGCCTTTCCCAGCCTCTGCTAATTGTGAAGCTGTTCTGACAAAGACTTTTAACTGGTGGCACTGACCTCTGTCAAACAGGGTAAGATGGTCCTGCAGCTCTCCAAGGAGCCGTCGGCACGGCTTCTGAAGCACGTCGTCCGCTGCTACCTTCGCCTTTCCGATAACCCCAGGTAAACATCTTAGGAGTCTGGGCAGGGGCTGCTCCTGCCTGCTTGGAAGTGCAGCTCTCCAGCCAGGGAGGGTCAAGGTTCCTTGTTTGTCCTCACGTCAGCCTTAGCTCAGCGTGGAGAACGGGTGGGTTTTGCGGTTGGTTTGTTCTTTTGTTGTGAGTTCCAGGAGCTTTTATGGTACACGGGAGAACAAGCGACTGTTTGGGGCTTGTGTGGATTCAGGTTACAGCTGCCTGAGCTCAGATGGAGCTCTGCTTGGGTGGGAGGGAGGGACTGAGGGGGAGGGCACGCCGTGCTGTCCCTCTTCTGCATCACGTGGGCTGTTAGCGGGAGAAACCAACAGATGCCATTCAACCGAGGGGAATACAGAGTGATGCTGTGCTGAGCAGCAGCCCTGCCCAGAGCCACTGGGGATGCATCTGTGGTCTCAGCCTCTCCTGGCGTTGCACTGGCCCTGGCTGACAGATGTCAGGGCACAGGGATTGGCTCGGTGGGGGTTGGTGAGGGGTGGCAGCTGTACTGCCTGGCTCAGTGTCACGTGCTGTGGTGCTGCTGCTCAGGGCTTTCCCTGACAGTGAGACAGCCCCTACCCCAGGCAAAGGAGCATCGTGTCCCTGGTGGGGTTTGCTCCCCGCTTGCCCCTGTGAGTTTATTTGTTGGGCCCTGTTTCTTGTCTCTTGATGTAGGGCACGTGAAGCTCTCAGGCAGTGCCTTCCTGACCAACTGAAGGATACCACCTTCGCCCAGGTCCTGAAGGACGATACCACCACCAAGCGCTGGCTGGCTCAGCTCGTCAAGAACCTGCAAGAGGGTCAAGTCACTGACCCGCGGGGCATCCCTCTTCCTCCGCAATGACTGCTGGGGGAGGTGGGGAACCGGGGAAGAAACAGCTCAGGTTTACAAAGAACCAGGAACAGGTGACCTCTTCTACAACAAACGGGGCAGGCCAGCAGGCTGCTGGCCTATGGGCCCACCCCGCCCGGCCCAAGGGCTGCTCTGTAGCAGTGCAGCACGCCTCCGGGGATCGCAGCACCAGCAAATGCTGATACCACAGCTTCAAAACAAAAATCAATAAAAGCAATCTGTAAAAGATCCCCATCTCTGCAGGAGGCTTGGCTGGCACCTCCAGGCCAGCTGCTCCTCCAGCCAGCTCGGCCTCTGCCCCAGCACCGCGCGGCACGGGCTGTGCGTGCCGTGGCCCTCCACTTCTTGTTTACACGTCTGTTTAGATGAGTGAGCTGAATAAAAGCTGATCTAGTTCTTTTATCCCCTCTTAAAACTGCTGCTCAGCTGCAGGTAGCCCCAGGCCAGCTTCTTTCCTTGCCAGCGTATCCTTGCTCCTGGCTGGCTCTGTGTCTGGCTGGCGCAGCAAGCTTCAATCTCCCTTCCTTTGGCACTGAGGCAGTGGCTGGAGCTGGGCCACCGCGGTGCCTTCCCTGAGAGGAGGGGGGGGATTACTTGTGATGAGCCCCCACGTCATAAGCTTGCTTCCCAGGCCTCTGGGGGAGGAGGAGGCAGCAGCACTGGGGCTCCTGTGCTTCAACTAGCGTGCTCCCACAGCTACCCAGCAGCCAGGGGCTGACGTGTGTTGCCCTCCTCCCAGTCAGCGCTGTCTGGCTGGTCAAGCGGCGGCCCCGGGGCGCAGGTGGGACTGCTGGGAGTGCTGTCCTGAGAGCTCCAGGTATGTGCCTTCCGCACCCACCGCTGCTTGCCAGGCACCTCGCAGCCTGGGCCCCTCATCCCTTTTCCCGCTGCTCCTGTTCCCCTCTGCCAGGCGGCTGCATCCTTCTCATCGTTCATCCCTCCCTCTGCCTCAGCCCTGCCGCAGCGCAAGGGCCGGCGGCGGCTTCCACCCCTCGCACGGCTTCCCGCAGCCGCGGGAGGGAGAGCCGAGGAGCGGCGGGGCCGCGCTGCACCCGCGCCTGCTCTGCCTGCCCGTGCCTGCAGGCAAGCCCAGGCAGCTCCTCGCTTTCTCCCCCCTCCTCGAGTAGCCCATTTTGCTGATCATCTGCTGTGTCGTGCCAACAGTGTCTTAAAATCCCATCTCGTTTCTCTTCCCTCCTCCCCTCCCAGCCTTGCGTAACAAGGGCAGAGCGCAGCCTCTTCCTTGCCCCTCGGGTTCCCATTTTATAACCGTCACCTTTTTTTTCCCCTCCCTTTCACCCTGACCTTGACAGGGTGTTGAAAATGCTTCTGGTTGGTTGGTTTTCTTGGGGTTGTTGGTTTTGGGGTGGGTTGTTTTTTTTTTTTTGTAAGTTGGGATTAATAAATAATAAACCCCCAGCCAGCACAGATTGCTCCTGATCTGGTCTCTTGGGGAGGGCAAGCGGGGCGGGGGGTGTAGGGGAGGGAGCTGTGCAAATTTATTGCTGTGCTGGCCGTGCCAGCTTGGAGATGTGAGTTCCTGGTGGGAGCTGGCTGTGTCTCTCCTGGAAAAGGTAAGGTGGAGGGGTTTTTCAGGGGAGGAGGTGCCGCTGCTTCATCTCGCTTTGCAGAAAGGCTACTGGGGAGAGCACTCTGCCTTCCTGCAGCGTGTGTGCAAGGGTCCAGCGCCCTTAGAGCATCCTCAACCAAAAGCTTGGTCCTAAAGGTGCCTCAGCTTGGATTCCCAAAGGGGAGTTTTACCTCAGGATGCTCAAACTGTGCCCTGGCTCTTTGGATCGTGTGTCTCTCCCAAATTGGAGGGCCCTGCCATGGGAAGGGGACAGGGACGGAGCAGGGATGCTCTGCGGAGCGGGAGGTCGGGCTGTGCTGGGTGCAGGGCGGGTCTGGGGGAGGGACAGGCTGCGGCGGAGTGTGGGGCTCAGCCCCACGCGGGGAACACTGTAGGGTGCTCGCACGCTGCCATCAGCGCTCCCCCTTCACTCCCTCGGGAGCGGCGTGACCTTAATCCGAGGCGACCTTGAGAGAGGCGGCGGCTNGGGCAGGGGCGGGGGGGGGCGGGCTCGGTGCCGTGCCGCTGCCGAGGAGCGGCCAGCCCGGGCAGCCCCGGCGGAGCGCAGCGGACAGCGGGTACGCGCCTGGGCGCCGGGTCCGCGGGGGAAGCCGGGCGTCTTGGCTTGGCGGCTAGCGGTGGGAGCCCTGGGCTCGGGCAGCGCTGCCCCGGAGCGCGTACTGGGGTGGGGGAAGAGGTACCAGCGGGTTTGGGTCCTTTGCTTGAAGGTGTCACCTCCGGTGCTCCGCGCCAGCCGGTTTCTGCTGCCCCATCCCGGGACCCCTTGTTTGAACCCCCCCCCCCCGGAGCCGTCAGCTGCTGGCTGGTCCCTTTGCGTGGGGCCACCGCCGTCCCCGAGTGCTGCGGCGTGTTCTGGGGTGGGTGGGAGGCAGCGAGGGGCAGCGGGGCCGAGCAGAGCCCCGGGACACGGGCAGTCTGTGTGCACACAAGAGCAGCAAGAGGGTGAGGGGAGGAGAGGGGTAATCGGGTAATCCCTCCTAGCTCCAGCACAGCCACCCCTATCTATGGCGGCATTTAATTCTGCCGGGGGACTCTGTGCTGGAGTGGCTGAGGAGCTTTCACCGCTGCTGGCCCTCTAGCTCTGCTTGGGGACTGTCACCTCCAGGAGAGAAGCTGTGGTGGCTCAGTGAGTGCTGGTGGGAGCTGGGGCTGTCCCTGGCAGGAGGCACCAGCCCTGCGGGAAGCTCCCGGGTCGGGTTTCTCAGTGTCCTGGCTCCTGTCACACTTGCCTTGACAGTGTAACCCAGAGCAGGGCTTGGGGGGCTGCGTGGGCTGGGCTGCTGGGACCAGGCTGCGTGGGCTGCGCTTGGGGTATTGCCTGTGCCAGGGAGAGCCAGAGAGCCGTGTCCATGCATCCTGTCCATGCTGCGTGTGTGGGGAACCTACAGCTCCATGGCTGGGTCAGGGCTGGGCACACCTGGGCCATGCTGGAGGCCTTAGAGGGCTGGCACCAGCACAGAGTTTAGCTGCAAAATCTCAGTGTGGTTACAGGCCTGAGGGCTGCAAGCAGCTCCCTTGCATGTTGCCACCTTGCATACGTGTGTGGCAGGGTGCAGAGAAGATGGACCTAATGGTGGAACTGAGCCCATCTGTCCCAGACCAATGTCTCTCCATGCTTCTCCAGCCTCTGTGGCTTTCCCTTCCTTCCTTCCAGTGTCTCCATAACATCCCCACCTCCACCCCTTTGCCTTTTGCTGTACAGGAGCCATGGGGCAGGTGGGCACCTGGAGCTCTGACCCTGCAAAGTGTCTGTGCTGGCCTGGGTGCTGCCAAGAGGCAGGAGGCTGCAGGCAGACGGGTGTCTGGGGTTGCCCTCTCAGTTCCCTGCAGGCCATGGGGTGCAAGGGGCTGAAAGCATGCTCGGGGAGTGCAGGGCATCCCTGGGGCTGTGCAAGCAAAAGCATGGGTATCAGGGAACACATGTTGCAGGGCACTGCTGGGAGCCAGCTGGGATGGTACCCCAGCTACTCCCTGCCTCCAGCAACATGTGAGGTTCTCAAAAGCATGGATGAGCAGTCCCCATGTGCCCTGGGGACAGTTGAAAAGCCACTGCCAGCCCCACTCTTGGCATGTCCCCAGGAGTGGGGGCCACAGGGGATCTGCTCTGCTGTCCTCACACCGAGCAGGGGACAGCCACAGAGCCCAGGAGGCTCTGGCAGTCGGGCTGGGCAGCTGCCTGCACGCTGACGGCACCGGCTATTCCCGGCCCCCGCATCATCACTGGCTGTGCTGAGTCAGGGGCCTTGGGGTACAGCTGCTACCCCTGTGCCCCAGCACAGAGCCCTTTGGCCCCATGGACCCCTGGGTCTGCCCCTGCACCCAAATCCCAGCCCGATGGCTGCGGCATCTTCTCCTCGAGGGTTCTGCTCCAGTGCTCAGGTGACAGGCACATCCAGCCACTTGTCAGTCTAACTAAAGCCTCGAGAGCCTAATCAAAACGTATTGTCGGTCCGGTTGTATTTATAGTGCCACTCATGGCAGCGTGCTTCCCGCACGGCTGCCTCTGCCTCCGCGGCCCCGGGCTGCTGATGTTCCCCAGCGAGGATGAGCTGAGGGTCACTGCTCTGCCCCCCTTTCCTTGCTCTCCCAGCCTTGCCTTTCTCTTGTTTCTAAATTTGCCGGTGGGGAGCCATTTCCCAGGCAGTGGCGGCTGCTCTGGAGCACTCCCAGGGCAGTTTTTTCTGGGAGCAGCAGAGCTGCGGTGCCCGCCGGGCTGCCAGGATGGCCGCGCTCCCAAGTTTTTCTGTTTCCCTCTGACACCTTCGGAGATTCGGCTTCCTGGTAATGCAGATGAATATTTCATGAGCACAGCGGGGTGAACTCGACACTTAAGGAAAGCAATGACCCAGCAGGAGCAGGCGCAGGTGCGCTCGCACACGGGCAGGGGCACACGCGCCTCGCACACGCGTGGGCACGGCCGCAGCCCGCCCGGTAGGACGTGGGTGCAGCGGGGGGGCTCTGGCTCGGTTCCCCCCAGCCGCCTCTCTCTCTCTTCTCTCCCCAACAGCCGCCAGCGCGGAGGAGGCAGAGCCATGGCATCGCTGCTGTGCAACGCCCGTGAGTGCCCCGGCGGAGGGGAGGTGCAGTGCAGGGCACCGGGCGAGCCGGATTTACGCCAGGGCAAATCTGGCCCCAGGGCTGAGCTCACCTTTGCCTCGCTCGGGAGCGTTCCTGCCCTCCCCGCGCCTGTCGGGACTGGACTTGGCAGCGCCCAGGGCGGGTGGGAAGGGTGCATGAGGAATTTCCTTCTGCTCCTCTTGTGGCAAAGGGAGTCTGCTTGGGGTCTGTCCCTCCGCTGTCCCAAATGGGAACAAGGTACCGGGGCACTGTGCCTGGATACCCCTGCCCTCAGTGATGGAGCCCACGCTGTCCCCAGGCATCCAGCTCACAGACACGCTGGAGCAGATGCAGCAAGGCACGCTGATGCGCAAAGTCAAGTCTAAGAGCTGGAAGAAGCAGCGTTACTTCAAGCTGCAGGATGACTGCATGACCATCTGGTACCAGTCCAAGAGGACAGGCAAAACCGAGTCTGCCTGTGAGTACGGGGGCTGTTGTGCGTTGGCCATGGCACCATCAGTAGGGGTTCCGAGAGAACAGGGGTGTGAATGCATGGAGAGTCTTGGAGCCATGTTTGCAAAGGGTGCTGGGGCATTTGAGAGAAGCTTTGTGTGCATTTGGGGGGCTCTTCTCACCCACACCTCTCCATGAAGCATCCCGCTGCCAGCAGGATCCATGGGCCACAAGTAGAGATCGCAGCTGATAGAAGTGGAAGCTCTCGACATGCTATCAAAGGAGTAGGCAGACAAACAGAGGTGCAGATGGATGGATGGATGCATGGCTCAATGGTTGCATGCGTGGATGACTGGAAGAAGGAATGGTTGGAAGGACAGATGTCTGTGGGCAGTGCCCCCCTGCCCTGTGGTCCTTGTGCCCCACAGACAGGCGTCCCCTCCCTCTGCCCCAGTCTCCATCAGCGATGTGGAGACGGTGCGGGAAGGGCACCAGTCGGAGGTGCTGCAGAGCCTGGCTGAGGAGTTTCCCCCTGAGCGCTGCTTCACCATTGTCTTCTATGGGCGCCGGGGCAACCTGGATCTCATTGCTGGCTCAGCGGAGGAGGCGCAGTGCTGGGTCCAGGGCTTGCGCCAGCTCATTGAGGTGGCCACCAGCATGGACCAAAGGGAGAAGATAGATCAATATCCTTCCTATGGGCACCACTCTCCCCTAGTTCTTCCCCAGTCTCCAGCTTTGTCCCAGCACGTGCTTGGTTCTTCTGGGTCTCACCACCTGCATTAGGGCACAGAGAAGGAAAAAGAGGCCTTCTGATGCTCCCCAGCTGCATCTCTCTTAAGCAAGGTCATTTCCCTTAACACCTGCCCTGGTTTCTTGCACGTGGATTCGTGACTGGTTCCAGAAAGCCGACAAGAATAAGGATGGGCGCATGAACTTCAAGGAGGTGCAGCGTCTCCTCAAGATGATGAACGTAGACATGAATGAGGATCATGCCCTGCGGCTCTTTCAGGTAAACACTGCACCTGGGGACCTGGGGGAGCTGGAACAAGCTGCACACCACCTTCCTGCAGATGGATGTGGACACTTTCTTCTGTCCATCCATCCATCCATCCATCCATCCATCCATCCATCCATCCATCCCTCCATCCATCCATCCATCCATCCATTTACCCATTTATTGATTGGTTGGTTGCCCCTCAGTTCTAGAAGGACAGGGAGCTGGTGGAGAGAGTTCAGTGCAGGGCCACAAAAATGATGGAGTGGAGCATCTCCCTTATGAAGAAAGGCTGAGGGAGCTGGGGCTCTTTAACTCGGAAGAGACTGAGGGGTGAGCTCACTAATGTTTACAAACATGTAAAGGGCAGGTGTCAGGAGGATGGAGCCAGGCTGCTCTCAGTGATGGCCAATGACAGGACAAGGGGCAGTGGGTACAAACTGAAACAAAATAAGAGGTTCCAAAGAAACATAAGGAAAAACGTCTTCACTGTGAGGGTGAGGGAGCACTGGCACAGGCTGCCCAGATGAGTTGTGGAGTCTCCTTCTCTGGGGACATTCAAACCCCACCTGGATGAGTTCCTAGGTGGTCCTGCTCTGGCAGTGGGGTTGGACTGGGTGATCTTTCGAGGTCCCTTCCAACCCTTAAGATTCTGTGTGATGCTCACCATTGCTGCTTGTGTGGAGTCTCTGTGCCCTCTACTGGGGATGGGAGAATATCCCTCCAGCCCTATGGGGTGGCCACGACACTCCCTTTTGCCCCAGCTGGGTGCTGAATGAGCTCCCTTGCAGGCTGCCGACAAGTCTGAATCGGGGACGCTGGAAGGGGAGGAGTTTGTGCTCTTCTACAAGGCCCTCACCCAGCGTGAGGAGGTGCTGAGCCTCTTCCAGGACTTCTCCGAGGATGGGAAGAAGCTAACGCTGCTGGAGCTGGTGGATTTCCTGCAGCAGGAGCAGCTGGAGGATGAGGGCACAGAGGAGCTGGCCATGGAGCTCATCGACAAGTACGAGCCATCGGAGACAGGTGAGACCAGCCCGGACCCGGGCTGTGCTGTGCCTGGGGGAAGGAGGGGTGTGGGTGGGCACAGGGGGAAGGCTCACCATGATGTGATCTGGGTGCAGTTCCCCTTTCTTTGGTACATTCCTGGACCACTTTGAGGTAGAAGGTTGACCAGCCATGGGATGCAAGTTCCAGCTGTGAGGTCTGCTGCCCACCCTGAAATATGCCTATTTCTCTGTGCCCCAGCTTCTGCCAGCAGCTGTGCCCACCAGGCTGGGGATGCCAACAGCCCCCAGCAGCCCCATTTGCCCCCACTCTGTCCCCTCCATGTCCCCAGCTGTCACTGAGCCTCCTGCTCTGCCTGCAGTCCGTGCTCTCCATGCGTTGAGTGCTGATGGCTTCCTCATGTACCTCTGCTCCCCGGAGGGCTCCATCTTCAACCCCCAGCACCGGGCTCTGTGGCAGGACATGAACCAGCCCCTCTGCCACTACTTCATCTCCTCCTCCCACAACACATACCTGATAGAGGACCAGATCCGAGGCCATAGCAGCATCGAGGGCTACATCAGGTAAAGAGGTAAAGGGGCTGCTCCCTCCCGGCTGCCCCCCAGCACCCTCCCAGCCCCAGTGCTGTGCCCCAAGCAGCTCCAGGGGGCAAATATAGAAGCCCCTTTGCCTCCTCTATGGTCCAGCACCCCTGTGTGGTGCTCAGCAAGGTGGGTGCTGAGCCCAGCGCTGCCTGACCTCTATGCAGCAGCATCCCCAACCTTGGTGGCCATCCCCTGGTCCCTGTAAGGGGTGACATGCACAAGGGCTGGTGCCCTAGCTGGGTCTCAGCGGTGACAATGCAACCTTAGGGCTCTGAAACGGGGCTGCCGGTGCCTGGAGGTGGACTGCTGGGACGGGCCGAATGGAGAGCCCATGGTGTACCATGGCCACACGTTCACCTCCAAGATCCCGTTCCGGGAGGTGGTGAGCACCCTGGGGAAGTACGCCTTCAAGGTAGGGCACCCTGCCTCGGGTGCGGGGTGGCGTGGGTGGCCCTCGACGGGTGGAGGGGGAGACATAGCTGTAATTAGGGGAGGTGTTGGGGCTCTGGAGTGGTGCTGGGGCTCACACATCTGGTGCTGTTGCAGCTCTGCCCCCACCATGGATGAGGAGGGTGGCTGGGCCCCTTCCCGGGGTGGGTGATACTGAGGGGTCTGGCTCACAGCCCTGTGCTGGGCCATGCCAGGGGACAGGGGGTCACACAGGCACGGCCTGATAGGGGTGTAGGAGTGACACGGTGCCTGGGGCGTGTGGGGCTGAGGTAGATGTGGGGAAACGCTGACGGGTTGTGAAGGTCTCAGGGGGATGGATACAAGTGGGCACAATGGGCTCCTTCCTGGCACTGCCCAGAGGGGAGAGGGCTCCCCAACCCCACTGAGGCTGATCTGCAGCCCCTCACACTGATCCCCAGACCTCGGACTACCCAGTGATCCTGTCCCTGGAGAACCACTGCAGCGTGGAGCAGCAAGAGGTGCTGGCCCAGCAGCTCAAGGCCATCCTGGGGGAACAGCTCCTCACCACCACCATCGACGGGCGCATCCCCACCCAGCTCCCGTCCCCCGAGGTAGGGACAGAGCACAACCGCGCTGGGTGCCGCTCTCCTGACTGGCAGTAGGGGGTGAGGAGGTGGCTCTGCTCTCCAGAGAAAGGCCACCCCCGTCCCAACATTGTCCTGCTTTGCTGGAGTACTTGGGGACCCTGGGGATGCTGCTCCTCATGTTCAAAGCTGTTCCCAGTGTTGTCCTTCCCTGCCCAGACAGCAGACTGCAGCTGTCCCACTCTGTCCCCTCCTGGGTGCTGGAGCGAGCTGGTGGTGCTGGCCCCCAGCGATGTGAGCACAGCAAGTCCCATGCAGGAGATGGGCACCCCGAGGTGCCTACCTCTCTATCCCCAACCCTGCAGGAGCTGAAGCACAAGATCCTGCTTAAGGGGAAGAAGATCGGGCGGCTGGAGGACACGCTGGATGGGCCGGGGGACGAGGCACCTGATGTGTCTGATGATGACAACGGGGCTGAGGCAGAGGAGGAGAGGAGGAGGGCGAAGGTGGGTGGACCAGGCTGGGGACCAGCTGGGAGTGCTGAGCCTCCAGCCACAGCTATGGGCAGTGCTGAGAGGCTGAGGTTGCAGGGACATCCCCGGGCAGGGGGAATAGCCCTTTCTGCCTCTGGCCATGCCAGCCCCCTCTTTGCACAGCATCCCTGTGGTAGCACCATGTTGGCACCATGTTGGGGTCTCTTGCTTGCTCTGCTGCTGGCAGGAAGGCTGCCCGTGGCAGGGATGCTGCCATCTCCAGCACAACCCTGGCTGCTCTTGGCTGCCCCTGCTCTACAGCCTCTCTGCTGGGTGAGTGCTGGGGACGACACTCCTGTCAGGAGGGACCAAGCCTGGCTCTACCTTGCAGAAGGACAAGGAGAGTCTGGCGCAGGCGCTGTCTGACTGTGTCATCTACTGCAAGAACGTGTCCTTCCGGGGCTTCCAGGAGGCTCGCAGCCACTCCCGGCCCTCCGAGATCTCCTCCCTCTCCGAGGCCAAGGCCAGGAAGCTCATCCGGGATGCGGGTGAGATGCAGGGGACAGGGGCACCGGGGCATCAGGCCATGGCGGAGGGGGCAGGTGGCTTCCTCACATGTACATCCAGAACTTCCAGACAGCAGAGTTCCCTCCCTGTCTGTGGGAAATGGGGTCCAGCGGGGCTCTACTCTGGTTTTAGGCTCTGGCAGGTGAGGAGGGTTTAGTGGCTTAGAAAGCAAGGCAGGATGCCTGGGTTCCACGGAGGGGAGAGGGACAAGGATTGGTGGGTGTGTGGGTGGGTGGATGAGTACACGGGATGGATGGATGGATGGATGAATGGATGGATGGATGGATGGAGGGATGGGTGGATGGATGGACAGGCAGCACATATGGGTGACTGTGGGAATGACCCCAGCAGTGCCCCTCACACTCCGTCCCCAGGGAACGAGTTTGTCCGCCACAACGCCTGGCAGCTGACTCGCATCTACCCCAGCGGGATGCGGACTGACTCCTCCAACTACAGCCCCCAGGAGATGTGGAACGTGGGGTGCCAGATCGGTATGGCTAGGGGGCATCAGGGCTGTGGGCTGGGGAGATAGAGGCCCTGGGTCCTATAACAAGTGGCACCATCAACATCCATGTTGGTGCCAGCTACAATCCCAGCTGGAACCAGGTCTGGCTGCAGGCCCTTGCTCTGCAACCAGTGAGCTCAGTGCCTTGTCCCTCTGTGCAGAACCACAGTTCTCTGGCCTCAGGGACAGGTTGGTTCTCGGCTCCAAGCAGAGCACAGTGTCTCCCAGCTGCCCTGAGCCCTTTCCCTGCCACCTTCCTGCAGTGGCCCTGAACTTCCAGACAGCTGGCACGGAGATGGACCTGTGTGATGGGCTTTTCAGTCAGAACGGCCGCTGTGGCTACGTGCTCAAACCACCCTTCATGAGGGACGAGGAGACGCTCTTCAACCCCAGCGACCTCAGCAGCCGGGAGGTCCCCGGCCCCATCACCCTGACGATCCAGGTACCGGGCTGAGGAGAGGCCCTGGGGAGCCATAACCGTGCCCTGGGGCTCTGTTGGTCCCTGGTGGCTGGGGACACAGACGGGCAGTGGGCTGGGGGCCAGCAGCCTCCTCCCAGCTGGCTTCAGCTGCCCCCTGGCTCATAGGGTCCCTTACCCCTTCCTACAGGTGATCAGTGGGCAGCAGCTGCCCAAAGTGGCCAACAGCAAGGAGGGAGCCATCATCGACCCGCTGGTGCGCGTGGAGATCCACGGGGTCCCCGCAGACCAGGCGCACCAGGAGACCAAGTACATTGAGAACAATGGTGAGCCCCAGGGTGGTGGCAGGGCCCCGCTGCCCTCCCTGCCCTTCCTCACCCTCCCAGCGCCCACTCTCCCTCCCCAGGCTTTAACCCTCGCTGGGACGAGACGCTCCAGTTCCAGCTCCATGTGCCCGAGCTGGCCCTCGTCCGCTTCGTGGTGGAGGATTACGACAAGACCTCCAGGAATGACTTTGTGGGCCAGTTCACCCTCGCCTTTGCCAACATCAAACCTGGTGAGCAGCTGCTTGCCCAGTGGTTGGGGGAGTAGGCACCCAGGGCAGCCCCACACAAGTGTCTGGGGCTCAATGGGGTGAGGGGCTGTCGGTCAGCCAGAGCCTCCCTGTCCCCCCTCCAGGCTACCGCCACATCCATCTCCTCTCCAAGGACGGCACGGGCATCCCACCCTCGTCGCTCTTTGTGCACATCCGCATCACCCATCCGCCTGGCCCCGAGCAGGACTGAGCCGCTGCGGCGAGCAGGACTTGGATAGAAGCCATAGGGCTGGCTCCCAGCAGCTGGGGCTGCAGAGCCAACCCCTCCCCTTCTTGTTGAGCTGTGTTGTCCCTGTGCTGTTGTTGCTGCTGTGCCCCTGTAGCCACCGAGGGCTGGGAAAAAAGCATTAACCTCCCCTTCCCAGGGTCAGGATGCTGCCTCCCACGCATAAGCGTGGGGTCTGTGCTGGTGCAGCCTCCTGCATCCTTGCTGTGGATCCTGCCTCGACCCAGTTGGCCTCGGGGAGGAGGAAAAATGGTGCATGGCCCCGGCTCTGCCACAGGGGCTGGTCCCCACTGGGCCGGGGAGCAAGGCTGAAGCTGAGCAAAGCCCAAAGCTGGGCAGAGCTGGGCAAGGAGTCGGTCCTCATGCCCCCCAGCATAGCCCCTCCTAACCCTTCTCTGTGTCCCCTCTCTGTAAGCCACCCAATAAATTGTTGAGTGACAGGCACTTGAGGTCGGGGTGCAGTGGTGCTGGTGAGTCAAGGAGCTGGGCTGACGCTCTTTCCCTGCGAGTACTAGTCCCACACATCACGCAGGGCTCCCAACAGCTCCAAGAACCGACAGTACAAGCAGCTGAGAGATTCCATTTACACAGCCGCCTATTTTACAACCCATATACACACATGCCTGTACACACACAGACAGCTCTGCAGCCGGCCTGTGTCACTGGGGCCTTAAAGCAGTCAGGATCTGGCCTCACTGTGAGGTGCCGTCCTTCTCCCCAGGGCCCCCTCCTTGCTGCTCCAGTGCAGGGGGCCTCTCAGCTCGGCTGTCCCTCTGCACGGCGTGGAGGTGGACAGTGGGCGTGCTGGGGTCCTTGCCTACCCCCTGGCTGGGGTCGCCAGCCCCGTGCTCGGGGTGATGCCTCTGGATGTGTTTGATGACCTGGAATTTCTGCTTGGCTTTGTAAGGGCAGTAGCGGCAGAAGAAGGGGTGCTCGTTGGTGTGGGTCAGGTAGTGGTGGCGCAGGCCGGCCGCCCAGCGGAAAGCCCGCCCGCAGGCGTTGCACACGTAGGGCTTCTCCTCGCTGTGCTTCTTCAGGTGGGTCTTGAGGAGGAAGCGAGTCTTGAAGGCCTTGCCACACTGCTCGCAGATGAAGGAGCGCGCCTCCCGGTGCCGCGTCTCCTTGTGCACGCGCAGGGCGTCCGCGCGGTTGGTGCGGTACTCGCACTCGTCGCAGCAGTACGGCTTCAGGCCTGGGGCGGTGGGCAAGGGGATGGCACTGGGCTGAGGGGACGGTGCCCTCCACCCTGCAGGTCTCACATCAGTCCCCAGGGACTCCCCGCTACATCCCCTCGTGGCAGCAGGTACCCCAAGACCTCCCGTTTCCAAGGTACCGTGGGGCATCTGGGGTCCATACCACCCCCAGGGCACTGTCCATAACCCACCGGCACATCAGAATGTGCTGCTCCTCAAGGGCTGGAAGTCCTCCCTGCTTCCAGCTGGGCCACTGGTAGCAAAGGGAGCACAGAGCTGGGGTCTCCACAGCCCCAACACCCTCCCTGGTGCCCCACAGCCCGTCCCCAGCAGGCAGCACTCACCCGTGTGCTTCGTCATGTGGTACTTGAGCTGGTTCACCCACTTGCACTTGTAGCCGCAGTCAGGGCAGAGGTATTTCCGCTCCTCCTTGTGGATCCGCATGTGGTACTGGGCACAGGGCAAGAGGGCAGGGTGAGGCTGTGTCCCCTGCCCTGGGAATGTGCAGGGCATTGGGGTGCCAGCAAGGGGCTCAGAGACAGCTCTGCCTTCTCAAACTGCGTGGAGCAAGGAGGGCTGCCTGCTTTCCCGGCAGACTATGAGCAGGGGGAAACCACAGTGGGGTCAGTATGGCACAAGCTTTTCTCTCCAGTTTGGTGTTTAGGGCAGAGTCCTGGTTAAAGCCCAGCCCAGCAGAGCTGAGCCTGAGCTGAGCACGTGGTACAGCCTCACCCAGGTGGTCCCAGAAGGCTACAGCTCAGCCTGGCCATTAAAAAAGTCGATATTTCTTCTAGTAAAACCAAACCATTTTCCCATCCATTTACCCCATGCCCGGCCCTCCTGTTCTAGGAAAGGCCCTTTACCACGCATGAGGATGCTAAATCACCTACAGAAACGAGGGCAGGCTCTGGCTGTGCTTGCAGGGAAGCTGATGTTTCCCCACACCGTGTCTCACTGGTGCCACGGAGCACTCCGTGATCCTGTGGGCAGCCAAGCTCAGCTTTGAGTGGTGTGAGGCTGCACCCAGAGCACCCCAGAGAAATGGGAAGAGGAGGAGACTTGGACAGCTGCCCACCTTCTTGCTTTGCTACAAATCCCCCATTCCCCTTAACCTGCAACAGCAGGGAGAGGGGAAGAAGCATCGCACCCACCCGAGTTTTATCTGCTCGCCTGTGTATAAGCCACTGAAGAGGACAGAGGACAAAAGCTTCCCTGGAGAACTTCTTCCCCACACCCCTGAGTCCGGCTGCTGCCCTCCTACCCTGTGCAGAAGCAGCGGGACATTACCCAAGCAGGGCTCTCACCTTGAGACGCGAGGGGTCGGCGCAGGCGTACTGGCAGAGGTGGCACTTGTAGGGCTTCTCGCCGGTGTGGATGCGGATGTGCCACGTGATCTTCTGCCTGTTCTTGGTGGTGTACTCACAGTCGGAGCACTTGTACACGCGGGTGCCGCCGTGGCCCTTCATGTGCTGGTCGAAGACGAGCTGGTGGCGGCACGTGAAGTCGCAGAAGGGGCACCGCAGGGGCCTGTCCTGGGGAGCGGCCGGCTCGTGGCTCTCCACGTAGTGCCGCACCAGCTGCTGCCGCTCCTTGGCTGCGAAGCTGCACAGCTCGCAGCGGTGGCTGAAGTGCTGCCTCCTGTGCTCCTCCAGAGCCTCCCGGGTGGCGAAGGTCTCCTTGCAGGTGCCGCACTCCAGGTGCGGGTGCTGCTTCTGCACGTGGCACTTGAGGGTGGCCTCGCTGTGGCACACGAAGCCGCAGCGCGGGCAGCCGTAGGACACCTTCTCCTCGTGCCGCCGCAGGACGTGCTGCTTGAGGGCCGTCTCGGAGCTGAAGCGAGCCTCGCAGCGGGAGCAGCCGAAGTTGAGCTCGCCGCGGTGGCAGCTGTTGACGTGGCGGGTGATGTCGTTCTGCAGGTAGCTGCTGTAGTCGCAGAGCGGGCAGAAGTGGGTGGGCGTCTTCTCGTGCACCCGCAGGCGGTGGATGCGCAGCTTGGAGTTGGTGCCGAAGGTCTGGCCGCAGGCTCCGCAGGCGATGCGCCCCACGCCGGTGTGCAGGGACTGGTGGGCTTCCAGGCGGTAGCGCCGCGTCGTGCTGAACTCGCAGTAGCGGCACTTGTGCGGCTTCACCCCCTCGTGCTTGATGCGGACGTGCTGCCGCAGGCAACGGGCCTGCTTGCAGGTAAATTCGCACTGGCGGCACTGCAGCTGCGGCCGCTTGCTGTAGTGCTTGCGGTGCAGCTTGCGGTGCAGCCGCAGGGCTTTGGCTGCCTTGGAGGTGAAGGGGCAGGAGGCGCAGCGGAACTCGCCCAGCACCACGCAACCTCTCTTCTTGTGCGTTTTCATGGCCCGCTCCTGGTGGCAGGTGAAGGGGCACGTGGGGCAAGAGAAACGTCTTCTCTTGGGCAGAGATGCCTTTGGCGGGGCTGCATCCAGCGGGAGCTCATTAGGCTGGCCCGTCTCGACACAGCTCGGGTCCCCCGCAGGGAGTTTGGTGCTTTGGGGTCCAGCTTCCTTGGGATGCATGACGTGCTTCTCGGCACAGTGGCTCCTGAGGGCCCGCTGGGAGCGGAAGGCTTCGGGGCACAGGGCGCACCAGAATTGCTCCAGGCTCCGGCACCCATCCTCCACATGGGAGGTGATGGTGGAGAGGCGTGAGCACACGAAGGAGCAGGCATTGCAGTGCAGCTTTCCCCCCTCCAGCCGGTATTTCTCCGAGGGTTTCCCAGGCTGGGAGGGACAAGTGGCTCCACTGGCCTCGGCCCCATCTGCTCGCTGCGGAGACACTTCTGTCACCTCTGTGCTGTCGCCTGGCTGGGATTTCTCAGGGGCAGGACAGCCCAGTTCCCCAGCCAAAGGACTGTCCGCTGCCTGCACTTTATCAGGCAGCAGACCAGCTTCCCAAGAGCTCTCCGTGTGTCCAGACTCCTCCGAGCCTCCGTTCTCACTCTCTGCTGGTTCTGTACCACTATCACCAGGCTGGTCAGCAGGTTGGCACAAGCCAAGTGGCTCTTGACCAGCTGGTTTGAGGATCTTGTTCTTCTTCAGGAGGACGGGGCACTTCTTGATGAGGTGGGTGTTGAGCCCTCTTTGCTGCTTAAAGCTGGCGCCGCAGTCATGGCACACGAGTGGGGCCCGGCGGCTGTGGCAGCTGCCTTTGGAGTGCAGGGACAGGGACTTCTCCTTCCGCGTGACATACGAGCACTTCTCACACTTAAACACCTGGCTCTCTGACTGCACCACCAGCATCTGCACCCTGCCTTCCAGCACCAGTGTCTCCGCCTGCTCTTTGTCCTGCTTCCTCAGAGCCTTCAGTACCAACTCTGAGCCGCCCCTGGCATCCTCACCTGAGGTGGCCACGTCCCCTGGGCCTGGCGGCTGGCTCTGCTCAGCCACCTTCAGCACACTGAGCCAGGCCTCCGGCAGCTCGGCTTGGCAAGGCTCCCTCGGCTCCATGTCCGACACCAGCTTGTGGTGCTCCGAACGTGACCCCTCGTGGTGGGCTGTGCCCTGCCTCAGAGTGTCTTTTCCCTGGCTGTCTCCTGCCGTTACATCACCCTCCAGCCTCACTGCCCCATCATCCTCCCGTACATCTGCCTCCTCTTCCTCAAAGTCTGGGATGTCTTCGAGCGTATTATCATTGTCCTCCAAGCCAACGTCATCCCGGGAGCTCAGCATCTCGTAGACTGCTGAAGGCTCTTTGCAGGGCAGCATTTCCACTCTCTCTGGCTGTGCCACACAGCCTTCTCCAGTCAAGTGCTGCAGGAGGGGGTCAGATGAGACATTCAGTTCCTCCAAATGCAAGGTGCAGCTCTCTGCCACATTCCCAGAAGCAGTGAGCTGTGCTGAGCCTGCAGCAATGTCTTCTTGCACGCTGCCATGTCCCAGGGCAACCTCAGCAGCAGGATTGCCCTGATCTCCCTCGCCCACATCCTTCTCTGCCTCACTGCTGCTCTCCAGTGGCGCAGTGTCCTGCCCGAGCAAGGGCACCTCTACAGCTTTCTGGGGGCCCTCTTCCCCATCAGATGGCTTTGCCTTTGCCCGCAGCTCCTTGCTAGCGAGGGGGGAGCTGGCATCCACACGCAGGGCTGCACCGAGCTCATAGCCAAAGAGGGCCTCGGATGAGCTGATCTCCAGCTCCTTGCTGGCGTAGTTTTCCAGCCAGTCCTTGTCACCAGGGACATAACCGTGAGTCTTGCGCTTGTGGAAGAAGAGGCTGGTGTTGCTGAAGGTGCAGTAGGAGCAGAGGGCACAGCGAAACTCCTTCTGCTTGGTGTGCTTGCAGTTCTCGTGGTTCAGCAGTGCCTGCTTGTACTTGGTCTGGTAGGTGCAGTACTGGCACTGGAAGATGGGCACCTGGTAGTTCTGCAAGTGCTTTGCCTGCATGTGCTTCTGCAGCTCGTGCTTGCGCTTGCAGGCGAAGCCGCACACCTCGCAGATCAGGCTCTTGCCCTGGTGCCGCAGCTTGTGGCTGCTCAGCTGGTCAGCGCGGTGGCAGCGGTACGAGCACTGGTTGCACTGGTACCTGTGGGGAGAGCAGAATTGGGCAGGCAGTGTAAGGAACCTGAGGGCCCTATTCAGGCATGCTGAGCTCTACTCCCTACCCCAGAGTAAGGGCACTGTTCAGCTGGACAGATCTGACCTTTGCCGTCCAGGCAGCTCTTACCACAGGCAATTCCTCCGTGCCACAGCTATTGGCACTGCTGGTGCTTTCAACCCCCAGCTCCTCAACGTGTCACACAAGCAAGCACCTTCAGCAGCCCTGGAGGCTGTACTCAATGCTGGTGATGTCACACCTAGAGCACTGTATTCAGTTTTGGGCCTCTCACTACAAGAAGGACATTGAGGTGCTGGAGCATGTCCAGAGACAGGCAACAAAGCTGCTGAAGGGTCTGGAGCACAAGTCTGATGAGGAGCGGCTGAGGGAGCTGGGGGTGTTTAGTCTGGAGAAGAGGAGGCTGAGGGGAGACATCAGCACTCTCTACAACTACTTGACAGGAGGCTGTAGGGAGGTGGGGGTCAGTCTTTTCTCTCTAGGAATAGATGATAGGAAATGTCCTATCCTTAAGTTGTGCCAGGGGAGGTTTAGATTGGAGATTAGGAAGAACTTTTTCACTGAGAGGGTTGTCAGACACTGGCACAGGCTGCCCAGGGAGGTGGTGGAGTCACCATCCCTGGAGGTATTTAACAGACACATAAATGAGGTAGAGGGACATGGGCTAGTGCTGGGCTGGGCACTGGGAGGTGAGTGGTTGGACTTGATGATCTTAAAAGTCTTTTCCAATCAGAATGATTCCATTGTTCTATGAGGCAGGCTAGGCCCAAAGGAAGCAACAACACACAGGTGGAAAGCGTGTTTTGCCAGAGTCCTGCAAGTGCCCAAGTTGATCTTGGCCCCACAAACCCCATCTCAGAGCTGTGCTGATGTGGTAATGCACCTCCTTGGTAGCACAGAGACACCAAAACATCTTTGCCTCCCCAGCACACTTGTAGGGCTTCGCATGTCTAACATGCCAGACAGAGTAGGCTGCAGCCAACCCCCCAAGCATGAGAGAGCGTGGCACAGGGTGCAGCCTGGAGCAGCAGGCCNTAGCACAGAGACACCAAAACATCTTTGCCTCCCCAGCACCATGCTCAAAGGCTGCATGTCTATAGGCTGCAGCCAACCCCCCAAGCATGAGAGAGCGTGGCACAGGGTGCAGCCTGGAGCAGCAGGCCCCTGGAGCAGGCTCTGGGGAGCTGCCAGGCCGGCAGTGCCGAGGCTCATACCGGAGGTCTCCAGTGTGCTTGCGCATGTGGACGTTCAGGTAGTGCTTCCACTTGGTGATGTACCCGCACTCGGTGCACATGAAGTTCTTGTCATTGGAGTGTGTCAGCATGTGCTTGGACAGGTAGCTCACATCCCGGCACGTGAAGTCGCAGAGCTCACACTTGTGAGGTTTCTCTCCTACACACAACACAGGAATGCCCTCAGATAAAGCCTCCCTCCTTGAGGAAACCAGCTCAGCAGGAGCTGGGGGTGACAGCAGGGATGGGGACCATGCCACGACTTCAGCCGAGTGACGCTAGGGTGGCAGAGCTGGTGATGGGACCCAGGGGCCCCCACCCAGCCCTCCTTGCCCACCCGTAGCCCTGACAGGACCCTTCCCAACCTCAACCAGGCTCTCAGGCCTCGCGTGGCGGGCACCCACCGGTGTGCAGTAGCATGTGCCGGATGAGCACCCTCTTGTGCGCGGTGGCAAAGGCACACTCGGTGCACTTGTGGATCTTCTCGTTGGCGTGCATCTTGCCCACGTGGTCGTGAAACTCCACGGGGTTGAAGGTAGCATAGGGGCAGAAGCTGCACTGGAGCTGCTCGCTGCCTGGGTGGCCCTGCTTCTTGTGCTTGCGGAAGACGTGCTTGTTGGAGCAGATGAAGTCGCACTGCTGGCAGTGGAAAGCGTAGTGGGTTTTTCGGTGAGCCTCCATGGCCTCGGCCGTGCCAAAGAGCAGAGAGCAGGCGTGGTACTTGCACTCCACTGCCTTGATGCTGTGAGCATCCTTCAGATGACGGACAAACTCCTTCCGGTCCTCCGCGCAGTAGTCGCAGCCGCCCTGGAAGCAGCTCAGCCTCTTGGGCTCGGCTTTGTGAGTCTTCAAGTGCTCTTTGAGGGCCTGGCTGAGCCGAAACTTCTCGTTGCAGACAGGGCAAGCGTAGACGTCGGAGTAGAAGTTGGAGATGTCCTCGTGCATGCTGGCCATGTGGCGGTTGAGGGCGTTCTTCTCCACCGAGCTGTAGTGGCAGAGCGGGCAGCGATGGGCCTTCTCGCCCGTCTCCCGCATCATGTGGATTTTCAGCTTGCTTTTGCTGGTGAAGTACTTGTGGCAGTTGGGGCACTGCAGGCTGGGGTCGGGGAAGTGTAGGTGGAGGTGTTCCACCAGGTGTGTCCGCTTCTTGAAGCACCGCTTGCACTCGGGACACATGTGGGTCTTGTAGAGGTACTCGGAGCCCTCCGCGACATCCCCTGTGAGAGCAGGAGGGGAAGCCATCAGCAGGGAAGAGACAGAGAGCACAGACAGATCCAGCTGGGCTAGGGTGAGGGCTTATACACACATGCAGTCACACAGAAGCCATCTACTCAGAGGGACTGTCCGTACATGGCTCAGGTCAGCTCTTTCCAGCTTAACACTGGTAAAGCAAAGTCTCAGTCAGGCCTGTCCGTGCACCCCTGATCCCCAAAGCCAGGCAGACTTTTGCCTGAGCCTGGCAATAGTTGTGGACAGGCAAAAGAAGGGATGTGTTTGCTCAAGTAGAGGGCAGGGGCAGCAGCACACTGGTATGTGAAGGAGATGTGGGGCTGCTGGAGGGCATGGGACCCCCAGGCCCCACCAACCTGGATCACATCTCTCCTCCTGTGCTGCTTGTTCGTAACAAAAGGTTTGAGCAGCTCCCAGAAGGGCCCTGTGTCCTACCTTTGAAATGCTGTGACCGTGGCACTCTGGCTTTCTCGGAAGCCACCTTCCCACTCTCTTTGGTCTCGCCTTCGCAGGTGCTCTCGCCATCCTCCTCTGGCGACTCCTCTCCACCACTGTCCGAGTCCTCTTCTCCAGCTGATGCTTTCTGCCCCTCCAAGATGCTCTCCCCAGTGGCTGTGGCCTTTTCTGGTCTGGCTTCTGCCATGGTGGCTTCCCAGCCAGGGTGGCAACTCCCCACCTCCTCCTGCCCTTCTGCTGCTGCTGCTTCAGTGGGGAAAGACAGAAATCATCATTCTTCAGGCAAGAGAGGGCCAGTCCCTCTCACCCACACATGTGCAAAATAACCCTGCTGGCTGAGATGGGGGGCAAGAACTGTTGCACAGGGAGAAGGGACCACAGAGCTCCCTGGCCCTTCAGCGGCACAGTCTCACCTGCTACCCTTACCAGTTGTAACTGGGATGCGGGGACACAGCCAACCCCTGCAGCACCCAGAGCCCCTGGCCCTCCCCTGGCCCATCCATACCGGCTGGCAGGACGCAGCGTTGCTCTGAGCCGCGGGTGCCCGAGCCCGGGGAGCCGTCTTTCACGGGTGCCTCAGCACTGTGGCCTTTCCTGTGCTGCCAGAAGAGCTTGGCATTGGCCGTGACGAAGTCGCAGCGGCCGCAGTGGAAGGGGAAGTGTGTGCGGTGGTGCCGCTGCATGGCCGAGCGGCTGGGGAAGAGCAGCGGGCAGGTACGGCAGGCGCAGGGCACGGGGGACGCCCCGTGCAGCCGGCGCAGGTGGCCGCGTAGCTGCTTGCGGTCCTCCGTGGCGAAGGGGCAGCCCTCCTCGGGGCAGGGCAGGGCTCGCGGTGGGCCACGGTGGGTCTTGAAGTGCTCCTTGAGTTCCCCAGGCTGCACAAACGGCTCCTGGCAGACGGGGCACAGCAGGCGCTCGGGAGCGGAGCCTTCCTGTGTGCTGGCGCTGGGCAGCTCCGAGCCCCTCGGCTCGCTGGCAGAAGTCAGCGGTGCCCCCGGCAGCTCCAGGTGATGCGTGGGGGCCAGCAGCAGGCAGCGGTGCTGGGACAGCAGGGAGGCCTCCGGGAAGCTCTGTCCGCACCTCTCACAGAAATACAGCTCCACCACTTTGACCAGCACCTCTGCAGAGAGCGAGGGGATGAGTGTTAGAAAGGGCTCTTGCCAGGCCGAGCCTGGGATTGGTGGTTCAGGTCCAGCTCCAGCTGAGAAGGACAAATCCCTGTTGCCCTAAATTACAGTTTGGAGAACCACAGCCCCAGGGTACCCCAGGCCACCTGCCATAAAAGAAGGACACCAGCAGCACCTGGGTGACCACAGTGACCGGGTCTATCCCGTGGCACCTTTGAGGCATGCAGAGATATGAGGCCTGTTCCTAGCAGGCTATGCCCACACTGGGCACAGGTGAAAAACATTCCAGGCAGTAGTCTGGGATGGAAATCTCCCATCTGGTCCCTACTGACAGCCCGGAGCAACCCTCTTACCAGCACACAATTCCCACAGCCAGCCCTCCTCCCCCACGCACAGCTCATGCCACGTCTATGCTGAAGGGTGGCACCCGACTCACGATGCACAGGGGTCATAGACACCAGGGCACCGTGGTGTCCCCAGGCTGGCCCTGGCCAGACCCCTCTCCCTCCACTAAGCGCTACGGGTCCCACGCTGCCCACCCTGCCCCCCGTACCTGTGGCGTTGGCTGCGTTGCTCAGTGTCACATTGCCAGCCACCGCTTCGATGAATATTTCCACGTTGCTTCCTTCAGCGTCAGCCCCTTCCCCAGGTATCGACGCCTCTGCCAGCAGCATGTCCTGGCTGGTGGTCAGCGGGGGAGCCCCAGCCGGGCTGGTGCTGGCCACACCGGGGCTTCCCATGGGTCCTGCTTCTGCCGGTGCTGGCGGGAGCAGCTCCGAGCACACGGCCTCCATCTCCCTGCTGCCACTCTCGGACACGGCCGCTTCTGTGCTCATCGCTACCGGGCGCCGGCTTGCTGCTGGGCACGAGAGCCTCTCACCCCAAAGCAGAAGAAAGTGCTTTGAACGAGGGAGAGCCCAGATGTCCTGCAGGGTTTTGAGGGGCCGGTGCCCGGGCAGTGATGTGAAGCAGGGGGGATCTCAAATCTGGCTCCCTCCTGCTGGCCAAACCCACTGCCAGAGAGGAGACGGCGGCACAAGGACCCCTGAACCTACCGGGGGGTAGGTGAGGAAGGGGGGGGGATGCTCCTCTCCCTGAGCCCAGCAGCCAGTGCCGCCTCCCCACACCCAGGAGAGCCCAGATCCGAGTCCAAGCCCCAGTCCCGAGCCCAGCCTCCAGCAAGAGGGAGCCCACCAACAGCCCCAGCAACAGCCCCAGCCTCCAGCGAGAGGGAGCCCACCAACAGCCCCAGTCCCAGCCTCCAGCAAGAGGGAGCCCACCAACAGCCCCAGCAACAGCCCCAGTCCCAGCCTCTAGCGAGGGGGAGCCCACCGACAGCCCCAGCC
>WBNH01008960.1:145547-207085 GCA_013401255.1 Urocolius indicus | reverse complement strand
CCAGGGTTAAACCACCACACTTTGTTTTTTAGGAAGTAAACAGTTAATAGTAATTGTTACTGCTTGCACAGATCTTCTTCTTCTTTCACTTTACATTCTCTATCTATACCTGTAAAATTGTTCTGCCTGAATGACTTTCCTCTTAAGCTAGTGCTGAGCCAAACGCTGTTAATTTACGTGTTCAGTAATTGCCTTAGCAGCTGGTACCAATCCACTCATCACTGCAGGTTTAATTTTGAATCTCAGCATCAGGTTGCTGTCTTGGTCCCTTCTGCATGAGAATGGCCACAGGCCATTGGTCCTGAGGGGATAAGGAGGTGATATCCTTGGCTGCTATTGGAGACAGTACAACAGCTGCAGATCAGGGAATTCTAGTGATCCCCTGCTCAGCTCAATGAGTGCTGCTGGTACCAGACTTCCAGAACTGCCATATCTCCTTCCTGCTTCCAGCAGTATCAGTGTTAGGATGGGTCCTGTGGTCTGCCATGCAAGCTGTAACACACCAAGCAGAGATCTACATTGGTGAACATTAGGAATGTCATTAAAATTTTTCATTCCTGCACAGAACAAAAAAAATTTCTTCTGAGCAAAAGAACTATCAGTAACTGGGGTGCATCAGCTCGATGTTTGAACAGCTGTAACTGTACAAGTGTGGTAAGTAACAGGGCTGAATTGCAGTTGTGCAGAGAAAATTGTAAGTTGTGTGTTTTATCAGTGTGTGCAGACTGGCACATTGCTTTTGCAGTCACAAATCAAACTCATCCGTATAACTTAATTTTTCCTCCTGCTATGTCCCTTTAGGAAGTTAATCATCCCACTGCTCTGTGATTTATGGCTTTATGTTTTGCTGGGGATGTGTCACAAAGGGAAAAGAAGTTTTGATGTATTAGTAAAACCAAACTTGTCTGTCTAGGGTGAGATTATAAGAGTTTAGAGGTGTAGAATCATAGAATCTTTTAGGTTGAGAAATACTTTTAAGATCTAGTCCAACCATTAACCCAGCACTGACACATCTACTACTAAACCTGCCCCTCAGCACCACACCTGAACATCTTTTAAGTACCTCCAAAGATGGTGACTCTTTCACTTCCCCAGGCAGCCTGTTCTAAGGCTTGACAACCCTTTCAGTGAATAAATTTTTCCTAATATCCAATCTAAACACCCCCTAGTGCAACTTGAGACCATTTGGTCTTCTCCTATTGCTACTTGAGAGAAGAAACTGACCTCCACCTCATCATGACCTCCTTTCAGGTGGCTGTAGAGACTGATCCTGTCTCCTCTCAGCCTCCTCTTCTCCAGGCTAAGCAACTCCAGCTCTCTCAGAAAGTTGGTCTCCACGCTCTGCCCCTCAGGCTTCAGCCCTAGCCTGAGGAGATCCTCTGCACTTCTGAGCTTCAAACCCACATGTGGGGAGCCCAGCAGCCAGCCCAGGTCATGAAAGACATGTGCAGAAATGGCTGCCAAGACCCACTTCTGGTCCCAGGATTTACAGTTGTGCTCTGGCAGAACATCCACCACTTCTGATACCTTCTGCCAGAATGTGATCTGCTGTATGCACCAGCCAAATCCAGATAAAAGGTATCTCTGGGCTGATTAGGAAAAGCACAGAGGATCTGTCAGTCTGTCACTGACAACTTATAAGAAACAGAGTTGAAAAGCTCCCAGCATTGTCTTTTTCCCCCCACTCCACATTTGCTACTTTATACAGCAGCAAAAGCAAGAAAGGAAGAATGCTGAGCGTGAAGCTAAACCAGAGCATTATAATGCTCTCTTTGAACATATCTGTGTTATTCTGTTGAAGCTCTTGCTTAGTTTACCTTTTAGGGTTTACATTTTTCTAAAACTTGTATTTAAGCCTCATTCTTTTTCCTTTTTTTTTTTTTTTTTTTTTTGTTAAAGAAGCCAGCCAACCAGCTCATGAAAAGAAGACATTGGAAAAGCAAAATTCCCCTGCAGAATGTTCAGTGTTCAAAGTCCTAAATGCTGCTGAGAACCACAGGAATCAGTAATACAACACATCGTTTTAAACAAGCTCTTTGCATCAAGAGATTCTGCAAACAGAGCAGCAAATATTATGGGATATATTTTGCTTCTTTTCTTATTAACTTCAAACTGACATGTGCCCTACCCCATTAATGTTATTTTGTCGCTGTATCCAATTTTAAGAATGGAAAATACTGCAAAGTTATCGTGTTAAAATCCACATTGCTATTCCAGATAGCACCTATGGTAGCCTATATCATCTGAATGACTTGTCTTTTATTTACTGAAGTCATTGCCTTAATGACCCATTCGTGTGTATGTGTGGCAAAGATCAGGTAGAAAGAACTCTTCTGTTGGGGTTTCAAGTAGCAAAGTTATTTAGTCCCAGTGATAGACTAAAATAAGTACTTAAATAAAGCCTGAGCCTCTTGAGCTAAAAGAGATTATGTAGTTTGATATCTTACCTCCCGATCTTGTTAGGAGCTGTCACTTTATCTTACCACCAAAAGCAATACCAGAGGGAATGATTTGTGTAGCAATGGATACAGATTATCTGACTGAAAAATAGCATAGTTTCTTGAAGTGGGGTCTTGGTAGGTGTCAGCCCTTAAAAGATTTTCACCTCTGCAGAAGCACAAGTAGAAGAAACTAGCTGCTTGAGAGGTGCATATCATTTGATGGAAGAGAAGGAATTGTGGACAGGATGATATATGCAGGAGCTGGTTCTTCACCAATAAAAGATTAAAGTTATTTTGCTTGTTAGAAAAATATTCCTCTTGAAGATACTTACTTAAGAGGACTGGTTTGGATAGCAACAACGTGCAAACTTTAAGCTGTAAGTCATACAACTGTAATCTCAGAAAGTGCTAAGCTGGTATGATGCATGTGAGAGACAAAGTTAACCTGTAAGATACTCTAAGACACTGTAGCACAGAAAGTAAAATAGATCAGGAAAGGCTCGAAAAGACTGCATGTGTAAAGGTGAAAATGTATAGAAAGTGTATATATATATATATATGTTTTGATACATTTCTAAGTCTTTATCTTGCCACTGCAATTGGAGAATACTAAAGAGTAATAGCATACCATGACACGTCATGCATTAACATTGGGCTTGTGGCTATGTTTTATCCTTTGATGGAGACAAGTTGTTTAACTTAGTAACAAAGAGACATTAACTCATGTCTGTGTTCACTTTTTTTTATGTGAATATAGGACCTCCAAAGGAATATTTGAGAGTGTGATAGGATGGAAGTAACACAAAATACCTTGTTTAAACTTCCTGTAAAGTTTACCCTCTGGTCACTTGAATAGTCCAGCTCTTGACTCACACACCATAGATGTCTTAAACATTCCCCATCCTCACCAGTCAGGAGCTTGGTCTAGAAATAATAATTCTCAGGCTCCTCTTACTCCCATCAGTCTTTGAGAGGACTGAGGAGTCACTACAACCAACTGCTTAGCTTCCTTCTCCTTCCCTTTACTGTGGTGATTTCAGTCAAATTTTCATACCTAAGTATCGTCAAGGTTCTAGTCCCAAATCCTCAGATGCCTCTTGAAAAACAGCTTTTGAAGCTGATGTTCAAGACATTGAAGCTTGCAGCAAGATAATCCTTCATTTTCCTAATTTAAAAATCCTACTTGATTTAAGCATGGCCTTCAAAATAATTGTGCTTTGACTCATGAGTTTGTACTTCTGGAAAATCTGATGTTCCTTTTTTCTCCCTGAGGTGGTTGATTTTGTTCCCCACCTCTCCTACTTACTGCTTTTATTTTCTTATTTTACTTCATTTCTTCTTGACTCAGAGAGTCTTAATCCCATTGCATTTTCTGGGGAGTGAATATTCTGAGGTAGTAATGCTGCCTAATGTCTGTACCAAAGCTTAAGCAAACTCAAACACTTCATCTGAGAAGAATTATGCTCCTGATCTATTTTAACCATGGTGTTTCTTTCACAATAATTTTACTAAACCATTAAGAGAGATAAATAACCATTAGGAATGACTCTCAGCAACCTGTGAGAAAAAAAAAAAACACTGTAAAACATTTTTGCAAGGCACAGCATTAGTTTTCATAATAAAAGAAAACCCTGCCATGGCAATACTATGATTAAAATACCATAAAAAGGCTTGAACAAACATCAGACACATAACAGGTGTCCCTTGCTTTAAGATTATTTAAGACTGATGATTAATCCTTATATGGAACTTATGCTGAATGTTATTTGGAAAAATTAGACATTCTGCCTTAGGCTATCAGAGACTGTAGTCCTGGTACTGCACAAAACAGACATGTGCTAAATAATGACCAGGTTTGATTTAAAATGCTGAAAGCCACCCAAAACAACTGCAGTTGCTTGCTCTGTAAATCATCCCAAGGGCTTCATCCACAGGAGGAAATTACAGGTTTGCAATTGCCCAACAGCACAGCTGGATCAGTAGGTTATGTGAGCTACATGATGGGCAGAAGGACATGTTTTTATCTCTAAAGTCTCTTGCCTCCTTTGGGTAATGTTGGAAGAGGAAGCTGAACATCCCTGCAGCTGGTTTGTGGCACCTTGCTTTTGAGAGACTGACAGCACATGCAGGTCATGCAGCAGTGCATACATTTGTGTGCACTAAGGCACTGCTCAAGCAGTATGAGAGCTCATACAGAGAGACTCAGGCACTGTTTCTGAAAGATCATGTGCAGGCTGTACTGTGCAGTTTTCATAGCTTGGTGCTAAGCTTATTTTATCATCTGTATTTCTTCTTCTAGATCCTCACCAACGTAATGCTTTATAACACCACCTAAGGTCTTGCAAAATATTTGTAAGGAAGTCAGAAAAATTAATATGCCCAAATTAGGGATTAATCTGGTAAATTACAGGTGCAATTTATTTATTTATACATACAGAGACCCAAGAGCTGTTTGATCTATAGCCGCTTAGATTTTTCTTCATTCCCATAAAACTTAAATCTCAAATTCTTGTTCTGCAAGCCTGTTTTTTTTAGCCCTGTGAATATCAACACAAGTTCTTCTGTTTTCTTACCATGCAGTTATAATGAGCAATAACCTTTAATCTTATTTTCAGTGCTCAGAGTTCAACCTGTAGTTCTGTTCTCTCAAGTATTTTAGCAAAGGTTACTGTCTTACTGTAACATATTCCCTCAGCTGTATCTCATCAGTAACCCTTTCTTAAGACAGAGAAATAAGCTCTTAACTTCTTCATGTGAATAAAGTATCTGTTAAATAATTTTGTCACGTTCGGAATGGATCAGGAGAACAGCAAAACTCTTTCCCTCTCCTCCTATAATCTGAATTATTCTGTCTCTGCATTTACCATTGACCAATGTGCCTTTTCCTTTGGGCATTTTCAGTGCAGTCTCTCTGTGATGATCTTTTCTAATGGCAAAAGGCAACATCTTTTCAAAGAGCAGGTCACTTGAGGGTATACAGGTTATGTTTACACTGTTAGACTTGGGAAGATTTTGCTTTTATCGTTGGGACTTACAACACAGTTAATATTTCTCGATGTTTAATCTTAAGTGACTGCTAAAAACTATTTTCCTTGCCCCACTTTTCACTGAAGAAGAGAGTGAATGGTTGCTGTTGCTGCTCAGCTTGTGTCCTTCCAAATGCTCTAAATCAGAGCTATGCAGCTGGTCTATAGTTAGCTCAGGATCTTATTTGTAGTCACACTCACATACAAATAACAGATCTAGCTGTTGCTCAGTACTGCACTTTCTATGTGTTAACAGAGATTCTCCCACTTAGCAAATCGCTCACTTACCAGATAGCATCACTAGGCCATGACTAGGCAGGTCACATGGCTTAACCTGCTATAGCAACCTCCCAGCCCAAGGACACCTTCTCCTGAAAGGCATAAAATGACCCTGACCCATCTAAGGTCTGGTGTCATTGGGTAGATAATGGCAATTTTCAGCAAATGGTTTTAGGCTGGGCAAGTGGAACTTTCTGTTAGCCCAAAGCTGTAAGTAAACACGTAATTAGCAGCAAATTACAGGAATACACCTGCAATGCACCTGAGGATAACTTTCACTAAGTGTCAAATAACCTTCACAGAGACAAAATAATTAAGGTAATTGAGTATCCCAGGGACAAAAGAAGGGTGGTCTGGACTGTAGTGGCTTCTTGTGACAGGTTTTTACCCTACTGTGCTGTGACTGTACATTGAGCTGAGGCACAGACAGAAGAGGTGTTTTCAACAATGCTTGTTGAAGTACTGATGATATTTGAATAAGGTGCTTGTGTGACATTTCTGAAATCTTCATATGAGGAAAGCCTTGGTCCTTACTGGTCCTTACCAACTGGTAAGTTGTTTGCAGTCCTTTGTCAGCAAGCACTTACTTGTACTTGGCAACATGCAGGAGGGAGGCAGCACTATCTATACATGTACAGGCTAATGCCTCCCCACAGAAAAAAATCACTGAGGCCACATTTACCCTCACTAACTCCTACTTTCACAGCTATTGAGTTATTAAAGTCTTTGGCTGTTTCTACCATAAGCTCTTTACTAAAACACAGCTCTAATGTGCTGGTTTAAGCTGAGATAAAGTTAAAATTCTTCACAGTAGCTTGTATAGTGCTATGTTTTGGATTTGTGATGAAAACTGTGTTGGCGACATAGGGCTGTTTTAGTTATTGCTGATCCATGCTTACACAACATCAAGACATTTTCTTCTCTGCACACTGTCCCACCAGTGAGTAGGCTGAGGGTGCACAAGGAGTTGAAAGAGGACACATCTCAAACAGCTGACCCAAACTGGATATCCCACATTATGTGATGTCATGCTCAGCAATAAAAGCTGGGGAAAGAGAAAAGGGAAAGGAGTGGTTGGTTGGAATGATGACATTTGTCTTGCCAAGTAACTGCTATATGTGATGAAGCCCTGAGCCCTGCTGTCCTGGAGATGGCTGAACTCCTGCCTGCCCATGGGAAGTGCAGGATGAATTCCCTGTTTTGCTTTGCTTGTATGCACAGCTTTTTCTTTGGCTATTAGACTGTCTTTATTTCATCCCATGAGTTTTCTCACTTTTAGCCTTCTGACTCTCTCCCTCATCCCCTGGGGGTGAATGAGTGAGTGGCTGTGTGGGGCTTAGTTGCTGGCTGGTGTTAAAGCATGACACTTGGACACATAGCTCAAATACCATGGTTGCCCTTTTCCCCCATATTTTCATCAAGGCTTCACCCTGTCAGAGGAATTGTTACTGATGTTGTCAGAGAGGGATGAAGCAGCCATGATAATTGTTTTATTCCAAGTACTCAGAGATACCAATATACTGTTGGCTCAGCACACTGAATGGGCAGGGCTGATGGCTGATCTGGTCTCTGCATGTTTATAGACAGAAAGAAACTGGAAGCCCTGTCTATAGCTGTCAGCAAAGCTCTGAGTCTAATGTACAATCACTTTGGGTTTAGCAGATGGTCACAGAGCTGGTGGCTACTGCCAAACACCCAAGCAGAATGGTGTAGTCTGCTGGAGGATGCTTGGAAGATATGAATGATTATATAGCAGCATCTGCTGCCATGTTGTAGGCCCTTGCATGGCTCATGAGTTGCCACAGAGCTTTCTATAAAGATGTAGATTTTTCTGAACTCTGGCTATACTGTAACACACAGCAGGGAAATAAATGTTCCGTGCGTAGTGCTGGCATGGAGCAGCAGACAACAACTGTGCCAGACAGTAAGATAAGATCAGAAATGAATGGTTCACAGCTGAAGCTTGTACCTTTTCAACTAACACATGCTGGCAAGTAGTAGATTCCTTAGCAATATTATTAACGTTAGCCTTCCCAAATGCATCCACCAACTTGTGTGACTGCATGGCCAGCATCGTCATCTCTGGGCAGCGTTGAGACAAACTTCTCTTAAGCACTGGGTGGAAGACTGACTTCAGTAGCACTTGATTCCTGAAGGCTTTGTTTCAGTGAAGATGACTTGAAAATCTGTCCTGAAATGGCTTAAAACCAGTACTTGACCAACGTAAATGATTCTACTTTGGGCAATATCTGTAGAGATCCAAACGTATTTGGATTTTTTTATTTTTAAAGTAGAAAACTTTCCAGAAGATCAAAATATCATAGAATCATAGAACGGTAGGGTTGGAAGGGACCTTTAGAGATCATCTAGTCCAACCACTGTGCAGAAGCCCCCTGCACTGGACTCTCTCTAGATGTTCCCTGTCCCTCTTGAGCTGAGGAGCCAAGCACTGGACACAGGACTCCAGATGAGGCCTCACCAGGGCAGGTAGAGGGGGAGCAGAACGTCCCTTGACCTGCTGGCCACACTCTTCTTGATGTATCCCAGGATGCCATTGGCCTTCTTGGCCACGAGGGCACATTGCTGGCTCATGGTTAGTTTGTTATCAACCAGCACTCCCAGGTGTCTCTCTGTAGAGCTGCTCTCCAGCAGGTCAATCCCCAGCCTGTAAATATGTGTAAAGCTTTCTTAAGCGTATCCATCAGGTTAGCTCAGAAAGTGGTTTCCTCCAAAACTTATCTTCCATGTGTCAAAAGAGAATGGAAATCTCTGTACCTGCAGGAAACTGAGAAAGAGGTCAATGCTTTGAACATTGTACTTTTCCACATTTCAGTCAGTAGTGTTTACGCTTTAATATTTCTTCACTGCCACTTTGTAATATTGGGTTTATTCCTTTAAAGGCCATGCCTTTCTGTTTTTAGAGGCAGCTACTACTGTTTGGCTGTTGTTTTTTGAGATTTATTCAGGCAGTTGCTGACCTTTCCTGTGACCCTTATTGATTGTTTGGAATGATGTGGCCTGACAAGGTGAAAATAGCTACAGTGTTTTGTTGTTTCTAGTACTTGTTTATTTACTTGGTTATGCAATGCACTTATGCACTGACTGGCTGATTGATTTGTTGCTGCTCTGTACTGCTGCTGGCATCCTTCTGGGCAACAGGACTAGAAATGGACTTTCTGAAGCTGTGAGTTTATGCCTGTGCCCATGCATTAACAAACTGCATGTAAAGCATTTTGGTCAAAACCATCCCTTGTAACCCAAGACTGTCCATTTGCTCAGAGTTTGTGAAGGCCTAGGAAAGAGATCATGGCTCACTGGATAGAGTATGAAACTGTGACCAAAGCGTGATTGTGAAATGTGAATGAATGGGAGAGATCTTACGTTGCCCTGTTAACTGAAGAATAAATGCATTATGATGATCCAGAAGCCATAACATGATTTTTCACCTCTGCAGCTAACTTGGGACAGCTGCATCATATGAGCAGCACGAATACTTTGAAAAGAGGTTAGTGAAAGTGAGGTCTAGCCTGTCACAGGGCAGTAGGCCAATCAAATGCCACAGCCTCTAGCACTTGGGAGTGAAAGATGGCAACTGGAAAAAGCAGAAATCCATATGAAACAAAGGAAAAGAAAGGTGAGAAACAGATTTGGGATCTCAGGAGTGAGCAGTACTAATCCTAGAGATGCTCATGCTATTCTTCCATGTCAGATATTTATCATACTTTTAGGAAAGAAGTTTTCAACTGGTCACTCAAGAATAAACGTTCTTCTGGCGACTCAGTCAGCATGATACTTTAAAATGTAAGTATGTCCACTGACTCACATCTCTCTGCTATCAATAAACATTAACAATGCAAAGCTCTGGATGGTGTGCGCGAAGGCACTGTGTTACTCCTCTTGGCTGACAACTGCATATGAGGGTAATTAATCACATAATGTGGGATAACATTGTATCTGGGATGACCTATTCCCAAACTCCTTCTTAAAGAGATAGATGATACCACTTCTTTAATGATTGAGATTAGGAGCCTTGAAACACTCAAGAGAAAAGTTTTCTCTTCTTAGCACTAATCAGAAAAAGAGAAGAACATCTTAGATAAAGAAGTATATCCTGCTGGAGGTACTTAGTTCTGTTAGAGAAAGTCAGAGTCATGGTGCCTGTGGAAGAAGCTGGTTTTGAATCAGAATTCAACCAGTGAAATCCAAGCAAGGAGAATCCAAGCACAGGACTATGAAAAATGGAGAAGAAATATACTGGGATGATTTTGTGTGTCACAAGGTAAGTTATGGCTTCTTGATCAAAAGGTCTATATTTGAGAAGAGATGTGAAGTGTAATGTGTAGCTAAGAGTGCAAAGTATTTAGCAAAGTTAGTTACAAGTAAACAATCTATACCCAGAAGTGCAGCAGAATGTTCAGGTGAAGAAGGAGCCTCTGTCCAGACAGGTGAACACAGCCAATGGTTCCATCTGTCAGAACTGAGGAAGTAATATGAAAGATCTAAGAAAAAGAGGATGAAGAGGTCTTATCAGAGTGGGAATGATAGCCTTTAATATTGGAACCACCCTAATTCAGAGCTGCAATTCCACTCAGTTTCAGAAGAACGTTCACCTTTGCTACCACTCAGATATTTTCTCATGAGCAGTTGCACTGAAATCAGACAAAGTACCCCTGGGAAATTGCACAGTCTTTCACTGTGCTCTTCAACACTTCCTCCCTGAGACATCTGTGTACTCATCTCTGTAAGGATCAGTTTATAGCTGTCTTTCAAGGTCAAAACAACAATGAGCAGGAAATGCCTCTCTTTCTTACTGGATATAAATCTGAATCTCAACTAACTTCCCAGGCTCCACATGGTCTGAAGAACATGTCTCATGGGGGACAGCTCAGTTTGATTCAGGGACAAGTGAATTGGCATAGCAACCTGCACAATGCTGCCAACAACAGAAAAAAAGACAAATCCCTCAGGTATCTGCCAAAAATAGATATAATCCATCTAAGGCAGGAATATGTGTCGAGCTGCGGAAGTTTCACATTTGGGAGTGAACTCGCCTGTTTTGGAGCACTTTTGATATCATCCACATCTGACTCCGTGGCAAATTGCAGGTTATCACCAAGACATCTTTCTCTTCCTTTTCTTATGGAGATACTCTTGTTGGATTTTTTGTTCATAGCTTGACTTAGACTCAACCCAATAACAATTTTTGGAGAAAGGTTGTAACATGTTTTGCATCCTTATTTTTTCAATCATTATTTGTGCTATTATCCTTTGTACCTGCAGGCCCACACTCCCCCTGCTTGGTAATCTGAGTACACTCCCAAAAAGTGAAATACACTGCTTGCATTTCTAAAAGAATGAACCTGGGAATCTGAAGCTGAATTGCTGAGGTGATGCTCTGCCTTTCCTTCAACCTGATTCTGTAACTGTGCATGTGTTGCAGGCGATGGATGTTCACAGAGTTAGGCCAGGCTGGATTTAAGGATATGTCATCAAAATGGGCATGATTTTTTTGCCAGAAGTCCTGAGCCTGTTTCCAGTGGGGTTCTCAATTTCTATCCTTTCCTCTTAACGTGAGCCCTAAAATCCATTCAACACACATGAGAACACTAACTGGTGCCCCCACAGTCACTGTCTTCACACCTAGGAAAGCTTCAAAGGAAAAACACTTTTGAAGAGATGTGAGTGGAAAAGATTCCTGTTTAAAGGACATCTCTGTCTGATAAATGGCGAAGATAGTAACTAAAGAGTGATTTTAAAAGATTTTTAGCCCATCTGGAAGGCACATCAATTATTGGCAATGGGACCTAATAATTTTTACTTTTTTTTTGACTGTGTATGGACTCTTAACACCTCACAAGTTCTGCCTGAGATGGTCAGTTCCTTCCTTTCTTCCTCACCATGTTGCCTGCATCTCTCAACCTGGCAGTATGACAGGGCAGACTCTTTCTGGGCATAGCAGGTCACAGTGGGATCAGTCCATCAGCTACATGGAAATGGGAAGACCTAGAGAGATAAGCCACAGTGCTCAGTGCAGGGCTGTGCCCAGTGGCAGGGATCTGCAGAGGAGAGAGCCCCTGAAGAAGCATTCTCAACTTGGAGACCTTCTTCAACAACATGGGACCAGGCACACGTATGAATTCTTCATATGTCACTGTATTTCAGTGTAGTGGAAAAGCTCTAGCCAGCCATCCCAATGCATAAAGTTTCACACTGAGATGAGAATAACTTGAGAGATCGCCAATTACTGTAGATAGAAAATAATTAGATGCCTGCCCGTGTGTATGTTCATGCCTATTGATCTCAATAAAATTCAAAAACCCCCTAATCTCTTGGTTCTTCCCTGGACGTGGGTCTTCAGACAGAGCATGGTGGCAGCAGGTCTGGCAGCACGGTCATGGCTGCAGAATATGTGCCTGAGGTATCTTGCCCGGGAATTCTCAAGCGTCTGCCTTTGTAGGGCCACTTCCAGCCTTTCAACGCTGGATGGCACCAACAATATGAAGAATCAGGGCCACGTTTCTAGTCGTTCCTTGTTCAAAGGGAGTTGTCATCCTGGAGAGGTGAGGTGCTATCAGTTTGTTTATAGCTTTGACGCGGTGAATGTAAGAAAAACACTATGTTAGAAAGAGACCTCAGGTAACAGTAGGATTAAGAACAGGTGAGGATATAAGATAGGAAGAAATATCTGTAAAGTTTGATTGCTTCCACTGTGGAACCAGTTCAGCTAAAAAAAACCCAACCCTACCTGTGATTAAAGTTTTTTAAAATCTTCTTGTCATGAATAAGCCCTCTCCTCAGGCATAGAAGAAAAAACCCCAATCAAACATAAAAGCAGTGGAGAGGTAGAGCCAGTCCCAGAAAGAAATCTATGAGAGGTGGCAAAAGGGCCTGGCTGCTTGGGCAGAGTATAGGCACATTGCCAGAGTATGCAGGGATGAAACCAGGAAGGCCAAAGCCCTTTTGGAATTAAACCTGGCAAAGGAAGTAAAGGAAAGCAAGAAGGGCTTTTTCAAATACGTCAGCAGCAAAAGGAAGATTAGGGAGAATATTAATCTGCTGATGCACTAGGAGACTGTCTTGGTGACAGAGGATGCAGAGAAGGTGGAACTACTGAATGCCTTCTTTGTCTCAGTCTTCACTGCCAAGGTTGGCCCTCAGGAAGCCCAGTCCCTGGAAGACAGTAGAATAGTCTAGAGAATGGGAGACTTTTCCTTGTTTGATGAGGATGAGGTCAGTGGGCAAGCTGAACATCCTATTGGGCAAGCTGGAGACCAATAAATCTATAGGACCTGATGGGATGTAACCCAAGAGTGCTGAGGGAACTGGCTGATATGGTTGCTAAACTGCTCTCCAACATTTTTGAACAATCATGGAGGACAGGTGAGGTGCCTGAGGGCTGAACGAAGGCCAACGTCACTCCAGTCTTCCAGAAACGCAAGAAGGACCCAGGAAACTACAGGCTGGTCAACCTCACCTCCATACCTGGAAAGGTGATAGAACAACTCATCCTGGATGCCACCTCTAAACGCATAAAGGAAAAGATAGTTATCAGTGGGACTGATATATATGAGGGGAAATCCTGTTTGACCAACCTCAGAGCCTTCTATGAGTGCATAACTGGCTGGCTAGATGAGGGGAGAGCAGCAGATGTCATCTGCCTTGACTTCAGCAAGACTTTTGGCACTGTCTCCCATAACATCCTCACCAGAAAGCTCAGGCAGTGTGGCTTGGATGAGCGGACAGTGAGGTGGATCGAGAGCTGGCTGAATGACAGAGCCCAGAGAGTGGTGATCAATGAAGCTGAGTCAAGTTGTCCAGTCACTGTGGCCAGTGGGATTCCACAGGAATTGGTTCTGGGGCCAGTCTTATTCAACATGTGACCTGACATGGGATGCTAATGATATCCCTATAGCAGATATGGCCAAATTATTCAGAAAAAAATACTCTGCATGGAAATTTTTTTTGTGGGAGCTTAGAGATAGAAGTTTCTAGGTGCCAAACTGGAGGAGTGTCACGTGCTTGTTACTGGTTTCTAATTGCTGGCTATGGTGCATTCAAAGAATGTAGCAACACAGAGCAGAAAGTTATGGAAAGAGCTGCTGTTTTATGGAGTACTTTGTCTGCTTTTCTTCACATCTGTCATTTGTGACCAATGTCACAGAATGCAGTTATCCAATAAGACGCCAGACAGTCAGCATTTTATTAAAATATGCTACAGGGAGTAGTTCAGTAAGCTACTTAGCATGCCAGCTGCATAGGATGTGCCAACATATTTATCGTATAATGTTCTTAAGAGCTGCAAGCCTCTGTTCATTGGGAGTAATCAATTCCATTTTCGTATGCAGTGGACCTTGAACCCTACTCTGCACTCACATTGCAACAATTTCAATTTCTCAAGGGACAATCACAATAAGTAGATGCAGTACCTCCACCGGGTGCTTTGGCAGTGAGCTTTATCAATATCCTGGTCTCAAAAAGCCCCACAGATCTCTGCATACTGTGGGAAGGATATAAAAATACATAATAAAAACATGATTAGTACAGCATGCAACTGGGTGAGGAGTACATGCTGCTGAACAGAAAGAAAGTCTTGACAATGTAAAAGCAACAAAGCAAATTACAGTAATTCAGAAACAAGAGTATAGAGCTCAGCCTTATTGCAATGAGAATTAAAGGACAGGTTTTTTTTTTGTGGAGCTGGAAGAATCTACCTGAGTGACTGATAATTAATAAAGGGATCTTCAGCCTCCTGTTCAACCTTTAGATCGCCTCATCAGACATTGTCAGTTTCTGAGGCCTGCTAGTGCCGTGTGTCAAAAAGCCCTGGTCTTCATGCACCTTCTGACCTTTCTTATCCCTCACATCCCTTCTTTCTTTTCCGTCTGACTACTCCAAAGTGCTTACAGAGACTCTGTTCCCAGGCAATTACTTGTTGGGCAACTCTCCCACAGCTGAAATAGTCTCTCCTCTGAAACTGAAAGCTAGACAGAACTTGGCTAAGCCAGGACTTGCGTACATGTTCAGCAGCCCTCCATGACCTCTCTCCATGGGAAGCTTCCCCGTGAGCCTTCAGGTTTTCATCTTTGCTTTTCGTTTGTACATAAGGTGATACTGAACAGCTGTAGCCAAACTTCAATGCCAGCAAAAGGGCATCAGCATGTTTGTGAGCCTTGTGCCCCTAACCCTTCTCTTCCAGGCAACAAGCTCCAGTGCCTCATTGCTCCTGTCTCTTGCTAGGGCAGACAGAAAATGTGTTTGATATAACATATCTCTTTAAATCCTAAAATGCCACCCTGGCTCTATAGCAACACTAACAGGCATCATCTGTTTTGTTTTTTTTTTATAGCCAGGAGGCTCACAGAGGCCCTACTGCAGTGTTTTGCAGCTACAGTTAAACAATCCAAACCTAGAAATGAATATGAGGTAAAATCTCCTCTGTTACACCTTTACCCCCAGTCCATGCTCCTGGGGGCTTTATTTTAGGTGTCAGTGAGATCCAGAGAGCTTGACAACCCTAAATTTCAGGCTGCATATTAGGATCCCCAAAGAGGATGTGGAAACCTAGCTCTGAGTTTCAAAAATAAATAAAATGGGACATGTAGAACACACCAGCACACCGAGATGTGCAGAGATCATGTATACTCACAAACATCCTCACAATATCAGACAAAGGTTTTTCCCCAAAATGGCTGTCAACTCAGGATGAGCTTGCTGAAGGGGAAGGTGTGAGGAGCAGTGGAAGAAAACAAGGGAGCATGCACAGAAATAAATTCAATTTCAGTGTGCACAGAAGGAGCAAGGAAACCTGTAAATATATCCAGGGTGATAAAAGATAACTGAAGTAAAAGGCTTTTAAAGATGTGAAACCCACCTGCTCTGGCAAGCAGAGCTGAAGACAAATAAAGACTTATGACCTGGGTGAGACAGTTCGCTGCATACTTGTCACTCTTAGCACTGCTGTCTGTTCTCCTGAGGCAAAAGAGCTTGTTTGCTGCTGTAGAAAAGCCAGTGGCCTGGATTGCTACCTGGAAAGCAGCTCCTGTGCTGCTGCATAGCCCCGTTGAATATGGAACAAAAGGTGCAGAGCTCAGACTGGCTAGACTACATGCACCAGACCAAATGCTTGTGGTGTTTACTGCTTTGCCCACATTTACAACATCTAAGCCTCAATTTCAGATATTTATTGTGGCCTTTGTATCTCTCCTGACCCTGAAAGTTGGATGCTCTGGCTTTGCCCTGTAGCTGGAGGATCCACAAAAGCGGTACCTTGCAGGGCAGTGGGAGCAGGCATCACAGCCCCTTCCCTGAGCTGAGAGTGCAGGCTCCAGAGTTGGGGGAAGATATTTGATTGGTCAGCTCATATTACAGTCTTAATCACAGCAGAAACATAATGAATAAATTCTTCTCCTTCTGCATTATGTAAATCATTTTCTGGGCTGTGTCAGCTCTTCTGTGAGCGAGAGCCTCTTTTAGTCACTTGAGAGAGGATCTGACTGACACAGAGTCAGATCTGCTGAATATGAGAGTGCACAGCCTGGTAGAGCTGCTTTTCAGGGGAAAGTTTTCAGAATTTTTCTTTTATTTCCACCTGTTATTTTGTTTCATACCTTCAATACAGCAAACAGGACAAGGAATCAGTGCTTGGAGAAGGAAAGGCTGCCTCAGACTAATAAATACGTTTGCAGGACTGTGTTTACTTCACACTTATTAGAGGACCTCAGTAAGACTTTGGTCATACACTTCCTGGACAACTTTTAGCAGAGGAATCTGTGCTTGGCAGTTGCATTTAACTGGTAAATTTTTTTTGCTGTTGGTCATAAAGCCTGTTAGAGCACTATGTTGCTTATAATCAGGTTGCTTACTGGTGTTTCTATGACACCATACAACACACAGATCCCACTTCTATAGTACAGCAATACATTCCTTCTTCCCTCTTTTCTTTCCTCCCTCCCTTTCCTCTCTCTTCCTCCCTCTACCTCTGTGCTGTGCTGACACAGGTACCAGTAGCTGGAGCTCCATGGTGAACTGAATGGTTTGTGAATTTGGCTTCATTTTGTGTGTTGCTACTGGTGTGGCATCCAAAAGCTGCTGAAAGCACTCTCCCCTGGTTTCACACTGCTCTCTTCATCAGCAAAGGCTACAGCTGCCAGTGGGCTATAGGGCAGTCAGAAGGGGAACAGTGATCATGGTGCAACTAGGGATGTCTCCATTTCTTTCTTCACACTTCAGGAACATTGGTCCCAGAAGAGAAGACAGGGTCTAGCAACTTATCTGAGTTTGTCACTTACAGCTTCCGATAAGCAGGTCTTGAAAATGTGTAATAATTTTGGCCAAAAAAAGAAGAAAGAGGCAATGCTTTTGCAGTGAGATTTTGTGGCACTCCCCTTCTCCTGCTGCTTTTTTAATTAGTTTTACTTCTACCCAGCAAGGAGAGTAATGAGAACCTCTTTGTTTCTGTTTCGTTTTCTGGCTTATTTTCAGAGTGCTGATCATCAGCACAGGGAACAATTTGCTATAATATTTTTAAAAAATCTTCTGCTTTTATAGATCTTACCAGTTTCACAGGCTTTGACTTTTTTTCCTGTGGGTTAGATACATTTTTCATGGCCTAGGGAAGAGGATGTGAGAGAAGAAGACAACTGGCTCTGGTGGGACTTGTAGTGGCATGTACTGGGAGGCATTCTCTGAAACTCTGTGGCTCCTCTGGTCCAGCCAGAGAGCCCTACATGGCATCTGTTCATCATCCAGCAATGTTTCAATAGCTTGTACTGAATTTATTTACTGGCAGGTGTCCCAGGGAGGCAGATATGGCATTTATCAGATACCAGTTAGCAAACTCTACTACCTTTGCCAGTAAATTGAAGAGCCACTGCTGTATTAGCTTAAAAAAAAAAATGTATTACACATAACATACCTATCTCTGTCTATGGTAAATCAGTGTGAAATGCTCAGGTTTCCATCCTAACTGAAAATTCAAAGTGTTATTTGGGTTGAGCAGAACACAGGGCAGACAACCAATTTCATGCAAGCTCCTGATGCAATGCAACTCTGAAAGTACCCACACTGAAGCTCCAGATGATAAAGATTGCTCCTGAAAACATCCATCAACCTCTACTCTGCCTGACATTGCTGTCCTTGTCCAAGAAGTTCCTTTCTCATTGGTTCCTTGCCCTGTATCACAATATGGAGGATATGGTTGCTGCCCAGGAGGTGGGTTTTGCCTTCCTACTGACAGACACTGCCTGTGCCCTTCTCTGACCGAAACCTCCTTCCTACCTGCTTTGTATTCCAGTTCAATCACCACTAAATACTGTCTAGCCATCCATCACAAGACATTCAGGGCATCCATTATGATATGATTCATTTGAGCAATCTATGTTCATTATTAATCTTCCCTTTCTGCAGTCTAAAGTAACCCTGGCTTGTAAGGTCTCTGTTCTTCTCAAAGCTGGTTTTAATATAATTGCATTTTCTGTTGTATCTGCTTGCTTGCCTACTTCTTAGTGCTTTGCAGGGTGTTGTCCCTCTTCATACCTTGTGAACCGTGCCATCTATCTTGGAAAATGTTTATTGGAGATTAATATGCAGTCAATCACTCTTGTGCCCTCAGCTTCTTAAAATCTGCTTTGGAATGTAGCTTATTCCTTCAACAGGATGAATGGCTTAAATACATAAATTGTATTTGTTCCTAGATTCTTCCTCTCCTGGCACCAAAAGGGCAAAGGAGTCTAGAAAGACTGGACATTCTTCAAGAAGGAAATCTGAAAGGCAAAGGAGCAGACCATCACCATGTGCTGGAAGATGAGCCAGCGAGGAAGAAGACTGGCCTGGCTGAAAAGAGAGCTTTCCCTGGAACTCAGGCAAAAAAGAGTGAGGTGGGAGTCAGACTCTTCTCCCATGTAGCAAGTGTTAGGATGAGAGGAAATGGCCTGAAGTAACTCCAAGAGAGGTTTCGATTGGGTGTTATGAAAAATTTCTTCTCTGAAAGCGCTGTCAAGCACTGGCACAGGCTGCCTGGGCAGGTGGTGGAGTCACCATCCTTGGAGGTATTTAAAAGACATGTAGATGTGGAGCTTAGGGCATAGTTTAGTGGTGCACTTGGCAGTGCTAGTTTAACAGTTGGGCTTGGTAATATTAACTCCTTTTTTTTTGCAACCTAAATGAGTCTGTGATTTTTATGAAAAAACGATTTTGGGTCCTTAAAGGAACAGGGGCAAGCTGTGTTTTTTCAACCTTGGATTTTTAGTGTTAAGCAAAACAAATTCCACCGGGTTTCCCCATTGGCCATCCAGACACTACAAGGTGCACAACAGTGAATATAGTTGTACACCCTTGCAGGTTAGTAATTCTTCAAGGTTGGTTCCTTTTTTTTTTCCCCTCAGACACAGCAGGAGATTCCATGAGAATCCAACACTCTCCCGGGTCTGGTACCAAGCCCTGCTTCCTCAACAGCAAAACACATTTGCCCAGTATCTCTCAGACCTGTCAAAGTGAAATGGCTCTGGGACCCTCTGCTGTAATTGCATTCCCCTTTCCAGAACACAAGAGCTTAAATTCATGCTCCTGAAGAGTTACAGCAAGGGATGGACAAGCCTACATCATCTCCAATTTGTGAGGAAAAACCTTTGGAATATTTTTTTTTCCTTAAAGCAGGGTAGAATAGCCAAAGGCCAATACATTCTGTTACATTCAGGATTAAACAACTCCAACACTGGTTTGATTTAGCTACTAACAACTGACTTACAAAAGTATCCAAATGTCAACTAACAGTATTTTTTTTTTTATGGGGCATTTATATTTTGTATGGGAAGAATGTGGCAAGAAAATACTGATAGCCAGTGATCCCAAATATTTCAATAACTGTATGATTTGTTTTGGTTATTGAGAGCGCAGTTGTCCCTTCCCTGCAGTGCAGAATCAGTGCTATGGAATTTATGTCCTCTGGGGAGAGAAGGAACTCCTTTTGCCTCCATCTCAGTGAAAACCACTGCACTTTATGGTTTAGAGAAGAGGTGTAAGCTACAACAACAGAACTGAAAGTGAAGGAGCTGGGAATAAAAGACAAGTACCTCTCTGGAGAAAAGGCAGAGGGAATACACAAAAAACCCTTCTGTTTGGCTGCTCTGATGCTCTTCTCCCAGCAATGTCTTTTCTAACCACAGCATATTGTGCATGTTCAAAATACTTTCCTCACAAACAATTTAATTTAGGCCATGAAATTAGTCAGGAGAGGCAGAATGGGTAAATGAATAGCAACCAGACTGCTTGGTAGGTCTCTGCCACAGACCCACTACTCATCTTCTATCTGCTTCCTTTCCTGTCTTTGTCATCTTTGTTTCTGTGATATTGCCTTGGATCCAGGTGATTTTTAAGGCATTTCTAACTAACATCCTTAAAATTGCCACCTGAAGGTATAATTTTTCACACAACATAGCCATGTGTCTGGACATGCTCCTGTTCAGGGCAGCACTGTCCCTAGCCACCACCCTTGCACACCAGATCTTCTCAAGGAACCTGGAAGATTGTCTAGTCAAGCCACATACTCAAGGCAAATTGTTCTTCAGTATTTTGGATTATGTATGTGCAGAGAGTAACACAGAGAAAAGCTGGTCTGGATTGGACCCAGTGCATGCTGGGCCCTGAAAGTGGGAAACAATGATAATGAAAGTATGGTCTCCATGCCAGGGTTAAGTAAGTAGAAGAGATAATTGGTTTCTGTTACTGTTGTAGGTCAAGATGTGGATTTAGGTATATAAACTTGGGCACTCTTTGAATGTCATGGTTGTGAAAGCCAAGAATGAGCACAGCAGCTACTCCTTTTCAGGGACTGCAACTTCAATCTCTTAAAAAGATGAAAAAAATGTAGCTTGAATATGACACAGCATTTGGTGTTTTCTTTCTCCTTTCAGTTGATTAAGTGGCTTCCTCTATTAAAAAGCTTTTGATAAGACAATGAGAGGTATTAACAGCTCATGAGAATCTGTGGCTGGTAAATAGAATTACAGCTCTGAGAAGAAATACTGCAGATATCACACAGCAAGTAGGTGTCATGTCAGCAGAAGTAGGTTAAAATACTCTGTTATTTTAGCAGATGAATTCCTAGAAGAACAACTGGTGAAGCTGTCACAACCTGATTGAGGTCATCATCGAGTGATACCTGCAGAAAGACAGTAATTTATCACTCAAACAACCATAAAATCTGTAAGCAACTTTCTTGGATCCTCTGACCTGAGCTTGAGCAATGTTGTGTTTAGGGTAGGCAGAGTATGCCCTCTGTGTGTGACCAGAGTCTCAGCTTGGAAAGGTTCCTTTTGTCTTCCATGCATGACAGCCTTCATTCAAAAGGCACTAAGCTTACAATAACCTGCCCTTATTCTAGTGCCTGCTCCCTCACATACTAAAATCCTCTTTTGGCTGGTTCAGTTGGCATTGAGAGCATGTCTTCCAGATGACAGTATCTGTAGCATACACATAGCCCCCTCCTCCTTGAGAATGCTGAAATCAGCCCAAGTGTCAGAGCTGCTCTGTGAAATATTAAATACACAAATATTTCACAAATAGTATTTTAGCTCTGAATAATAACCTGGTAGTGCCTGGGAGAGGCAGACAATTTACATTCTCCCTTTCCATATGAGCTGTTTTGCTGTGACTTCCAGATGACAAATTAATTATTAATCAGGTCTGAGAAACACACTGGAGCCTTCCTCCTTGAATGGAAGGGTGATGCTAATCACCAGATGGATTTGACATGTAAGTCACATTGTCACTAAATAACTGATCAACATCTTTCACAACTATTTTATTGTGTTCAGAGTTTACCTGTCTAACTTGCAGTATGCTGCAGGTGTGCACTAATTCCTCCTGTTTCAGTGCCACCACTGGTGATGCACATTTGCCCCATTGTGGGCATAGTGACTCATGTGGACATTATCTACAAGCCAGATGGCAGAACCGCACAGCACACTGCTGGGGTATTAGAAAGCACAGGAGAAAAATCCTGTGGATCTGTTTTGGTTTTTTTTTTTCCCATTTGAGCTATGATAAATGGCTGCCTCAGACTTCACAAACAGAAGGATGTAGTTTTGTGAACACCCCTTCATTGATTTCAGGACAAGTAGTGGAGAAAAAGAGACTTTTTTGTGGTTTTATGACTTTTTCCCATCTTACTTTTGCATTGTCACAGGCATTTGATTAATATATGTTTTTCTTAACATATGGCAGAGAAAACAGAATAGAAGACAACACAGAATGGATACATCAGTAAGACTGTTAATGTATGCCCTGGTTAGCCGAGGGCTCTCATTTTCAAAAGAAGTGGAGTCTAAGAGCCTCACCATATAAGCAAATCAACCAGGAAAGCTGAAGTCGGTGAGCAATTGCTGACAGCTACTGACAGCACCTGGCAGTGGTCAACCACTGGTCAAGCAAGTGATCTTCTAAAAGTCTTTCCTGACACAAACTATTCACATGCCTTACTTTCCAGCTAGAGGCTCATACAGATGAAACCTCACATTATTGCGTCTCAGGCTGTGTTGGGTTTTGCGCCATGTTTTGGGCCCTATTTTTTGCCCTAACAGTGCTATTCAAAGCCTGATTGGACCATAGCTGTGGAGTTGGGTGCTCATGTCGCAGAAAGCCCAGGCCTTTAAAGTACACCACTGAGAGAACTAATAATAGGTACAACTAAACACTGACTGGCCTTTGGTGGTCTCCAGAAGCATGACCCAGGAGTTCCCCTACTGCTAGTCTGGTGTCAAAGGAGCAAAGGCTATGACAGTTGTGCACAGGTCACTCTTCTGTGGTACAGAGAGAGAGACGAAGAAACAAAGTTCTCCCCTGCCAATTCTGTTGCTGCTTTCTTCTAAAACACATTTAGATTAACATTTGAAGTGTCCAGTTCTACCCTCAGTATTTCATATCAAGAGAAATACATTACTGAGCGAGAATGTATGCCAGACAACCCACAAATACCTTCACCCACAACATATTTTGAGATGCATAGTACTGTTTTCTCACTCTTCTGTATGTCTCCAGCTCCCAGTAGGTCAGAATCATCTCTTGGCATCCCACTTCAGTGATAATAAATCAGGCTGAGTTGCTATGATCCAGAGCCAATGAGCATCCTTGGTTCGTATCTTGCTGCCAACCCATCCTCTATTAATCCAAAGGTTCATATGTATGTGTGTGTTTGCAGTGCCTCATTTCCTAATGAAGTGAGTCATTAAGAAGTCAGACAGATTAAATCCCTGCAAAACAGTACCAATTAATTCTTCTGCCCGTTTTTCCAATTTGAGTACGGTATAGTACATTTTTCTTCAGAGTGACCATCACTTTGTTGTGTTAGGTACTACATAAAGGCAAGTACCAAAAGCTGCTATCTCAAACAAATAGCAGCAAATACAACATTGGAAACACATGGTAGGGTGAAACAGCAATATCAGGCTGTCAGGATGGGGTCTTGGTACATGACTGCCTGCTTATTGTCAAGATTTCTGTGGCATAACAGGAAAAGAATATTTATATAAACTGTTGTTTGCAACTTAAATGTAAATAGCTGGTGATAATGAAAGACACCCAGAGACTTTGTAAACTAAATCACAAAGAAAAAGACCCTCCGTGAAGGTCTTAAACTGGCAAAAGCTTTTACCATGTATTCTGATCCCTTTCTTTAAACAGAAAAACATCTTCCTAATTAATGACTGATGGTATTAATATAATTAAAGACTTCAAACTCAGTCCTTCCCAGGTGGCCTTGATATATAACAGTATATATCCAGACCAACATACATCTTTACTCTGAGTGAAGACACCAGATCTCTTTCCTGTACAAGAGTGTTTTCTGGTTTGATCATTAATCCTGGGAAGAAGGTAAGCAGTTAGAGACAGTTTCTAGCAATGGAAGAAATATGAGAAACTGGGTAGCATGAATCACTAGAAAACAAATGGAAATGGAAGGTTTAGGTTTTGCCTTTATCTTTCTTGTCTTTTTTTTCTTTCACACAGTTTATTTCAGAGAAGTGAGAAGGAGATTTCATCAGCCAAACAGAAGACTTCTCTGGTGGTTGCAAAGACACCATGGGTCACAGCAGCTGGTGGACCATCCCCTTCAGGAGGTGCAAGGGGAGCTGAACACAGGGGAAGCCCTTCATCCTGTGTTTGTATCTGCTATACATCATGTTTACTATGGGCATATTATAAGGTTTTGTGTAATATCCAATGATCTTTTAAGAGATATTGTCCTTTATCACAGAAGACATGAAGGACATCCCTTTCTCATGTGATCAGAAGCAGAAAAGCATCATTCAAAATGGATCATGAGACACCTATTTGTGAAATTAATGCTAGCATGGCATTCAAGTATTTTTTTTTGTTTCAATGATTAATTGCCTATGTTATGTAGTATTCAGGTGTGAAAAACAATGGGTTCTCTCTCTTGCAACATTATTTTCCATCATGATGTTTTCTAAGTCTATAGATCAGCTGCCAAATATAGACAGAGAGAGGACTTCCTGAACAGAAACTTCTTGATCATTCCTACCTGTACATGTTCCAAAGTGACCTGATCTAGGTGGACCTGCTTCTTCAGGAGTGTAGATTAGATGACCTCTAAAGGTCCCTTCCAACCCTGCCATTTTATAATTCTATGATACTCCAAAATGCTGATCCTTGAATCTGATTGATGAATGCTTAAAAAACCAAAAAGAAACAAATTCCAGTTTGGGGGCATCTCAAAAGCTATGGAAGTGAATTATGTGAGCTTGAAGAAGCTCTGGTTATGTACTGACCTTGCTCACAAATAAGCAAGGTAAAAGTTGCAAGGTGCAAGGCTGGCATTTTACTATGATGACTTTTAGTTGATATGGTATAAACCAATTCTGGTAAATGGCATTTTACTATGATGACTTTTAGTTGATATGGTATAAACCAATTCTGGTAAATATTCTGATAAATATCAGCATAATAGCGAGAAAATACGTCCTATAACTCCTCACACAAACAATGAATAGCAGCCTTGTAGAAGCTGCAAAGAAAATCCGTGGCAGTATTTTTCAGAAGAGCTGGGTTTAAAGAATTTAACTACAAATGCATTGTACAAGGAGGAATTCAGCAGGAGGACTTAGGGGATTTTAAACCTCACCTGCTACCTTCCTCTTTTCTCTCCACCAGCACTGCTTGCTTGTGTGAGCTTGCTTTGGACCAGGGCACACGGACAGCCCTCCTTCCTTTCAATGTCTCTCAGTGCGCATGATAAATGGGCTTTGGCCGGTTGAAATGGGAAAACTCTCATTTCAAGGTGATTTAGACCGAGTCTCTTGACTATCTTTGGAACAGAGTCTCCTTGAAGAGGCTCACAAGGCAATGGTATCTGTCATTGCCACTGTTCTCTTATGTGCCTCTTGAACCAAATACCAATAATGCGTAACTGTGCACCCTTGGAAGTCTCCATATGCAAGTTTTACAAGGAAATGCAGTCCTATCTGCTCCACAGACTTGCCTCCTTCCCTACAGGTTTTGAGCAGAATTGATTCAGATCTAAACTGAAGGCTCTCCCTGTGCCTATTAATCACCGTTGCTCACGCACTGCTTTTGCAGCTGCCACCACATGCACTCCTTGGGCACTGATCCACTGCTTCACGCCTCTCTACGTCACGCCTTAATCCCTAGCACTGGTTTTTATCTGAGGTAGTAGGACAAATCTTCTAGGGCGGCTATAAATGATAACTAACTTACATAACTATCCTGACACTTCACTGCACCCTCAGTCAGTTCACTGCTGGTTTATCTTATAATGATACTTTAGAAATATTCCGATCAATCAACTCTCTGCCCAAGATATTACTTATATCTTTTCATAGACATTAAAACCAAAAGGAACCACCATAGTCATCTATTTTGACCCCCGCAGAATGCTCTGAGTCTGAGCCTTGAAAGAGTACACCATATCTTGTACAAAAACATGCTGTGTTTGCAGTGATGGATGACTTCACCACAAGCCTTGGGAAGCTGCTCCAGTGTTGCTCAGAAGAGTGTCTGAGATCAGATGGTAAAAACCTTTTGAATTTGTAATTAGTATGTAATTTGAAACATCTGTAAAGAAAAGTTAAAAGGGAAGCATTCACATGCATGGGGAGTAGCGTATAAAGAATGCAGGTTTCTTTTTATATCCCTATTACTGTGTTTGATCCTTTGCAGCTTCTATAATTGCCCTCCGTGTGATTATCTTCAGCACAATATGGATTTTTAAGTCAGTGCTGACTCAAATGGGACTGTAATACAGTGGCTGCTTTGTCTCCAGTACATCTTTCGTAAATTTGCGGTCAGTAGCAGCATGATTTGGTAAATAATATAAACCCGTGGCAGGTTTGCTCAAAGCAGAAAANAAAAAAAAAACCTTTTGAATTTGTAATTAGTATGTAATTTGAAACATCTGTAAAGAAAAGTTAAAAGGGAAGCATTCACATGCATGGGGAGTAGCGTATAAAGAATGCAGGTTTCTTTTTATATCCCTATTACTGTGTTTGATCCTTTGCAGCTTCTATAATTGCCCTCCGTGTGATTATCTTCAGCACAATATGGATTTTTAAGTCAGTGCTGACTCAAATGGGACTGTAATACAGTGGCTGCTTTGTCTCCAGTACATCTTTCGTAAATTTGCGGTCAGTAGCAGCATGATTTGGTAAATAATATAAACCCGTGGCAGGTTTGCTCAAAGCAGAAAAAGCCTCAGGGTGACCGAGGTGTAAGAAACAGCTCTGAATGAGCAATTTGAGTGGAGGAGTCATTTAAATAATTAACTTCCTTTTGATAGAATTTTCCTGCTGCAGTGGAAGAAAGGGTAAACAATTACCAACTGAAACAATCTTCCTTGCTTGAGCTGTCCCTGACTGTAGGAAATAATGGGCTTTACTCCAGGATGGATTATCCTCACAGTCGAAGAAGACCTTCCTTTATAAAGGAGGAGCAAAGGGAAAGTAAGAGGGCTGTAGGCTGCATGCACACTAGGGTGTGGGGTGAATGGGGTAGTTTTCCTATCACTCACTATTTCTCTTTGGTGCTGAGACAGAAGTGGCAATGAAGTGTGAGACTGTGGCCAGCGAGACCGCTGCAGGCAGAAGGGACCTGTACACATAGTGCCAGGGAGGATGGGGTAACATCATGGCACTGTCCCCACCTGTGAGCCGATGCCTACCCATGCCAGCCGTGGTGCTCTGCCTCTGCTGTGCTGCTTCCAGACTGTCCCAGAGCAGTCAGTGTCTTCCAGGAGCTGGGTTAAGGGCTGGAGGTCTTTCAGACAGAACCGTAAAAATGGAAATGAAAAGGGAGGGAGAGGTAGGTGGATGGTTCAGCTGCAGTGTGAACATGCTTCACAGAACTTAGTGTGACTGATAATACCAGGCAGCAGTGGCAGCAGCAGCAGTCTCCAGCACCAGCCGGCCTGCCCAGTCAGGCATGCACATGGGAGCTTGTCACGCGTCTGCTGCAGAAGACCACAGACATTCGTCCTTGCTTGCACAAACAGGAGGCAGCCAGCCCCTTTAAATACAAACTAGGTGATATTGTCCAAAAATAGGATAAGCACAAAAACCATCTTTTGAATTGTCTTCTGCTTGATTTGAAATTGGGGAGGAGTGGGAGGCTGTGCAGTAAATACCTTTTGCTGTGGAGACCTACAGAAAAACCATTCCGTTATCCAATTCTACAAAACAAGCCATGTAGCAACACCCAGCATTTTCTCCTAACACTGTTAATTAAGAAAATGTTTGGACCATTCACTAGATACCACTTAAAAAATAATCCTGATCTCTTATAAATGCCAAGCTGAGGATTATTAATATCTTCAGTTTACCGTTGCTACCTAACTCAATTTCATTCTTATCATTTCCTTTTGAGGATTTGATTTTAAAAAAAATGAGGAAAAAAACCAACGTACATTAAGGCACATGGATGTGAATAAGGCCAAGGGAACAAAATAAAAAGTATTGGTGAGAAATGCAGATTACTTATGTGTTGCAGACAAATACCCAGCAGTATATAACTGAATGGTAGTCCTGGCTCCTTTAATGCTGCACACATGCACAAATGTATGCAACATACACATGCACACACACACACTTGTGCTACAAAATCACTCCCTGAAAATCATCTCAGTCTGAAGAAACTGGAGCTAAAGGGAGTGGGGGAATTCAAGAGAAGAGGAGCTCTAGAAACTGACTAAGCTTGCCAAATATTGAGACTGCTTTCTGGCCATAATTCTCTGGTCTCTGACTATGACAGAATACTTTTTCAACAGTATTTCCAGTTTCTTCTACAACTTCAGAGAGGGTGTTCTGGGAAAAAATGGACAGAACTTTGTTTTCTGTGAAATCTGGAAGACTGTAAATATGAAAGGGGAAAACATTTTTGGGCATCTTTCAGGGGAGGAACATAGCTCAGTCCTATCAAGGAGACTTTTGTGTGGTTATGACTGAATTCTTCCCCAAAGAGGAGCAGCAAGACCAGGGTCTAAAGACTCAGAGAGGATGACACATGTAGCTGTGGGCAACAAAGGGATGATGGATGGCTCTGGTCTGGGAAAGAAGAAGAAGGCAGGAAGAAAAAGCAGGTCTCCGTGCCAGGGAGGAGAGATTTAGAGATTAAAGAACATGCTTTAACTCTCAGTCACCTCTAAATTGGTCAGGCAGTTCCACTAGATGATTGTTGTAGGTTCCATCAAACTGAAATGTTCTGTTCTATTCTAGTGGAGTGACAGCATGAGCTGCTGCACTGGGACACACACCTGGAGTGCTCATACGTGAGCCCAGGTAGGCTTTGGCACTGGTGTGTGCATGGGGAGCACCCACACCTCACAGGAAGGGGGTCAGAGTAGGAGAGTCCCCATTCCCAGGGCAGAGGTGAGTGCTGGTGGCTCATGTGCCCTCTGAGGACATGGTATGTACATAGCTGCGCATACTGTGGAATTAGAGTTTGAAGGATTAGCTATGAAGACTGTTTTGAATTTGTAGGTGCTTATCAACGTTTCATAGGTGTCTTGTGCTGTGGATTGTCTATTGTATTACTGATATTGATCCTACATGTGCAGTTCACTGATTGCCAGTTAATTATATGTCATTAAAAAATTTTAAACTTGCTTTAATCCTGGTTTCATTTAAACCACTCAAGATGAAGAATTTTTTCTCTATGACAGGGGACAGAGGAACTCTTACAAAAAAATAAAGGGTATGAGCTGCTGCGGTGCTTCAGCTCTCAGGCAGGAATCCTCAGGGCCAGGAAAGCTGACCTCCTGGAGCTACAGGTCATCCATTAGCAGCATGATGACAGGTCTCAAGGGGTGTTTATGACTTGGGATGAGGCTGCAAGAGAGGGAAAGCCATCATGGCTCTCTGGGAGTGGATGGAACCAACCACCTGACTGGAACTCCCTCCCAGGAACCACTTTGGGAGTCCTTCTGGAGGAACCAGGTGTGAACCTTAAAGATCTTGAACACATGCAGAAATTTTTGTCTCAAACCCACAGCTTGCAGCACATTCTCACTTTGCCCCACAACAGAACAGTTGTGCAGGGATTCACATTTCCTTCACTGTGTGCTCCATATTGTGGTCTAGTGAAGATAAATATTGACCATTGCAGATACACTGCTCCAGACAGGCTCTGTTCCTCATTCTGTGGTGGGAAGATCAGGGTAAAAAGACATTTACTTTGCATTCACACCCATGATCCAGGTGGTGATCCATTAAGGTCAGTCGTCTCCTCATTGGGCACCTATGCAACTGTCTAGTCCGGATTGCAACTCTGGTAAGGTTAATTTGCTTCTCATAAAAGGAGAGACTCTAATTGGCTTCATGGTAGATTTTAGTCAGAGCATGTAGGAAGCTTGCAGGCACACACTGGAGCATGCAGAGTTTGAATGGGATAAAAAGATGGGTGCTGTTCCAAGGGTTGTGCTTGCAGACCTTTTTGCAGACATTCATCACTGAAGGCATCACCAGACAAGTTGTCTCCCTTCTTTGGCTGAAATGATTGAATGTGATGAGCAATTCTGCTCACATTGCACCAGAGAGGAGTGTTTCGGTAAACTGTACCCTGTGCTGACAGGACATGACTGAAGAGCTCACTGGGTGGGCTGGCATTGCTCATCCTGTGTACCTTCTGCAAACAGAAGCAAGGAGCAGTGAAATGAGCACTCATTTTAAAAGGAGATGGAAAACACACTTAGAATCATAGACTGAATCATAGAATGGTAGGGGTTGGAAGGCACCTTTAGAGATCATCTAGTCCAACCTCCGTGCAGAAACAGGTTCACCTAGATCAGGTTACACAGGGACGTGTCCAGGTGGGTTTTCAAGACCTTCAAGAAGGAGACTCCAAACCCTCCCTGGGCAACCTGTGCCAGGGCTCCCTCACCCTCACAGTGAAATAGTTTTTTCTTATGTTTAAATGGAACTTTTTGTGTTCCAGCTTCTTTCCATTACCCTCGTCCTGTTGCTAGATACTATAGAAAAAAAGTGATGTCTCAACCTTTCATGCCCCATCACTTCCCATTGGTATCTGCAGGTTCCCAGAGTTCTTGGGCTAGGAAAACTGCAACTGGAAAACAAGGTTCTGCTGGCCATAGGTCCTTGTGTGCTGCTCTGACAGCAAAGGCATGTGTAGCTAAACAGCAGAGCAGTCACCAACAGCTGTTTGAAAACTTGCAGTGCCTGGGAGAAAAAACTCAAAAGGGTTTGTGTCTATTGAGTGTTTTCTGCTTGTTTTATTTTAGTCTGTCCCAGCTTGAAAGACAACTTGAACTTGGGTTTGCAACTCATGACAGACTGGCTTCACTTTTTGCTGTGGATAAACCTCCCGACAGGGCTAGGCAACGTCACATTACAGGGGATTGCTGCACCATCTCCACAGCCTCATAATTCACATGTCACCTTGCTTTTGTCCTACAGATTTATTTCTGCAAAGCACTTACATGAAGATTACAAGGTGACATTTATAAGACTACAAGTTAAACACCCGCCTATGCATCTTTAAGCACGAACAGTGCTTCACTGCACCCCTACTGACCTGAACTAGTGCTTGACATTAGAAATGAGGGGAGTTTCTGAAGCATCCTGTGAAAATCAAGAGTTGGGGAAGGGAGAGAGACAGACAATAGCCTAAGAGCAGCCACACTCAGCAGGGCTAATGGAAATGTTTGTGACAGTTGGGTAATGAACATCTAAGTTTAAAAAAAAAAAAATTGTACAAATTGGACAGTGAAAATGATCTCGTCAGTATTTTCCTCTCAGATAAACCAGTACTTTGGAGTGAGTAGCAAGCAAATGAAATGGATGCCCTGCTCACTGGGTGAGGGGCAGGGGAGTGGACCACGTTGCAGAGAGCTGAGATGAGATGAACATCACTTGTTATAGTTGTACTTTAGAGAGTAAATTGTAAATGATCAGGAGGTATGATTACATAGAGACAGAGAAGGCTCTTGGGCAGTGTCATCCATCACACACTTCAGATGGAGGGAAACACAGAAACTGTTAGCTGAGTAATACTGTCTTTTTCTGCTAAGATAAATCCCTTTCAGTGATAATGACTGTGGCAAATATGTAAAAGGTTCTTTTGCAAACAGCAAAGTTTTACTCTGCAGAGTAGATCACCAGTACCCCTAACTAAATGGAGTTAGTCCCTCAAGAGAGATGCTATGGACTCTCCTGTAGCTCCCCTGTTCCCTGAAGTGTGGTGATGCTCCCATGGACATACAGGGCTCAGTGTCATTTGGGACCACTGAAGCCATACACCCGTGTGATTTATGAGATAAGCAGTAGATTTCCAGAGAGCAGAGTAGGGTGTCTGTATCTGATCTGGTCTCCATAAAGCTAATAGTCTTGTTTATATCTTTCAGAAAGGCTAAAATGACACCCCATGCCTTCCAATTTCTCTCGTCAGGCAAGAACCTCACTGACCTCCTAAGGGAGTCTGGCTTGCAATTGTCTTCTTTGTAGACATACAGGCTTAGGAAATGCACCTTCTCTTCCTGTTTTACCTTCGTATTTTAGCTGTGAGCAGGAGCAGGACTCAAAGTAACCATTGCTATGCCCTGTTGTACAAGATGCTATGAAGAAACATCAACCGAAAGTGCCTAGCACTTAGACAGGCAAGATGAGGAGGAGCAATGCAGGGACCTGCCTGTAGAACTGGCCTGGGGTAGACCAGCACAGTCAGTTTTAGCTCAGTGAACTCTTGATGAGATCTTGTACTCTATCCCAAAAGGTACGTGTGTCTCTCAGGCCTTTTCCCACACTTCAGTAGGTATGGACAGGACATGCAATGTTGCAAGTACCTTTCTGGTTGCAAATGTGTGAAGCCCATAGCTCCAAGATTCTTCCACCTGGGATTGCAGGATGCAGCCCTGTCCTAAAGCTTCTTTCATTCAGCTTTAATACAAAAAAAACCTGCAAATCATCTAAAAATATAAGCTTATAAAATTATCTGAATAAATACCATTTATTAGAGAGCACAAGCTTCCAGTACTGGCACAAGAAGTCTGAAAGAACATTGTCTCTCTCCTTACTGATGCCTTTCCAAGATCAATGAAGGCACAACTTAGCCACAGACACCAAGCAGAAGATACCAAGGCCCATCCTGGGGAGTGACAAGCTGGGCAGCCTCAGACATGATCTGCCTCTGAAGAAAGTCTATTTGTTTAAAAATTATTCCAGATGTGATTCATTTGTCAATGTCTGGGCATCTGATGTCATTTTGGGCCTTTGTACAGAAATATCTTTTGTAGTCTCCTACATAAAAAGAAGTGGAGGAGCCATGCACACTGTGTGTTGCATATTCATGTTCATCCACCTGGGTCATACAAGACAGCTGCAGCATCTCCACCTTGGGCCAACACTGGCATCTTTGCCTGTTCTTCCTTACAGGTAGTCATCTGAAAATCCCTGAGGGCAGGGAGGAGGAGCGAGGGAGGAAAACAGAGATAATAATAGTTGAATAATTTATTCAATGAGATTCATGGAATTTGAGGACTAATACATTCAATGAATAATATTTTCATTATTTTCCCAACTCCAGTGCTAACAGAAGATATGAATAATGGTTGAAGCAAACACTTGAATTACATGACAATGCTATTGAACTTTGGGAGTGTATATTACATGAAGTGAGAGGACTCCAGTTCTGCCCGTTGTCACTTTGATGTTAGATGTTCTCAGAAATGATGAAAGATGTATTTGAGACTTTGGCCTTTCCTCAGGGAAAGTTTGCACTTAGATTACCTGACAATAAGAATCAATCAATAACTTGCACGCTGTTTCTCTCCAAGAAAATTAATAACAATTTTTTTCTTTCAGCACTTCAGAAATTCCATGCCTAGAGATGGCAGACCTTTTACCTCTACTGCCCCCTCTCATTGTGGGGCAGCATGTTCTTGTCTCTAGAGGGGAAACTTGTTCCTCTAGGACACAGCAACCTGCCACTGCCCTACAACAGCATGTGCTGACAGCCCTCAACAGCTCTCTATAACAGTTGCAAGTGGACGCTGGCAAGGCTCTTCCCACATATCATCCTTCCCAGCATCTCTTTACCATTGGAGGTGCCCAGTGAATGTGATTTCTAGAAGCAAGGGAAAAAGAGGATTAACTGGTCATTATGAAGTTTGACCATGAAGTCGAAGCTGCAGTCAGATGGGCTTCTACAGTGTTTCTACTGCTGTTCCCTGACACTGGGCAGGCAGAACCACTGATTTCAACCCACCAGAGTTAAGGGCCTGTTTCCAACCTGTATGCAGAAATACTTTCTAATGAGGGTGAGGGAGCCCTGGCACAGGCTGCCCAGGGAGGGTGTGGAGTCTCCTTCTTTGGAGGTCTTCAAGACCCGCCTGGACACGTTCCTGTGTGACCTGATATAGGTGAACTTGCTTCTGCAGGGGGGTTGGACTAGATGATCTCTAAAGGTCCCTTCCAACCCTACCATTCTATGATTCTAAATCAAAACAATCTAAGACTTTATTACTTGAGTGGATTTTAGACCTAAATTAATTATAATGTCCTCTTATCTTTGGCTTAACAGGAGCTGAAGAGTCAAGCGATGTTTCTCATGTAGCCTGAGAAGTTGAGGTTGAATAATAACATGTCTGTTATTACTAGCCAGAACAGATTCAATGACTCCAAAGAGCACGGGACCTACTGCATTTCCTGCTGTACTATGAATAAGATTCATTTCTGTAAGTAAAAGATAATGTGAATTCCTAGTACCAGTTCACTGACATCAGACACTCAACACTCTTTGATATCAGTGGTGAAAGAACACTCTAAAGAAAAAGAAAAACAGATGATAATTTTCATCCTCCAAAATGAATCATCTAACTGATAACTGAGCTTGCTGCAAGGGATTGACTGTCATTCATCAGCTACACGTCCAATTCCTCAGTTCCTGGAGGGCCTCTCTACTCAGCCACATATTACACATATTTAATTCTAAGATTGAAAATAGAGAGGAATTTAACAGAACATTAGAGAATTATGAATAAATTATAATGGCATTAATGAAGCTGATGTTTACATTTAAAGGGAGAAGTCCCAAAGGGTTCAAGGAGCTCCAAAGTTACTAATAACTTATTAATATTTGAGTTGATAGAAGACAACAAATTAAACATGCTAAATATGAGTATGCACTGTGATTTCTGCTGCAAAAGACAAAGTCTTTGAGCATATTATACTGCAAGGTATCATTTATAAGACCAGAGAAGTAATTATTCTTTTTTGTATGCCTTTAGGAAAGACTGAAGTTGGATGGCTGTATGCACTCCTAGGCACTTGACTGCAGGAGGATACCAATAAACCACAAGAAATTAGACAAATTCCAACTATGAGCAAAGCAAATGATAAAAATTCTCTGATAAAAAGAGTAGGGGACAAATCCTCTTTAGAAAGATGGAAAGAACTAGATATGATCAGAAAAGAAAGCTGGTTGGAAACTGTGTGACACTCAGAAGAAAAAAAATATTGCAGCAAACAAGTCAAATAGAAGTCATGGGAAAAAAAGTTCTTTACCTAGTAAATGTGCAAAACTGCCATTGCTTCTTACATGAAGCACAAAACAGAGATCCCAAAGAGCCATTTCCAGGATCCTAATAACTTATATTTCCTGAGTTGTGCTCTGAGGCTTCTTGCCTTTACTTCTTAGGACAATAACTGGCAAATGTTTACACAAGCAATATCTTCATGTCCATGAGGTTTTCAGTTCAGTTCAGCAGATATTGTGCATGTGAATGACCTGACTGATCTGCTCAGGGCTGACACAGACACTTTGCACTTCACTGCCAGCATGCTGGCAAAGTCAGCCCTATTTCAGCATCACTTTGGCATAACCATTGCTAATGCCAATGTGATCTCATAGAGTGGCATAAATTCACACATATTGCATATTTTCTGAGAGTCTGTGTCTGCAGAAAGATAGATCAGAGAGAATGCTGAAGTAAAACGAGCATGGGTGGTCACCAACCTCCTGTCTAACTGAACTAAGAGGTAGTAACTAAAGTTAGAAGAAGCAGAGGTCAGACTAGGCAGCACACTGTGAGCTGCCTTGCACTGTACACTATCATAATATGTGGGTTAAAAAAAATAAGTCTGTAATCTGGCTTTATCCTTCTAAGTCTTTTTACTTCCGTGAGGATTTGAGCCATCATAATAAAGAAAGGTCTTTGAAAATACAGTATGTCATATTTCACATTCACTAAAAGAAGAAAAACATTAAATAACAGATGAACAAGAAGAATTGTTCCTTACAGAGCTCTCAACATGGTACTGGAGACTCTGTGCTCAGCAGATAGAGGTGATGGGATCTTTTTCACTTGATACCTAAAGATGTACAGGAAAAAAAGGAAAGCCCCAAAGTAGCTAAATGAGATTAATTTATGGAGAGCTCTCTGAGACTTGAATGTGCCAGTATAACTTACAGGGAAGTATTAGGGAGGACTGTGAAAAAGTCAGAGTGATCTGAGTCTAAACCATGCCCTCAGGAACACTTCCCATGAAAACCCAGACCCTAAGTGGGGACAGGGAGAAGCTGTTTTTAGGCAATGTGCCCGATACAGACAGCACATGCCCAGGGAACATTTGCCTGGCCACAGGGGACAGGTATTCCTTTTGCAACTTGAGACTGTTCCTGGCTGCTCATCTGAGTGAATCTGGGGTTGTTAATTTTTCCCAACAGGTCTTCTGCCCTTCATCTGACAATGTTTCTGCTTGGGCTTTGTCCTTTCATAGCATGAAAAAAGTGGAGCAGATAACAAACAATCAAAGGTTATCCACATCCCAAAATCATGATAATGTCAATGGCAGGATGGTCTGCCTGAATAGACTGACAAACCAGTTCAGGGGCTACACCAGCCAATGCTCTGTCTCAAAGACCAGTATGAAGTCACAGGACTACAGGGTAGCTCAGACTGGAAAGGACCTCAGAAGGCCTCTGCTCCAACCTCTTGCTCACAGTGGACTCATCTCTGAGGTCAAGACTAAGCTGCTCTGGGCTTCATCCAGTAGGGGCTTGAAAAACTTCCAAGACTACAAAATCTGCACAGCTATCTGACTGTCCTCGTGGGGAAAAAAAATCTCCTTATGTCCAGGCTGAAACTCTTCAGTTTCAGCTTCTTTCCATTTCTCACCCTTCTGCCCTGGATGAGTGTGAATAGCCTATCTCCATGTCCTCAAGGACCTCTACATAGACACAGGTCTGCCTTTGCGTGTCTCCAAAGCTGTCTCTGCTCCAGATGAAGAAGTGCAGGTTCCCCATCATCTTGGGGGGCCTCAGCTGAACTCATTTGTTTATCAATAATGCCTTTTCTCTGTTAAGAACGGGAAGGAAACTCAAAACTAAATGCAGTATCTAGATATGGTCTAACAAGTGCTGAACAGAGAGGAATAATGACATCCCTTGATTTCTGCTTCTGTCCCTATTCATACAGCCCAGGCTACTGTTGGCCATCATTGCTTCTGGCCCATGTCCTACTCCCTACCCATAAAGACCTGCAGGGCCTTTTCCACATAGAATCATTATGGTTGGAAAAGACCTTTAAGATCATCAAGTCCAACCACTAATCTCACACTGTCAAGCCCATCATTAAACCATGTGTCCCTCAGCACCTAATCTATGCTTTTTAAAAAATATCTCTAGTGTTTAATAATCCTCTTGGTGAAAAAGTTCTTCCTAACGTGCAATCAAAACCTCCCCCAGAGCAACTTGAGCTCATTCCCTCTTGTCCTAATATTCATTACTGGAGAGAAGAGAACAACCCCCACCTCACTACAACTCTCTTTCAGGTAGTTGTAGAGAATAATAAGGTCTCCTTTAAGCCACTTTTTCTCTAAACTAGACAACTCCAGCTCCCTCAGCTGCTCCTCATCAGACTTGTTCTCCAAATCCTTCACCAGCTTTGTTGCCCATCTCTGGACACACTCCAGCATCTCAATGTCCCTCTTATATTGAGAGACCCAAAACTGAACACAGTGTTTGAGGTGTGACCTCATCAGCATCGAGTACACAAGGACAATCACTTATTGCTGCTTGGGCAGGCTCAGGCTTCTGTTGTTCCTAAGAATCTTTCCATCCAGGTGAAGGATTTTGAAGCATTTGTCACTGCTGAATTTCATGATGTCCTTGTCAGATGATTTCTCCATATCCCTTAGGATAACAGCCCTGCCATGAAACATATCAAATGGTGGCTCAATTTGATGTCATTGCAAACTTGTTGACCAAGAACACCATTGCCTCCTCCTGCCCATGGGTAAAGATTTTAAATAGGGCAGGACCCAGGACAGATCATCATGGCGTTTCCCTTTTTGCTGATATCCAGCTAAAGATGAGTTACTACCCATAACCTCTAACCCCAACTAGTCATCCAGATTATAATGCTTTTTCCTATCCTACCTCATCATTCCACACTGGATACATGACTATGATAGGAAGAAACCTTGAATGCCTTGCTAAACTCAACAAAAATGACATTCACTGCTCTCTTATTATCCTGAAATGCAGTCATCATCATATGAGGCAATTAGGTTGGCCAAGCATGACTGACCCTTGATAAATCCATGCTGATGGAGCACTGGAACAGGCTTCCCATATGGATTATTGAGTCTCGTCCTCTGGAGACATTTAAAACCCACCTGGACAAGTTCCTGTGTGACCTACTCTAAGTAGTCCTGCTCTGGCAGGGGAGTTGGACGGGATGATCTTCAAGGTCCTTTCCAGCCCTTAAGATTCTGTGATTTTGTGGCTGCTACCAATCACTCTTTTTTCTCCTTCCTGCACCTAGAAATATACTCTGAGACAGTCTGTCTCTGCGCTTTCCAGGGACCAAAGAACATCAGATAGGCTCATTATGCCCTGGGTTTTCTTTGTATTTTTCTATAGTGCCATTTTAAAGTTTTTCTCAGAAGATAAGCAAGACCTTATTTAGACCTCTAAGACTAGACGTGGGGATTGAAATTTCTCAAATTATCATTAGTCATCATTACACCCAGGTATGTCTGATAGCCATTTAATATCATCTAAAAGTTTGCTCAGTTTTGACTATAATATTATAGCAATTCCTTCTTATGTGAAAAAGCATTTTCTCTTTCATCTCAAAAGGATGTTGTGAGAGATTAGAGTGTTTAGTACACCACCATACTCCTTGTGTAACATCTGATAGTCAGAGTAATTATAGCAAAGAAATGTTTGCTTGATGGAAGCCCATATTTTTGGAGATAATTTGCCTGTTCCTAAGAAGCTGTTGGAGCTTCAGCTTCTAAACGTCTTTTTTATGGGTAGATTTATTATAGTATTTTAATCACAGACAGAGAACATCAAAAGGTTTACAGAAGTTCATGAGTCTCCATGCACAAAGTGCAAAGCATCTGGGACTAATTTACAACTTCACATTGAAAAAACAATGCACAGATGTCAAGTACAGCTCCTCATACACTTCTAGAAAAAAAAAAAATCAAATAAAGTAACGCATTTTCTCCTGGAACAAATTAGGTTGGAATTCCTGGAACTATATGTGCTGCATGCAGAAACCCTCACAAACCCAAATGACAGAAATTAGATTGACATTACAGGCTTGGTCAGAATGCTATAAGCACTGCAAGTGAATCACCACTCCTTTTACAGGTTGATCAGCCGTATAATGGAACATCTGTATGTCCTGCAGAAGCTGAAGAGAGATGAAGACCTTCACCATAACTGAGGGTGCAGAATTTGAACAAAAGCTGGCAGCTAATGAATGCTTTATTAAACAGGTGTTGTTAGCTGCAAAATGCAGGTTGCCTAATTAAGATCCACCGGTGGTTGTGGATAAAAGATCGGAATGAAGATGATTAAACTCAGCAAAGATGCTATATTTGTGTCATCATAAAAATTACAATGGCAGTTAACTTATCTGAAGCTACTAATAACTTACTAGCCTTCTGAATAAATCTAAGCTAGAGGTTAATACTACAGTATATTTCTTCTAATCATTTTTGTATTAATTAGTTCCAGCCTGCAAATTGCTTGGAAAATATGACTATGATTTTCATCCCATTTAACTAAACATGGGCTTAGATAGTTTGTTTCATAGTCTATTTTAATTGCTATAGGTAAGATCTGAGTCATAAAATAGGGGTATTCCTGCTAAATAGCAACAAGGTTTTGTACCCAAAAGCCTGTGTGATTAATTTAAGAAAGAGCGTTTCAGTGATGATAAATATGGCTTCTAGTCAAGCTATTCTATGGTTCTACTATGCTGCTACTTATTCATGTTTATCTCTATTCTGTGCCATACTTTTATATGTATTACTTTTCAGTGAAATGCATAAAAATCTGTTTGAGATAATTTTACATTTTGAGATGAATAAGTAGTTTTGGGTTAAAATTGAAAAATAATTATGACCCTATCCCCATCCTGCCAGTTTTCTCCAGTGCTGTGGGAACCAAAAATAGGCTCATTTAAAATGAAAAAAAAAATAATATACTGAAGAGTTTGTCCTATAAAATTGAAACAAGCCCTCTACAGTGTTATTATTTTATCTTGTGCAGCAGGCTGTTATTTTCTCAAATAATATTCGTCTTTGAGACAGGAGGGAATTCCTTCCACTTGCTTTTGTCCTCAAAATTCTAGTTGCCATATAACATTTCCAGAAGGAGCTTTTGCTCCAAATCGCAGAATGGTTTACCATTTAGACAGGCTTCTTTCTCTTTGACTGCTGGAAACCCTAGCCAACTCACTCAAACTGGATGCTTTACATTTAAACAGCTTGAATTGCATTTGTGAAGATGTAAAAGATTCTACTTTTACCCAGGAAGCTTAGTTCATGAGAAAAGCACTAGTAATAATATGTGAAAATGACAGAGTAGTACACATCATCTATGGCTGAAATCTTGAAAATGCTTCTGAAGGTGCATAATTTAACCCTGGGAACAGTCCTACTTGAGTCAGGGTAACTGACCCTGTGAAAAAATATAGGTGTGGGGTTATATGAGGTGAATGTCTAGGACGAAATTGTCCTTGCATTTGCCTTTTCCATCAGAAGAGACCTTAGTATGAGGAAATGGTTTAAAACTCTAAAACTTAGCTTTATTGTATCAAGACCAGGCAATTTAAATTGGAAAGCGCAAGATGAACATAAGGCTGTGCTTTATACACAAGATGCTCTCTTCCAGTTAACCAAAAGAAAAAGTGTGTGTCACCATATGATTAGTAGCTAAACATAATATGGTGCTGCATAAATAACCACTGTAAATATAGCTATCTTCACAGCAGGAGAAGCCTTAGCACAAATAGCAGCAGGCTATCTGACAGCCAGAGAGATTACTGTATTTCATTTTCAGACACAAGTCTCAGTCGGAGTGGCTGGGGTCAGCAAGAAACTGTTTTGAATGTTTGGCTGGACCTTGAATTTAATCTGTTGACTACTGCCAGATTTACTGGGCAGGCTTTAATGGTCCGTCAGTTTTAATGGATGCCTAATGAACACAGCAGATTATAATTCAGAGGACCACCAGGAACAGAGAAGCAGGAGGGTATAGGCAGCAATGTTTTGATGTAGACAGCAGCGATGGGAAAAAGGTAACAGCTACATGAAAAATACTGCTGTTCTCTTTCCATATCATCTGAGCATACAGCAAATAGAGAACATAACTACCTCTTTATAGCTGCCTGCAGTGGCAATATTTAGCCCCCCACCTACATCAGAAATAAAACTTCTTCCATGGTTCCAGGTTGGCCATGAAAATACATACCAAAAAATGAGTTACATGCTATTAAGCTTGTCATCTCACGCTGCTCTGTCTCACGTCCCCACAGGTGGAATACATCTGGCCAGATCTTCTGAAGTTAAGCACATTGTTTACACTATTCTCCAGGCTTTGTCCTGAGCTAACTCATTCCTCAGAAGAAGTCATACTGCCTGTCAACATACCTTCACCAGATAAAAATTCTTTTCCCCAAGGGCCTAGTAGGTAAAACCCCCAATGCTTGAAGCCCTTTGGTTTTTTAATTGAATCATAGAATAAGTTGGAAATGATCTTTAAGATCAAGTCCAACTGTTAACACTTCCATGTCGATCACTAAGTCACGTCACTAAGCACTACATCCACAAGACTTTTAAATACCTCTGAAGAGAATTTAGAAAACCTCGTGTACAGTCTCTCTACAGTGAACTCTGAAAGCAAAGAAATAAAGATAAAACCAGGCCCGTGACTGTTTTAGACTCCTCACCAAGTACACAATTTTGTTGGTGTAACAGATGCTATTCCTGTACAAGATCACCTTTGTAGTGCCAAAATGTTGTCCAGAAGGGCAACATAGTATGATTTTAAATTACAAGTATTGTAATTACAGCATTGTAAAAGCCATAAGCACTTTCTTTCGTATGTGAATATTGGTTTTTGTGTTTAAGGAAGATAAATTCAGCCTGTCCCAAGTCGAGGTCATACACATAGCAGAAGTGAGGAATGCAGAGATGATCACACAAAAGAGATGACAGGAAGAATTTGGCTTTTTTAACCCAGGAAAGGAAAGAATGAGAAGAGAAATGGTTTTGATTTATATGTAACATCAGAGGCTAGATGTCTACCAGGAGAAAAGCTGGAGGGCAGTGCTAGCAGACGAATAAATCAGTATAGCCATGAATAGGTTTCAGCAGAAAATTAAACCCTTTCCACTTGTAAGAATAATGTCCTGCCAACAAGTTTTCAACAGGAATATGAGAAAAGAATGAAGTTACTTTTAAGATGCAATACAGTATTTTTAAGAGGAGGATTATAAAATGCAGTGGCACGCAATATCAAGAGACAGAGTCTGATGAATCCAAAAGTCCCTTCCTGTCCCACATTTCCAATAGCTAGTATACCATTATGTGGGTTGGACAGTGCAGAAAGGTTACAGGCTCTGCTTTTTAGGCATATCTAATCCTTCTTAGACAGAGCCTGGTTACATGATGCAGAGGACAGACACGATGAGTTCTCCAGACTCAAGGTGTCCTTGGGAAAGCTGAAGAAACTGCAAAGTTATTTTTTTAAATTCAAAACATGTTTTCCAAATGTCCCTGTTTTTGAAAGCTGGTACATTCTAGGATTCATATGAATAGTGTTGAGCTAGAGATGGAAGCAAAAACAGAGCCATTTTGGGAAGCTGGTGAATCAAAGTCAATGAAGATTTATTTAGACGAAGAAAGCCATTTTTGAGGACAGCAATGGACAATACTACAAGGTTCAATATGTGTGCTCATAAAAACTCTCAGTATCCTCAGCACAGTTTGCAAACCCCTGGATTTCTCAACATTAGAAAGCTTGTGGGAACAAGTTCTCCTCTAAATCCTACCTTCCTCAGATCACCACTGTTGGATGGGGTAGAAACAATAGACAAAAATGCTATTGCTAAAGGTTTTTGACATTTTATTTTCTAATGGTGACCAGAACTCAAAAACCTGAATTTCCATAAAACTGGAAAAGATTTTGAAAACAGAGAAAATATTCTAATTTGTAAAACTAAGAGGATCCTTATTTTTTTCTGAAAGCTTTTACTCCTTCTGAATGCAATTCTTTCTTCTATAAGAATTTCCAGGAATTATGCAGGTTCAAATGAATGAGCTAGCAATCAGGATAAAATGTTGAGAACAAATGCTAGCTCCTCAGACATCAGTGTTTCCTGTGATGAGTGTGTGGCAGCCTCCCATGCTACCCTCTGTGACCCAGGGAGCAGAGTTTGACACACCACCTCTGAGAGCAGCTCCAATAAACATCCAGCCCTTGGGGCTACTCTCATGGATGAATCAAACACAAACCCTGACGCTTTTGAAGCTCTCAGTTTACAAAAAGGAGCATGTGTCAATTCCTCCAAAAATAGATCAGTTTATGGCAGCTGCTTGGCAAAAGAATTTATATATTTTTATATATAATTAATTATGCAGCGCAGCATTCTCTAGCCAGCAACCTTTCTCCCACAGCTTTTAAGTGGAAGTGACAGTCCCTCATGACCTAGAGGACAGACAGCTGCTCCTCCCAGTCACAGAGGAGTTGGAGAAGTCCTTTGTGAATACAAGGGCTTCTGATATGCAAAAGCCCTTGAGACTTGTAGTGTTATTTAAAAGACACCAGAGAATCAGAGGCCCAGAGGCTTCAACTGGAGCTGGGAATTGGGGATGAGATCGGAACACTGGTCCTCTCCAAACGGCTGCTGCTGGCCTGAGAGTGGCAGGGTTCAGCATGGGAATGCAGACTTTCCACACTGCTTCATATCACAGAGTAGCCAGCTGGTATAGCCAGGGGAAATCTTTAGACTCTGTGTGTGGCAGATGTAGTCCTGTTTGTTTGAATCCTGCACTCTGTGCATTGCTTAACTCAGAAGGCAGAGTATAAATATGGTGTATTTGCACATCTATAACCTCTTTACTTCCTGTCTCTTACATGTTCACTTTCATTTAAGCTGTAGCTAATTTCTACCATCTTTTCTACCATCATGTACATCTTTAGTACATCTCTCTGATTCCTGGGCTTATTGTTGGTGCTTTTTATCATTCTAGATCTTCATCATTAGTGAAAGAAGTGAGTTTTAAGAATATGCCTTCCTTGTTTCTGCCCTTCATGGCCCAGCATCACTCCTCTGTTCTAACACCATAAGAGGACCAGATCCAGATTTGAGAAGTCTCTGTGGCCTCATTAATAAATGAAATGAAGAAATTCCTTAATCCTGGGTCCAACACCATCAAAAAAACCCTTAAAAACCTTTCAAGGTCAAGATTACTCAGGAAAATGAAACAAAAATACCAAGTTTGGATAAAAATGTGGCAGAACTGGTACCAAGGGTGGAAAGGGCTTCAGAAGCAACTTGATTAACTGGGATGAGAGTGGGGTCTGGGAAGAGAGGTACAAGAAGCAAAAAGTAGGACCGAGAACCAGGAAAGAGATGGTGAGATGTGCTATGATAGGTGCTGTTTGGGGGATGTGACAGGTGGCCCTATGTTTGCTAATGGTGGCTGGAGCAGGACAACTGCCCAAACCCACATCCTGACTATGCCATGAAGGCCAGGATGTGTCTGCAGCCAGGGGGCTGGGATGGGAGCAGCTTGGTGCTTTCTGTGATCACCAAGGAGACAGACAGACAGAGACAGACAGACCAGCATCTTGATGTTACTATGCTAGTGCTCATTTCAAGCCTGATGGCATAGGCAACTACAGAGAGCTTCCTAAAAAAACCTACTATATGGGTAAAATAAATATCTTTTATTAGATAGACCGATATAATTTATCCAAACCTAGTAGCTCCTCTAATAAAAGGATACAACCTCTAACCTCAAGTCTTATAAGCCTTTTGATGGCATTTATAAACATTTAATGTAGTATACAGGTTAAATTTGTTTGGAGCTTTTTAACCTTAAACAACATGTAGTGTGAGCTTACCCACAACTGCTGCTACACTGAGAATGGTCTTAAAAAACTGAACAAAGCTTTGACAAAAATTGTTCTGTCTCCACAAGATAATAAAGTACATATATAAAAACGAAATTATAACAATGTAAATAATGATAACTGTGACCAGATGTAAGGAATGAGAAATAGAAATAACAGACTGTGTATGGTGGGGCATGAGTCAAATTGCATTCAACTTACACACAATTTCTGTAAAATTAAAAATAGCAATGGTTCAAAGATCAACATTTCACTCTAAATTCAGTACAAAGTATCAGCTACAGCAATCCCTGCATTTATCCAGGGTCTATTCCCTGCTCATAAGAAATTCAGATAATTTTTCCTGTAAAGTGCAGCTTTCTTAAGAAACATGAGAGACACACAGCTGAAACTTTGATTCTTGTCTGTAGCTCTGCACTACATTTATCTAAAAGAACAGCTCTGATCAAGCACTGTATTCATTTGGGGTCTCTAGATTTGAAGTTGTGGAAGAGGTCGGAAAGAAATGGCTTTTTCAGTTTGGTTCCTTTGAATCTTTGGTGGCATATTTTTTAATGACTGTCAATGTTCCACAGTAGTTTGGTTTCATTTTGCAACTTTTGTACACGAGGAAGAAAAAAACATTTTAAAAATAACAGTACATAACTGCAAAGTCATAATTGGCAAAAGGAAAAGAGCAACAGCTTTTGATTTTTTTTTTACAGAAAACTTGTATTTCAAATTGACAGCATCTCTTTAAACTGATGAGATCAAATAAGCAGCAGAAAACATGTAAATGAACTAGGAGAATGTTAGGATGGCACTGTTGACAATTAACCAGCGATTATTAATTCCCCTGATACACATTGTAATAACGATAATTATGATTAACTCGTTTTGTTTCATTGCGGAGGCTATTAACATTTGATTTCCTGGGCTTTTCCTTGCAATTTACATTAATTACTGTCCACCTCCTATCTAGATTTCCTCCTGAAACTTTAAAAAAATTAACAGTCTTTAGTATGCTCCATGAGTCTTTTCCAATTGACTATCAACCTAATTGCCACTGAGACATTTTTACTGCCTGTCCCTTCAGCACACCTCTCAAAATGGGTTTTGTTGAAAAAAGCTTCTTCCGCCCTTTTTTCACCTTGACTTGGAGACGTGCTTTTTTCCCCTTTTGCCGTATCCAGTAACTGACTTATTTTCCATCCCAGATCCTTACCGTTGCACACATCTCCATTCACTCTCATATTTCACAGAGTCCAGTATCCAAACTACTGAACCATATTTGTTTCCTGGTCCTTTCTGCTGAGATTCATTTGCTAGCACCTTGTTCAACCAGTCTGATGGGTTTCCCAGACCCTTGCACAAGTAACATTCCTCATCAAATCTTGCTAAAAAAGCCAATGAAGACTGCTCAGTTGGAGATCTAGACCATTGGCACAAAATATGGATAATCTGCATAATCAAGATATAGTAAGAATATAGATCCCCAAAATTGCCATTATTAATTTCACACAATAGTTAAACCACTTTTCTTTGTAAAGTCTAGCAATAGTTACTGCTTACAAACCTCCTTCCCATCCCAACTCACTTTTGTTCAATTAGTACCAGGTGGGAATTTCCAGATTTATCTAGAAATGTTACAGGAGAAATCCCCTCGGAGTCCTCATACTGCCAATAATGTCAGAGTCTGGGAAAGCTTCAGTGATGCTTGTTACACTGACTTGGAATTTTTGAAGTGTGTTGAACTCATTTCAAGGATTTTTTTAAACTGTAGTTTAAATTCACATATTCCAGAAGCTGAAGGAAATCTTAAAGGTGCAGGAGCAGCCCCATGCCATGTGCTGAAAGATGAGTTGTGCTGAAAGACCAGTGTGATTGAACAGAGAGCTTTGACTGAAGCTTAGTCAAAAAAAAGGAGAGCTTATGATCTTTGGAAGAAAGGGTGAGCAACTCAGGAGGAATACAAGGATGTTGCAAGTTTATTCAGAGAGAAAATTAGAAGGGTCAAAACCTAACTAGAACTTAATCTGGCTACTGCTGCAAAAGACAAGAAAAGGAGGGCTAAGGAGAATCGACATCCTTTATTGGATGTGGGGAAAAACGTAGTGACAAAAGATGAGGAAAAAGCTGAGGTACTTAATGCCTTCTTTGCCTACACTTTATTGGTATACCAGTTGTTTTTCTCAGAGTACTCAGCCTGCTGAGCTGGAAGAAAGAAACAGGAAACAAAATGAAGCCCCCATAATCCTAGGGGAAATGGTTAGCCATGAAGAAACTGCCTGCCCATGGCTTGGATGGGCATACTCTTTGCAGGGTAAAGAACTATCTGGATGGCCGGGCCCGGAGAGTAGTGGGGAGTGGAGTTAAATCCAGTTAGGGTCTGGTCACCAGTGGTGTTCCCCAGGACTCAGTTGTTGAGGCCTCTTCTGTTTAACATTTGTATCAATGATCTTGATGAGGCAATTGAGTGTACCCTCAATAAGTTTATAGATGACGCCAAGCTGAATGGGACTATTTGTCTACTTGAGGGCAGATAGGTTCTTCAGAGGGATCTAGACAGGCTGGATCAGTGTGACAAGGTCAACTGTATGAGGTTTAATAAGGCCAAGTGCTGGTTCCTGCACTTGGGCCACAGCAACTCCATGCAATGCTACAGGCTTGGGAATGTGTGGCTGGAAAGCTGCCTAGCGGAAAAGGAGCTGGAGTTTGATTGACAGCTGCCTGAGCATGAGCCAGCAGTGTGCTAAGGTGGCCAAGAAGGCCAATGGCATCCTGGCTTCGATCAGAACTAGTGTGGCCAGCAGGATCAGGTAAGTGATTGTTCCCCTAGACTCGGTACTGGTGAGGTTACGCTTCGAATCTTGTGTTGAGTTTTGGGCCTCTTCACTACAAGAGTGACACTGAGGTTCTGGAGAGGGCCCAGAGATGGGCAAGGAAGCTGGTGAAAGAAGATTAATCTATCTCAACCTTGGCATTGTTTCCTGGCTGATGCAAGGACTCTGTTGCAGCTCAGCTTGGCATAGACCATGGCAATTGCAATGTTGCACACCTTGCTGCCGTGACCCCTCAGAGATGAAGGCAAACTACTCTATGAAAGTCCTCTTAGGAAGGCTGTCTTGACCTGATACCCCTTCCATCGGTGCAGCTGTAGATTGAGAGCCTGTCCTATGTGGCAAAGTAGCAGAGCAGATAATGTCTAAGCAAACTGCACTGGGTCTGCCAACTTTGGGAGCCACACAATCTCAAGTCTGCAGAGCAGAAGAGTCTAGAGCTCTGGGCCAAGTATCACATACTCATTTGGCCCCACTAATGGATAGCCAAACTGAGTCAGCCTAGGAACTGCCAGAAGGGTCTGCAGAGCCAATGTGCTAACAGAGCTCCTTTGCAGGCACAATGTGCTTATTTTACTTAACCAGATTTCCCTTGTTTTCTAGATCGATGCCTATGTCTTTAGTGTCCTACAAACAAGCTTATCAGTAACTCCAGGACTAAACCTAGTAAGCCTGTGATAATACCAGCACAGCACACAAATACATTTGCATACCACACAGTGACTTCAGCAGAAAACAAGTTTTTCCAGGCCTCCTGTAAATGAAAAGGGCAATTATTGGTGCACTCATACTGTGGGGGTGTTTTCAGAAACTTTAGCATTCCACTACTACCTCATCATTGGACACAGATCCCCAAACTTCAGTGTGCAACTATTTGCAGTCACAGAATCTCTTTCACCTCTTTGTGTAGATATTCTTATTTTAAAAGAAAAAAGGAAACAAAACTTACCTTTTTTTTTTTTTTTATTGCCAGTATCGTATCTCTGCAGCTTCAGGTTTCCTCCCTCACAGTGTTTCTGAAGTGCTTTGGGACGCTATAGCATTCCTGAACTTTCAGAAGGGAAGCAAAGGTCCAAGAAAGTCATGTACAGGCTTTTCTTCTTTCAGTTCATCCTCTTTGACTTGACATCATTTTGTGCCTGTGTTAGCGATCATCTCACTGAAGGTTCTCAAAGCATTTGGGCACTGCCTTCTGCTGCCTAACAGCAGATGGAGAGGCAGAGGCAAGGGCATAGCAGAAAGAAGTAGGAGTATGAGGCATATTACTGGATGTCCATTTGGCTGCTTTAACCATTCAAACCACACTCTCAAAATGTAGCTGTAGAGCTGTGATGTTGGGGAGGGAGTCCAGAGCTGAAATAGGTGAAAGTCCAATGAAATGATAGTGACTATGTTCCTACTCTGGTACAGGATGGGGCATCATAGGAATTCAGGTCTGATACAAACAAGGACATTTCATTAATGCCTTCTTGATTTTTCCTGACTTAGTTATGGTTCCAGGAAATGAGCACATTCAGGAAGCACAACTTGTAGAGGAAACTCAGCTAGACTGAGGGTAAATCCTCATCCCCAAAAAGGGTGGTGTCATCAGAAGAAACATTCCCTTTTTTGAAGACTTTCAGCACACTGAGATCCTCACTTGGATTTCCAAAGACAAACCTAAGTGCTGACTCTGCCTTTGAGACTCAAGAAAACAAGCAGGTCAGATGCCCATTTTCCAGAGTTGCTGAACCCATGGTTCCCTATGCAGAGAAGTGAGAGAAGCACTGGGATGCTGAGATACTCATAAAGGAGCTGATGCTAGGAAACAGACTGATCTTTCACAAAATGAGACTGCGAGAAGTGTTCCTCTTAGATGTAGGGATAATAATCAGCTCTGCAGAAGGAAAGGGACCAAATCAACTTCACAGAGCCATTTGTTATCAGCCCAGGGGAAGTCAAATCCCTGTGCAAAGGTTTTCACTGGCAGAAGGACAAGTATGTGTTATATGTCAATGGGAGACCATTGCCTGGACTTCCTGAATTATATTTGCCTGCCTTATATTTTATGATGCAAGTGTGGCAATGGGTAGAGTGGCATCCCCATGGTGCAATATGATGTCAATGTGCCATAAATAGCAACAAGGCAACATATGAATGTAGTAAAAAACTGTTGGATATCACCTAGTCTAGATATAAGAGCTGAAATAGGCTAGTTCTGTTCCCATAGATATGAATCTATTTAAATTCACAGGAAAACTCACCTTAATTTACTTCTGAATGGAGCAACATAAACCCCGGCATGCAGAATTAAAGCTGCCTTTGATGGTACAATTTATTTCACTTCCAAAGGGGCAGCAGATCAGAAACTCTCATTGAGTACCAGTTGTCAGTTCCATTTAAGGTCAACATGGATCTTCATTTCCTGCTCCTGGAGCTGTGGCACCTAGGGGTGGCTGCACAGAAGGTGACCTGACCCATCCCACACTTGTGGTTTCCTGGATGAAAAGACAGGTCTTGTGTTTGGACAATTTTGCTGATGTGCTGTGGTTTTTGTAGGGCAGCTTGAGTTGCACAAAGGGTAGATTTTGAGGAATCTCAAATGTGTTCCATGGTAGATATGTGTCCAGGGCTTTCTTTGATGTACGCATGGACAGAATGACTTCCCAACTCAGATATGTGGAAGCAGTGATGTGTTCCCCTGGTTCAGACATTTAGCATTGAATAGCTGTTGTGGGGCTGTTCTGCCTGCCCCTGAAAAGTCCCAAGAGCGTGATGAAGCTGCAAGGAGGGTCATCAGTGGGAAATGTCGTTTGCACAGATTTTTCTACTCATTTTTATAAACATAATTATAATAGGTTAGGTGCCTAGATAACTGAGGCATCAATATTATTGGAATATTCATTCATACTGCATTCATTTTAGCACTTGTTTATTTAATTTTGGTAAGTAGGTGTTTTGTTTGCAGGAAATTATGACAATCACTGAATCAGCCTGACCTTTACCAGTGGGAGTATGTTCCTGCAGCATTTCATACTGGGAGGTGCTCCAGCAATGCAATTGATTTTACTCTCTCTGAAGCAACACTCCACTTGCTCTCTTAGATCAAACACCTGCCTCACTAATGTGGAATCACTTGTGCCTCAGCTGCTTCATTAATCACATGGAAGTTCTGATATTTTGCATTTCTAATCAAACCACTGCCTGACATACCAATACTCAATTGATTGATTATGTTTATAGGCCCAATGAATGCTTTGCAAGAATACTGATAAACTTTACCCTTAAAAAGTAAAATTACATCATCTATACCTAACAAAAAGAAAAAATCTAGAGCCTCAGTGCTAGAAACAGACAGAACACCAACCACTTAATTACACCCAGTTATCTCTGTGCTGTGTCTGATAATTTGTGTTTGACTTAGGCAAACTTCAGAAAGGCATTTGGACACATCAGGAAATGCAGAGCCAACCATTTTCTTAGTTTGCTTCAACAGTTTATAACCTCCTTAAAACAAAGTTGTGCCTTATTTCTCATTTACATTTGTCAGCCTTGCTTTGAACCATAATTTCTTGTTATGCCTTTGTCCATAATTACAAAGTGAATTAAAGAACACTTCCATTCCCAGTTAATTTTCCTCTTGAGATCACCTTGAACTATTCTTTGCTAAGCTAAAGTGATGCTGCTCTTTACAACTCCCAAGGAATTATATTTTCTCTAATCTCCATAACATTTTTAGGGTATTTTTGCACTCTCAGCAACTTTTCTGATACTTTTAATCTAAGTATGCCAGAACTGCACATTACACTATGCCTGATCTAGTCATTTTTTTACACAGAGGTAAAAGCAACCTTTCCACATTTAATCATTATTTCCCTTGTTACACTGCCAAGAATTTCATTAACACTTTCTAGTACCAAATGCTGAGCAGTTCATGCATTCTGACTTCTCTGAATGCTTTCTAGAAGTACCTTCCAGAACCCTCAGCCCACATATAATATCAATTATTTTTCTGTTTGGTATTTTAATAATTTAATACCTATTGTTATTAAACCCAATACTCTTTCAGCCAAAGCAAATATTGCAGACTATGCAAAGACACACATCACACACAAAACCTGCATGCATGTCTGGTCTGTGAATTCTTCCAGTTAAACATAAATCCAGGCATATCAGTCCACAGCCAGCACAGGAAGGGACAGAAATGAGCAATGCAATGACTATCTTGTACATACAGAGACAACATGTCTTCTCAGTTTCAAAAAAGCCTAAGGAACTTGTATGGATCTTGCATTTGAAAACCCGAGTCCCTCAGAAGTTTTGCTGTGTTGTTTTTTGTTTTTTTTTCCCAGAAAACGTACCTGGATACATTCAGGTTTTCACACAATATCTGAGGAAGAAACAACAGTCAGTGATGCATAGGAAGGGGCTTATGCAGAAGACTTTCCTCATTCTTGGCATGGAAAGCACCCAGGATGATGTGGTGTGGGCTAACCAGGCTAGAGGCGACCCTTCAGTATTTCACCTAAATTCATTCTGTGCTTCAGAGAGGAATGAGAGGTTTGCTAACCCAAAATCTAACATTCTAGCCAAGGATGTGGTGCTTACAGGGAGAGATCTGAGGTACAGATCCTGTTCTGAGGACAATACACAGATTAGGCTGTAACTGGATTTGTTAAAATGCTTCTTGGAGCAGGACCAGGAGTCATAACATGAAGCAAAGAGCTTACCCCAAACTGATCCCTGGGCTGTACTTGGATTAATTTATGACAACAAAGTTTCTGCTCCCTGCAGTAATCACTTCAGTTTAAACGACTAATAATAAAAAATTAATGAAATGTAGCTTTATGTAGGGTGGAATTAGTTACCATAAACTTTGATTAAAGCTTCATGAGGTCCAAATTGATTTTGGCACATACATTTCATTGTCTGTCTACAGGACTTTGACTAGTAAGTCATTATATGAGCTCTAAACAACTTTTCTGGTAATATTTCAGTTACACACCATATCACCTTTTCTCCACTGTAGTCCTACTTTTCCCAAACAAATGATTTATGTCTAATTGAACAGCAGCCTCACAAACCTTTTTATCTGTGGGCTGAGTGGTAGTTAGTTATGACCTCTAACAAGAGCCTGGTGAATTACACCAATCAAGAAATACATTTGCAGGGGCTTTCCACCGATGCAGATATATTGGTGTACTGAATATATACACTCAAAAACCTCACAAGCCTCCTAACTGCTCTGTGTTAGTGATTAGTCAAGATTAACATTTCACTGGAGCAATGTCAGCACAAATGTGAATGTGGAAAAATTGAGCACAGCGATGATACTTTGTGTTGAGCAAGTTTTCAATCAATGATTCAAAATTGTAGCATGTTATCTTCCCTCAGCTAAAATTGCAAAGGGCTGCAGATAAAATGTTGACTTTGTTTTCCATATTTGACTGGAGATTATGTATTTTTTTTCCTGAAAGCTCAGAATTATCAGCAAAAAAAAAGCCTTCTTCACACCGCTTTCATATCACACACTGAAAAGTGCAAAAAAAAGTAAATAAAAAGCCAATATTTGTTAATCTCCAGCTACAAGCAAAGGACATAGCTTGCCCTTTTGCCCATTGATGCTGTTTCTGGGTGGTGAGAGGGATGAGTAGTACAGAGTGGTGACCATGGTTATCAGCACACAACATGCAACTGTTAAGTCCTCTCTTACATCACAGCAAAGGCTTCCATTTTGCTGCAGCTAGACACTCCAGAAAATAATCATTCATCACCACCTTGAACGTGTAGATGTGAAAGAAGAGGGGCAGCAAAATGCCCAGTGTATACATTGAGCTGTGGTAGTGTAACACCAGTAACACTACATATCAGGGGGAAAAATTTTCAGGCTGGCCAATCAAAGACTGGACCAGGTTGCCCAGAAAAGTTGTTGTGTCTTCACTCACAACTTGGCTGTGTATGCTCTGATTTGATTTTGAAGATACATCTAATTTCAAAGCTGTCCTTTTTCTGATGGAGTGTTAGACCAGATGGCCTCAGCATACCTGGATAACATAAAACACAAGAATGGATCTCTCCTGAGAGAGCTTAGATACAGGCAGGAGAGGTAGTGTCAGGAGAACATTGAGGAGATCCAACTGATCAGCATGGAAAGTTTTCACAACGTCTCTGACAGTCTCTTGCACCTTCTCTATTGGTTCTTCCCCACTAGAGAAAGCAGTTGGAGCCCAGGACTGAGCACATTAACAACCTCTTCACTCAAAAGTCCAGCATGTGAAAATGAGGTTTTAGTATATACTGAGAAAAGGAAGTCTTTGGACATATCATGCAGGGTGAAAACATGGAGTTTCTTCCTTAAGAACCATTTTTTTCTGGCAATGTTTAGTACTATTCATTTTGTCTCCAGTGGCAAGGCATCACTTGAAGCCACGATTTCTATGACGCTTATCAGACATGAATGCTTCATCTGTCTAATATGTGGCACAACTTTTCCAGTTGATGCAGCTGAACACAACCCACAGGAGTTCAGCCTCCATCTTCCACCTGCCTGTGAAAGTCCCTGATAACAGTGGGATCTCTGTTTTCTCTTGCTGGAAACACTTTGCTTAAATGATTTTAGAGTCCTGCAAAAACATGCAGCTGAAAAATGCTTGCTGCACATTTTGTGTGGATAGAGAGGACTAAAATATTATTAAGAGCAGCAGAAGCTGCTGTTTGTGAAGGAAGAACTGGTGACAGTCCAGGTCATCTAAAGGAAAGAACAGTGCTGGAGGATATGAGGATGGAGGTACAACATGCCCCAGCTCCTCCTTTGCAAGCAGTGATTGCTGTGACTCACAGCTGCAGCCTCTCTGTCTGCATCAGCTGCTGGAAAGTCTGGAAGCAGCTACAAAATCTCAAGGCCCTTTCACACTGGGAGTTTGTGGGAAACAGCTCTTGGCACTTGCCTCAGCTGGCTCCAGCTGATACCAAGTGAAGGGAAGCGCTGCTCTCCAGCTCTGTGTGCAGGGAAGGAAAATTGCCATCCTCCACCTCTCTACTATCATCAGATATGTTTGTAACCAGGCAGCTTCAGAAAGCATGTCATGCCCATAATCTAGAGCTGTGCTGTGCCTTCACTAATGTCACAAAGGATTTTGATACAGCCATAAATTATAAATAAGACCTATAAATAAACAGCCTGAGACAGAAATGAAGCATTTTAATTGATGTGTAGGGATCTGATTTTTGGTTTTTTATTTGTCTTTGAACATCTGCTCTGATTTCACTTTTCATCCCACTTGGGCAGGAGTAGTTACAAATATTGAAAAATAACTAAGTCTCATTTTTGGAGTCTATCTGTCATAAGTACCAACCAAACATCCTTGCTGTAGGACACAATGACTTGTGTCTTTGTGGAGGACTGCTAGGAAACAGCAAAGTGAAACACAACCACTGATAATGCAATGCCTTTGGACCCGGGAGTTCATAGGACTGCTGCTAGAAGTAAATGAAGATTTTGCCACTTGAGAAGTTCTGAGTTCTTGCCTCTGAGGCTCAGGAGGTTTCCTTCCTACAGGGAGAGATCCCATTTGTCTAGGATGTATTTCAGTATACTGATGGCAGCCACCTTCTTCCGGGTTTATTACAACTCTAGACCGCATAAGGGATGCTAAATAATAATGGCAGATCTGTGCCCCCAGAGAGCATCCAGAGTAAGAAAAGCACACTAAAAGAGATGATCAGACAAAAAATATGTAGGAAGAAGAATGAGATATCCAGAGAAGGTACTTCTTACAGCACCTTCTTGTACTTGCTTGTCTTTACTTGCTGTCTTCTTACACTTGCTGCCTCTGCCACTTTTTGCTGTCAGGATCAGACATAGCATCTCTGCTGATGAGTGGGTACGAGCCAAAGTGACATAGCCCTAAGCTAGAGGTCTGAGCTCCTGCTACCAGGGCACATGGCAACATGCAGATGTGTCAGTGTTCATGATGGAGAAGCAGGCAGTGCAAAGTCACAGATGGCCGAGGGTCTGTTGCTGCAGCACTTTGTTATGACAGATGAGCAAAGGATCTAATTATATCCCTGGAAGAAGAGAGAGCCATCTTCCACTCTCCCATGATCTACGCTATTCATTGCAGAGCTGCTGTGTAGTACAAAGTGCAGTGGAGCATTAGCTGCTCTACTGCACTGCAATACATCATGCCCATACCCGTTCTGTGGCCACTTGAATATATGGCACTGCTGTCACTTGCCAGTCTATCACTTGAAAAAGGGACAGGAGGTGTAAAAAGCCTCAGTCAGATAGCTGTGTTGAGAGTATAAGTTTCACACAACTCATGCAGAAAGCAATGAACTGTATCTAGGGCTTATATTCACTTTCCCCTGGCTGCTCAGCAGCTATTCATAAAAAGAGCGTGAAAGAACAATTCCAGCTGACTGCATGTCCTAATGCACTTATGTTCCTGTAATCATTCTGTTTCATCTCGATTATAACCAGAACACACGGTTCAACCAGAGAGGGAGAAAGGCAATGGAAAAAAACCAGGTATGGCTATACAATATTTACCTGCTGAGGTTTGTGCCTGATGTTATAACATGTAAGTAGCTGAGCTGAAAGGGTTACTGCAGACTAATGTCCTGAGCCCTTGGACCTGAGTGAATGGAGTGGTGTGTCACGGCTCACAGGTAGCTGTGCATCTCTGAGAGGTGTACTCCATGTTCCCTCTCTGCCATACACATGACCTCTTTCCTGCAGGTACCAGAGCTGCACTGCACAATTTTACAAATCCTCGATTTGTGAACTTTTTGACATAAAGAAGTGAGAAAAGTAAGAGATGGAGACCTTTCTGAAGTTTTAAATGCTTGCAAGAACCAGAGAGACAGCAACTAAGATAGTAACAGTTGACAAAACTCGATGGAAACCCTCTACTGCCCCTACATCATCCCTCAGATCAGTCCTCTTCCAAAGGCTGAATTAATACCACAGTCAAGCATATTAACATGTAACGGACTGCAATAGAAATCTAGCACTTTAATTTTGTTTGCATAAACCTGATACTGGCAATTCATAAAACACAACTTACAGTGGAGTGATGTGCATGCAGAAGTATGCACTCTTCTAGTTTTCACTGTGGATGAAAAATCAGCTGATGAAATAGAATCATCCAATACAGTCTGCTAACTACATCACCCTTGGGCCGTGGAGGCATTTGGGCTTTTGCAAACCTACAGTCTTTTTAAAGAGTGGCTGCATGGAATAGGAAGAAAACCAAATTATACAGATTATTCTCATAACAATGAAAGTGGTTTTAAGCAGTGTGTTATAGTATGAAACTATCTAAAGAAATTAGAGATTTTTTTACTGATGCCTTCTCTAGATAGGCTGACAGACTCCCTGCAACTTCAGTAGTGGATCTAAATACGCTAGGAGTTATTGCACTGCATTGTTAGTCAACATATAACAACCTTCTTACTTGAATGACTTTTATTTTTCTGTCTGAATTCCTCATGAGTAATGCTACAATTTGGTTCTAGGTGTAATCTGATCATACCAGAGGGGTATGAAGGAGCAGCTGTTTAAAGACAGGGATATGGCTGCAAAGATAAAAACCAGCCTGCAGTATAGAGGGGTGCCTAGAGAGCTGGGAATGGGTTTAGCATCCCTAGCTGTGGTAGGCATTGCAGGGTTGTGCAGCATTCAAAGCAAATCAACATACTCACCCTTGATCATGTTGCTGGGTCCCAGAAAGCAATCAGCTCATCGCTGTGGACTTCTTGAGACTACTTGCTGTTCTGTTGTTTAGGCTGTCTACACAGGTGTATTTTCATATGCCAGCTGTCTCACCAGGGCAGAACAGAAACACAGCCTACTTGATAAGAGGATAAGAAATATATCAAGGGTCACATTTTCTTGTTTCCCTGGTTTCACACTGATGCTACTCTGTTTCTCTTCAGCTGCTGATAACTCTTTTTGGAAGGAGGAAGCCTTTAGGCTGTTGGTGTAATCAGGAAGGAATGATATCTCACTAGTGATTTCTATTGCTACGGTGGATAATTACTACCTGCAGCGTTTCCTGAAGTCTGCTGGGTTTTTGTGCCTTGCAGAACTTCTTAAGAAATTCTTAGGAATTCTTAGGCTTAGGAGAAGCTTTGGAGATGGAACTCTAGGCAAAGTTGAATGTACAAATAGGCATTTACATTTTAAGTATTGCGATGATGACCAGATCCTTAACCTTAGGCTAATACAGCTCCTTGTGTGCTGGGTACCCCACAAATGCAGAACAAACACAAAAGTTCTTCCTTGGTATATTTACTGCCTAGGCACATGAATTTTGCTTCTCCATTTCTGCATCATTTTAGTTAAGAATTTTAAGAAACAAGTAAAGGCTACATCTTTAAAACTGTTGCACAGACTGGAATTGTACCTAAATAACCAGTGTAAATGTGGTGATGCTTATATACCACAGTGTACAACTGCTTTAGTTTAAAGTTACTTATTTCTAATAGAGTTTCTCTGACTTATACCTGCTACAGATCTTGCCCAGCCTCTTGAAATGCAATGATGTTTGGGACTTAAAAGGAGCCTACACATATTAGTTTCCAATATCCCATTACATTTTAATAAGATTTCTGCTTCTAATGGACTGAGGTCTCTCAAAAAGCGCAGCTTGAATTCTCAGCTTCCACTCTGCTCCTGCGAAATTAACTCTGTGGAATTTCCTTCCAGAAAGCTTAGTGTTAATTTTGTGGTTTTTGTTTTGTTTTGTTTTGTTTTGACAGCCCCTTCCTGCATTTCAGCAGTTTAGGACACTCTTCTTGCTTGAATTGTTTTTGCACTTCATGGTTTTTTTATCATCCTTGCTAAGGACATCTCTGAATATAGAGTGACACTCATACCTGACACCAGGAACAGGAAAATTGATGAGTCACAGCAGCTACAATTTCTCACTTGCATCAGCAATGGAGAAATATCCTACTAGGAAAAACTGTGCACTTCATAGTCAGCTTCCCCCTCTCCCATCACCCTAAGTCAGATTTTTCTTCCAAACTACACATTTACAAGTGCACCAAAAAACCCCACCCTTCAAGTTTTAAATAATAAAGAGACAATCAAGGTTGTCCATCATCCATCACCAGAGCTGTCCCTCCACCTGACCTTTACCAGTCAGCCTGAATCCTATTTCTCTTTGATCACCATGTGTGTTTCCTGGTTGGAATGCAGCCATGAGATGGAGGAGGATGCTGCAAAGTCCTATAGGGGCTATTGCATCTCACAAGCACTACGTCGAATGGTACTGCCAGGGCAAGACACCATTTGCCTCCTTTATGTTCCCTTTATATTCCTGCCCAACTGCCAGGGAAGCTATCTCCAAATGTTTTGAGCCAACAAACTGTGGTCAGCCTGTAGTGTATTTCTCACAGGCTCTACAACACTTCATAACCAGACTTAGGGTGAAAGCCAAGAGCAGGTAGGGGCCAGATGGGGCAGATGCTGTGCTTGGGTTTCTAATGACCTCATCACTAGATTCACTGGTACTTTTCAGGAGTTAATGCCTGGAAGATGGAGGAAGGAATTTTCAGTGGGACTGGCTCCCTTTGCAGAGTAGGAATGAGGCTGAACTTCACAGTGCATTGAAAAGCAGATCTGTCCATCTCCTTGGAAGCAAATAATATCTGTGAGAATTTAGCTGGCGTGAAAATCCTCTCTAAGTATATAGTCAGCATCAGCCTCTTCCAGGGAATCTCTTTTCTCTCTAAAAGATAATTATCTTTGGTATTTATTTGTGTCCAACTGTGTGAGAGCCTTTTCATACATTCCTGCTTGTAAATTGTATAATAAAATATATGAGCAGCTCAGGTGCTGAAGTGCTTGCAGAATCTTTGAACACATACAGATACATGCTTCCTGTATTCCTTCTGAGAAATTTCAGAGAACTTACCACAGCAGAAGACAGTGGTTTCCCCAGAAAGTAACACTATAGCCTGTAGTCGCAGGCTGGGAGGCTGGGGACAATTACCCACAGGGGAGCCACCAGCCACGTCATAATAACATAGGAAAGGATCAGTCTCTCTGTATATCTTCCAATTAAGGACAGAAGACAAATTCTGCTTGAAGCCATCTTTGGTGTTTCCTAAAGACAGTCAAAATAGTGAGGGGTGACCACACTCACATTTGCAGCAAGGAGACTTAAAGTATCACCTCAGTGCAGAGCTGTTAGAAACCATAATACTTTCTCCCTCTGTGCAATGAGCTGTGGTGTGTTCTCAATGTACAATGATCTGTGTGGTGACACCTCAGTGGTGTTCCTGCTCTTCTGCCCTTATTGTGTCAATTTTGTCCAGTAAATAACCAAGAAAAGACAATCTAGTTCTAAAATGTCCTTCGCATTTTTGCACGTGTTCAGACCTGCAGTGGGGATAATAATGAGTGGGCAGAAAGCAAACATGATTTCATTATGTTTATGGTTTCATTATGTTTCATTAAAAACAAATAGCAAGATGTAAAGTCCAGCTCTCAGATGCAGATTTAGTTTAGATTTATGGAGTTGAAAGACTAACCCAGGAGTAGCAAGTGAAATGTACTACATGTAATTAGTTTTTTCTTCAAAACTGAATAGCCATCTGAAAATGAATTCTTTAAAACAAAAATCACATACTGAACACACTGCATCTGTCTGGATAATGGTCTCTGCAGTCACTGGGCTAATCCTACAAGCATTATTTTGAAATGACTGTAATATACTTGAGATTGTGCATAGAACTTGCTGGAAATGTTTTTAATTTTTCTTTTAAATGTGAAATTTAGGGCGAGGAAGAGAAAAAAAGAAGTAAAATATGAAAAATAAATTGTATTCACTTCTAAAAAAATCTCAAAGCATAATATTTAGGAAAAAATGGTGTTTTTTCCCCCTGCAGATAACATCTCTGAGGTAGAAGCTGTTAATCAGCTCCTGCAACGTTTCATGGCCATGGTGGTATAACAGCCAGGCTTTTTTAGCGTGATCTGTAAGACTGTGTCACCTCTAACTCTCTTCATTCCTCTTTGTGGTTTTCCTGCCACCTTGCTTTAAAGCACAAGCTCTAAACTAGGATTGTTTGGTTACTGTGAGACATTGTGCCCAAAGCAAAAATGTCTTACTTTTTTAGCTTTTATTCCAAGTAGCTGTATTCTTCTAAGTTCATCCTTTTTACCATCAGCCGTGGCTGCAGACAGCTAGCTGATTGTCAACAGCTTCCTACTGCACTGATTCATCTCACAGCGTCTTTTCATTTTTCCATCAGAAAGTGTTTGTAAGTAAAAAAATGTTGACCAGTTCTATCGTGCCCTCTGAAACATTAAAAGAACTGTGGGTATGAAGCCTGATAACGAGCTGTCATGTCTTCTCTTTTTCAGGGAACTTCTTTCACGACAGCTGAGCTCACTGATTAGAATGCAGGATTTTTACTATTAGTTAATATAGAAAAAACTGGAATGCCTGCTGCAAAAATGAATTACAACGAGAAAAAGAGTGAGAAGAAATGTGATTCTGTGTGATTTTGTGATATTAAATGTAGCTCTTTTGAAAGAAACTCCTCAAAATTACAACAATATTTTCTTTTAGCTATACCAGAACTGTGATGCAATTGCACTGACTGAAATTGCACTGAACTGAATTTCAGTTCAAATCAGAAGTACTCTTTAAAGCTGGCTGAATAGTCTCCCTTCACTGTGTATGGATTACCTTATGGAAAGGCCTTAAAGTGTGCAAACAGGAATCCTTTTGGATTAAACTGGACCAGGAGATATTCATAGATTCATAGAATCATAGAATGGTAAGGTTGGAAGGAACCTACAGAGATCATGTAGTCCAATTCCCATGCAGAAGAAGATCTGCCTAGATCAGGTCACACAGGAACACGTCCAGGCGGGTCTTGAAGACTCCACACCCTCCCTCGACAGCCTGTGCCAGTGCTCTATCAATCGCCCTCACAGTGAAATAGTTTTTTCTTATATTAAACTGGAACTTTTTGTGTTCCAGCTTCAGCCCATTGCCCCTTGTCCTGTTGCTAGATGTGATAGGAAAAAGGGATGCCCCAACCTCCTGACACCC
>WBNH01008960.1:36856-144898 GCA_013401255.1 Urocolius indicus | reverse complement strand
TCCTATCCTATCCTATCCTATCCTATCCTATCCTACAGTGGCCCACCATCATCCCTGTACAATCTCAATGTCTTCCAGTAGGGCAATGAGTAACATTTGACAACATTTACACAAAGGATAATCAAGACTTCATTGTTTCCAGACTCTCTAAAACTGAACAAGGAGCTGTAATAATGAAATTCTCCTATTGAGTCAACTGATAAAAATGTATTTGCATTAGTAGCACAGGATAATTGGGGTACGTTATAACAAAACAACTGATTGGTAATGTAATGCTGTTCTGAATTTGAATGTACTATCCTTTCATGCATTTAATATTTCCATTAATCTCTAACTTGGTGCCATCTTCAATTTTGCTGAACAGCCTTCAAGCTGGGAAGTGCGAAGCTCTTTACTCATATTTACAGACCCTCTTAGACTGCCTGACCATCTAAGCCTTTTGTTTTAAATCAGACTGAAAATCATTGTGAAATAATGTTTACATTGATATTCTTCCCTTTCTTAAGGCATTGCATATTATTTGTTTCCTTACCAGAGGAAGCAGAGGAGACTTGGCAAACATAGAACTGCATCCACAGCCTTTACCTCCTGCGATGTGTGTGGCTGCTATTATCCTAAGTCATTAATATGTCATGATTTCCAGGCTTAGCTCAGTTGCTTCATGAAGAGTTCTGATGCAGACAGACTCATACTTCTCCAGGCAGAAAAAAGCACTGAAGAAAAGGTGGAATCAGACGCTTCTCTGTTCCCTCTTTCCCAGACCTTAGCTGCTACTAACTACTGAAAGGAAAGAATCTATTTTCTTTCTGCAGTACCTGATCTCCAAGGAGATATGCCTCTAACAATAAAGATAAAAATAATATGAGGTAATGTGATACTGCTAGTCCAACCTTTTGAAATTAGGCACAACTGTACTATTGGAGGAACAGATGTTGACACATAGGTCAGACGGACATAGGCAGCATATAAAATATGCTGTATGCAATCAACAGGTATCCATAAGGTTAATAGGGCTGCAAATGCAGATATTAGTGTAGTTCTGCTGAGTGTCACAAGTGCTCAAATCCTGCTGAAAGTAATTAGAGTTGAAGGTCTCCACATTTTTTAGAAAATCTAAAATATTTTGCTTTGCACTCAATCCTTTTTGTAAAGGGAAATTGTCCCTCATTTCTTGGCAACTTGTTTGGTTTTGTCATAGATTTCTTTCCTCTTCCCCTTAATCCCTTGAAGATGTGTCTGCACAATTTGCTAAATCAATGAGCAAGATCAGACAAAGAATGACATATCAGACCATATGTCAAAAATCTCACCAATAGTCACTACTATAAAAGTGCACCTATAGCTTTTTGGCTGATGCCTCACAATCACTTCTTTTCCAGGTTGCAATTCACTTTCTGAAAGTACCAATCACATGTTATATCTTAAAATCCCACTTAAATATTTACAGATATAGTGAATTTCAAAATTATATCACTCCATTGAGCTAATCATTAACATAAGGGTCTACTGACGAATTGTAAATTCATTCAGTATCAGAAAGATCATGTGCAACTACAGCTCTAACCCTAGGAAACAGCTGAAAATCCCCTGGAATCATATTTATTTTGTCTCTGCTCTGGAAATGGGTCCCCAGTGCACACATTAGAGCAGAAGCAAGCTGATGAAGTAGTGCTAAATGCCCGAAAGAGCCATCCATGATGTCCAGTCCAGCTTCCTCTGGTACTTGTTGCCACAGGCAATTATGACTGAAGTAGCAAATTTCTCTCAGATTATACACAGCACATACACATTAGATACTATATTTGCACAGCTTTACTTGTTTGAAGAAGTGTCCCTGAGGTGCAGGAGCAGGCTATGCATTAGATTCTTTTACCTTTGTGTCTCTGTTTACTCAATAATTGTCATATGTAAGGAGCCTAGATTAGGAGTATTTCTATATTTTCTGGAAAATAACAAGTGTTATCAAATAACCATGACACACTTGTCTCTGATATTGGTAGAGACCGGTTTTCTTCTTCTATAAATATCCCGGGTAGAAAGCAAGGGAAATATCTGCACTGTTTTGTGAAATAAATGACTCCCCATGGTTTTCCTGTTTAATGTCATGCATTCTGTTGTTTGACCACACAAATTAACTTCTTTCCAAAGACACAAGGAACAGGGAGAGATAGGTCAATAGTTCAGACTGCTATAGGCATTCTCAAGAAGAGAGGCCAAGTCAGGATCCTGCTGGGACCTTGTAACGAAGCACTGAGTTACTGCACTGGGTACTCATCAGGAAGCTGCAGGCTGAATTGCCACAAATAAATATAATAGTCATAAATGAAGTCACTAAAGGAAAAGATATTCCCCAAGAGGAAGACAAGGACCATGGAGCAGCCCTGGAAAAAAAAAAAAAACAAACAGACAGCTCAGACGTGTGCTCTTCCGATCACAGCCCTGGAAAAAAAAAAAAAACAAACAGACAGCTCAGTGAAAGCTGAGAAACTGGGTCCTGCAGATGTGAATGTGGAGACATTGTTCTCCTTATAGAGACTGCTTTGTTATGTGAAGGGTCACTAGGTATTTGGACAGGTACAGCCAGGTGCATGGCTGACTCCTCTTGAATGCCTCTGCAAGTATCTGTGATTGCACATTGCTGAATATTGCTGAGACTTCCTTTTTATACATCCAGTCTCCATAGAAATCTGTGTTGTTCCCAGCTTCATGTTAGTCTGTGGTCTTCAAAGGTGAATTGAAAGTTGCTTGACCAGGTCACGAATAGAAAAATTTCCACATGAGAGATGGGAGAGTACTATGTTAAGAAATTCTGTTTCTCTGATACAGGAAACTTTTTTGTTTTGCTTTTTGCATGAATCACTGGTCTCTTGTCAGTCTTCTTGTCTCCCTGCTCAAAATTCTTACCTGCTCTTGCTTCACTCAGGCAAGATTTTCTACCAAATGTCAAACCACAAAGTGCATGTGGAGGAATGTCTCACATTATCTGGTCTTTTGGTAGGAAGCCTCACAACTTTTACCCATGAGAAAGTCAACATATCTCTGTCCTCCTCAGCATATGACAAAAATGCAAAATGAGATTTATTCCTCAAAACCAGAGAAAACTTTTTTTGCTGTTGTACAGTGTTTGTTTCTTTTGTCACCTGCAGATATGCAAAAATATGTGATTTGTGCTTGCTTATGATGCTCAAGTAAGACCTAGAAGAGTCTCTTTTCTTTCTGCTGTTGCTTGTTTTTGACTTAGTAATATGAAAAATACCCAGCTGAGGCTGCCTTTGCTTGTTCTCAAGAGTAAACCAGCAATGCAATCCTTGTAGATGCCTACCTTGCATTTCTCATAGTTTGTCTTTTCATGTTTAACCAGACTATGATCGCAACTCCCCAGTCTGCCCATAGGCAGACAGCTGATCCCATATGCAATTCAAGTAGAGAAAGAGCCTGAGCATTGGCTGCTTCCTATCATGTCACAGCAGATTTGGTGGGCTTCTGTTTCCTTGTCTAGAAGAATGCAATGACATGGTGACTGGCAATTTGTTTGTTGTATACTATCTACAAATGTTCACCAATTTTGTAACAGAAAGCATTTAAGCAAGCAGCTTTTCCAGGATTTAAGCCTGGAGACTACACTCATCTCTGCAGTTGACTGCTTCCAGGACTGCCTCTGGTGAAAGCAAGTAAAGCCTCCATGAATAAAACCATAGAGGTAATGAAAAAAGCTTCCAAGAGTGTAATATTGGCATCTGATGCTTTCAGTCTTGATAATATACATGTCATTTTGCATTTCCTGTTAGAGAAGATATTGAAGGTGCGACAGCTCTGAATGCATCTAAAAATGAAACCATCTCTTGGATGATGCCAGCCCATCACCACCTGGCATTTCAAACTTGAGCAAAGAGAAGAAATGCTGAGTTGTTAACACAGACTTCTTTACTCCATAAAACTAATAAATACAATTAACAGGGTGTCAGCAAAGGTAACACAAAGGACCATCTCAAATAGAAATAATAAAATAGGGGTCTTTTTGGTCTGAATCAGGTTTAATCTAATGGAGTATTGTTTGTGATAAATTCTAGTTTGTTTCCAGCCATCTATGGATTTCCTTCTGAAGTGCAGAGCAAACAATTTCCATTTGACACCTGAGCAGAAAACAAAAAAAAAGTAAACAAATAAAAAAAATCTCAATGGCTTCCCACACATCACAGGTAAACAAAACACAGTGCAATATCTACTTTTCCTTCTTTAGCAATGTCAAAAGTGACGGGAAAAGTCTTCAATGTCCCAGAGTCCCTCAAGTTTCAGGTCAGACCAATGCAGTCCCACAGCTCCAGTCAACAGGGCGGGCAGCAAGACCAATAGGATGTCAATCTCAGACAGCTCTGTTCTGTTGCTAGCTCTAGGTAAGCAGTTTCAAAGCTGTGCTACACAGCTGGTAATAATGAGTTTTCAGCCTGTGTCAGGTGAGTGCCATCTGGTCTCTCGCCTTTGTGAGGTCTTTGTGGAGAAGAGGACTGCAGCCCAAATTTAGTGAAACGTTTTTGAACATGCTTGAATTGAAATGCACAACTTATCCCACTACACTTCAGGAAAGCATGAGTTTACTTCCTTGACTGAATTGCACTTTTGTGTTCAGCAGGTGAATTATGAGTGTGTTGTGCTCCGGAAGCTTATGGTGAAGAGTGATGGAAACATAGATTAAAGAAAGATAATTTTGCTTACAATGAGAAGTGGCAAGACAGTCTTGTTGCTCCAGTGTATGTACTTCAATCTGTTAAGGTTTAGGGGAAAAAAGGCCACCTGTTTCCAAGGTGAAGTTTTAACAAGATTCTCCTCCAACATTTTGACACCTTGTTATTTGCATTTCTCTTGTCCTTTAAAAACACTCACAACTCTGTGTACTGAAGCAAGATAGCAGCAAACTTCTTACTGCTTTTGGCAGCTTGTATTCCAGATGGCCTGGACCAAACTATAAAATATTATATAAAAGATCCAATTCTACAAGTCAATGCATGGTGAATATTTCAGGTGATGACATTAAGTTGTTTACCAGGGCAGTATGGTGTCTCCCCAGGCTGATATCGTCAAATGCTAAACTCTTGGTGCTTTTAACTCACATTCATCAACTTTACTGTTAAACCTAGAGCAGCTGTCTTGCTCTCTTAATACATGCTACTAACCAGATGGCCTCAGAAAACACAACCATATGAAGTCTGATCCCACTTAATTCTTAATCTCTTCATGCATTGCACTTTCTTGATTTTGCACCAAAAAGAGGCATAATCTAATAGCAGGAGAGAGGCAGATAATCCAATCCACAATTCTGCCCTTGATGTATGTGATGGAGACAAAGCAATGGCATCTCTCTAATAGGCTTTAAAAACCTGTTCAAAAGTTCATCTGTGCCAAATATTTTAAAGTATTACAAGGTTTTCATTATAGCATGAGAATCCTTGATGGGGACTTCAGAGATCAGAGGTCATAAAAGCATTGTTAAGCTTAATACAAAAATATGTGATATGATTCTTTTAAAAGGGCTTCTGCATGGTTAAAGGCACCTAGTCATAGTCAAGTTGTTTGTAGAATAAAACAATTACTTTTCTGTTCTTTCTTTTCTGAGAGATCTCCCATAGCTGGGTAATGAACCCGTGTGACTTTCCTCCCTTCAGTGCCCATGCACCTCTTTATAGTGAGTACCAATTTTAAAAAATGCAATTTCATTCAATACTTAGAGCACAAACCCAGTATCAAGCCAAGGAACTATCAGGTCTTGGGACTGAGAGCGTCCCTTCATTGGGGTGAATTACGGGGTGTGTTATTCTGCAGTTGATAGGACAGGCCATGTGTTTGCCTGTAATTCGTCAAAAAGCCTTGACAGATGAATGTATAGTTAGCGGTGATGGCAAGCAGTAATCAGAAATTCTGCCCTACCTCCCACCATCATTGTGTGGCATCTAAGTCCAGGAGGCGATGTCTCACGGTTGGCAGGTGGATGTCACCTCCAGACATGAAACTAATCAGGCTTAGAAAATACTTCTAGGGTTTGGTGTTTTTTTTCCCACCTTGTAGATCCTGAGAAGGATTATAAAATGAAAATGTGACTTGACAGCTTGCAGAGGGAAATAGGACCTGTTGGATTTTTTTTTTTTTCTCCTGCTGATCTGTGATGTGTGCAGTGATTCACACACAGGCTTAGAATTGTCAAGAGCCCTTTCACAGATGTCTTTGCTCCTGCAGTGAATAAACTTGCAATGCAATGGGCACCCAGCACACCACCTCATTATCCTGCTTAAAAAAAAAAAACAAAACAAGATTCAGGGACAAACATTGGTCATGTCCTGCAGGATTTGTTGCAGAGTAGTCTCATTTGCACCATAAATCAGGCACTCCTGATTTATGTCAGTAAATATTGTTATAAAGTGAAGTCCTTTTGCGTTATCACTCTTCCTGCTGGGGCACCAGTGTGACAGTTGATGACAGTACATCTAACCCACTGTCCCACTGGTGACATGGCAAGCAACTTGGGTGGGAATCCAGTCTGTCCCACATGAGCTGTGCTGGAGGCTGCTGAAATGAGCCTGAACTCTTGGAGTTCAGTTCACCAGCTGTTTGTGAGGGGACACTGTGCTGCAAGATCATATCATGTATCCACTGGAAGTGGCCATCCCCAAGGAACTTGTGCTGTGCTCCTGGGCTTTGTCTTTAGTGTATGGCATTTAAAAGGAGAGACTCATACATACATTTCCTTCAGTCCCATGCATGTATTCAGTCATTCTTTTTGGATTTCTTTGTTGTAAGAGCTGTGTCTGTCTTGTGAGACCGGGTTCACTTTCGGACATGCTGTAATTGTGAAGCATCTGCACCTCACAGCCACTTTGTTGAATATCTTCCTGCTTTTGTAGCACAAATGTCAAAAAACCTCGTCTGCCTGCTTCTCCAGTGGAGAAAGCGAGGACCCCTGTGAGCATTTGACATTTCAGTCCAATCCAATCTACATAAGGATGCCTCATGCCCTGTCACAGGGCAATGAATTCACTAGAGATGCTGCTGCAGGAGTACAAGACTGTGCCTTGTGCAGTGGAAAAAACGTGTGGGCAGCCCCAGGGGAGAAACATCCAGTACAAGTCTCAAGCGCAGAGCTGACGGGTGGTTCTCTTTAACTCATGTGGGTTGCACCAGGGTAGGTCTATCAGAAAATACTAAAGATAATTGGAAAGTGGGTCCTTTTTAGCTCATTGCCACCCACCAAGATCACTAAGCCATATTTACAGAGAAATGACAGACACAGCCCTTAGCAACTTTTTATCCAGTTCTCTCTCTCTCTCTTACCAGCTCTGACCCTTCCTTGGCCTTACCAAACATTCCTAACTTTAGGCAGCTCTCCCCCTACTAATAAACTAGATGAGTCAGAGACCAAGCTCTGGCTCAGAGGCCAATTGGTGCAGCACAGTTCATGTCCATGTAGCTAACCTCTCCTACCACTACCCCATCCAAACTGTTTACCCAGAGCCCTTCCTGGCTCAGGTTAACCCTAGTCTGTGCCCAGGATTAAACTTCCCCAGGGAGCATGAGACAGTTCAGCAGGATGGGTAGGTGTGAATCAAGGCTGAGGTCTGTCTCCTGGCACTGATAGCCTGCAAGGAGCACATAAGGCGGAAAGAAAGGGAGCCCCAAAGATGGGGTGCTGTCCTGCTCCTGCTCTGCTGGGTCTTGTTCCAGCTTCAAGGGACCAGTTTTGGGGGGAGCACTGAGGATATGGAAGAATGGAAAACAGTGAGGATCCCCACATGTTATCGCCACTAGCCAGTGAGGTCGTGGCAGGGGGCTGACTGAGGATAGCCTGAGCTTGTACATGAATGGACACATGTTTTGCCTCTAGCCTGGCTAATACCACAGGCAAAGGAGCAAGTAAGTGAGAGCTCAGGGAGAATCACTCTAGTGGCACTCCGGCTGGGAGAGGGGAGGCATAGAAGAGACTATGAGGCATGTGCCTTCCTTACACCTCTGCTGATAACCATCTCAGTTGCAGTTTTGTCTTGGGACATCCCCACTGATGGCCTGAGGGAAATAGAAAGAGAATAGTCCCTATAGCTGCATGACACAAGGCCGCAAACCAGCCAGGCCATCACACATGAACCACCTTCTTTCCCATAGCCTAGTCTCAACTCTTACCAGTCTAACAGACATCAAGGACCTGAACCTACACAGTCAAAATCTACACTGGTGCCCATCCACATCATCATTTATGGCGTTTCTTTTTGGGATGGAAGCATTGTTTCATGACTGATCTGCTGTTTATTAATCATCCAGAGACATGGAAAAATAAGCAATTGCAGTTGTGTTTGGAAATAGTGATTTCACTATTTGGTTGGTTTGTTTCAACAGAGCAAAAATAAGTGTAGGTCACAAAGACAATGGTTGTCTGAGATGTGTCAGATGATGACTACAGCCAGCAGCAAACTACAGGGTAACGTCCATTGCCTCCCTGGATTCTATGCAAAAACATGGTGTACAGAGAAATGCTTTGGGTTCCAGGTGGATTTCAGTCTTCATGTTTTTGTAAAGATAAATGATGTTCAATACTGAATCAAAGTAGATTTTCAGGGGTTTTAGCCAATATGGAAATGCTCTGCTAACTCTGCCAACCTACATTTATTCAGCTAACAAACACTGCTCGTGAAAAAACTGTCAGACATGACTGTCATTTGAATAAAAGTAAATAAAGAGGCTGCCAAATTTGCCTTGAAAATCACAATAATTGCCCATGTATCCTTTATTTGTGTCAGGTGATGGACAAAGTAGGGAAAATGAGAAAAAGACAGCAAGGAAGAGACATAAAGACAGATAAGGAAAACTATAACTAATGTCAGTGCTGAGTTATAGATTTGAAGAAAAATACATATTTTCATTTACAGGATGATTTGATTTCAGTACCATTATAAAGAAGCTCTCACCTGCTACTAATATTCCTCTACATTTCAAAGATTATTAGTTGTATAAAGCAGTAGAAGAAAATGCATGAATCGGATGACTTAATGCTGGGGTTTAACCTCATCTGGCAACTAAGCACCACACAAGTGCTCACTCACTCCAGCACCAGCAGAATGGGGAGAAAAGTATTGGAAAGGTGAAAGTGAGAAAGGTTATGGGTTGAGATAAGCACAGTTTAGTAATAGAAATAAAACAATAACTAAACCAATAATAATAACAGCAATATAATTTTTTAAAATAGCAGAGAGATATAAACCCAATGAAAGACAAGTGATGTAAATTAAAAGAACTGCTTACCACCAACCAATCAATGCCCAGCCAAACCCTCAGCAATGCCCTCCCCCATATAGACACTACTCAGCGATAGCTTGAACATCTCTGAATTATCAACAGTTTCCAGCACAAATCCAAAACTTAGTCTCATACCAGATGCTATGAAGAAAGTTAACTCTACCCAGACAAAACCAGCACACTTAAATGCAGCTTGCACAGCAAATAGGAGGGAATGTGAGACTTTTAATGAGCAAGGGAGCTTTGATCAATGTGTGGTGATGATTTCTGAAGCACAGCAGCATATCTGCTTACAGCATACACCAGAAGATGCAGGGTTGCTAAAAACAAGTGCCAGACCTCCTCAGCCTTCAGCTCTACTTTTAGGGACCTTATTTTTCCCAGTATATGAAGTTTTTACACATCCTTGCACAGGTAGACTTTCTCAAAGTCAAATCCAGGATGTTTCTCATGACAATACAAATAACAGAGATGGCTCACATTGTGATAACAACGTATGCATGGGGCTCCTGAGTTCTCTGCTCCTTGTAGTGATAATTGCAATGTTTTCAGGCCCGGGAGAGTATGCCTTGTAGGAAGACACTTGATGACTGACCTGTGGCAGTCAGCAGCAGGGAAGTAGAGGTCCTGAAGGGTTAGTGGGGAGCAGTACATGAGGCTGGTAATTTCCTCAACTAACTTTGTCAACTCCAGCAAAATAATACATATAGAAGATGAATAAATGATGTATTAACAAATCACTTCCAACAGTGGACTCTAGAAAATGAACATTTTCTGGCAGATGCCATATAGTTTTTCCTGGTACTTATGGTGTTAGTTGTGGTGCCCTGGTGTCTTGGCTTAGAAAAGAAAACATTTGATCTTCATCAGATGTGAAAAATGAGGACCGATGGCAAACAGATCTGAGCAGGCCCTGGGAGCACTCCAGCTCTGTGCTCCTGCAGCCCTCACTGACTCACATGGTCACTCAGGTGACTCAGGCCTACACTTCCTAGGTTTGTATGACAATGAGAGATACTGTTTTTGCCACTAATTAAGAAAAAAAGGATGCCTGTTGTTTTTAAAGAGGGAAATCTTCAGCCACCAGCAACCAGGGACCAAGTCACTGCATATTTTGTTTTGCTTTTCTTGTAATGACTTTCTGTCAACTCTTCCAAGTGTTTATCTGAATTAATTTCTTAGCATCTTCTTTTCTTTGCAGAATATCCCAAATTTCTCCTTGTGGAGAGAAATAATAGCACTGAAGTAAAACATCTTCTTGTGAGGTACTGAGATGCTTGAATCAACAGAATGCTGGAGAAAACTACCTGAAGGACTGCAGGCAGAAGTTGCTGTAGTGTACAATGGATTACCTCAGAGGCTGAGGAAGCCACATCTCTAAGGAAAGCAGTGTCTAGTTGTGGTAAAACACTGCAGGAAATAAATGTAGGAAGATTTTCTTCACTGTTGTCCAACCACACTATTAAGAGATGTCCGTGTTAGCTGCTTCATGCCTGCTCTAATGTTTTGGAGATGCTGTTCTTCATATGAATGCCCTCACTGGCTGAGGAACAAGATATGTGTTCTTCTCCACAGTGATTGTTCCTGTTACTGTTTAAAATGTCTACAGAGCAAGACTAAAATACCTGCTGAGTAAAGGACCCTGATCACCAGCCATCCTTCGGAGTTCTCAGTGGGGATTATCTCAGCTAACAATTCTGCAGATACTTCCTGATCATCCAAACTGTTTTGTTGATAGCATGATCCTTTCGCAGAGTCAATCAAAAAACCAAAACGGCCAACTTACAATGCACAGTGTTTCCAATTTTTTCTGTACTAGTAATTTCCTTAATATGCAGGATTTATTTTCTAGGGGTACTCACTCTTCTTTGCGGACTGCAGAAAAGTTCAGCAAGACTAGCTCTGACCTAACATTTAGATAGATGAAATTCAGCAAAATGAATTTACATCCTCAATGACTGTTAGATAATTCCCCTCAAAACCTTCCCACTGTACTTCCCCAAAGCATTTCCTTCAGAAGACACTTATCAGACAAAAATCTGGTTTTACTTGTTCACATTCTGCTGTTGGAGAATTAAGTCTGTTGCTTTTCTGCATTACCTCGGTCACTATCTTTCCACTTAACTCCATCATTGCATAAACATCAAAGGTGAATATTACAGAGTCTCTCTAGCTGATGAGGAGGTCAAAGTCTCTGAAAGAGTACTGATATGATATATACTGATATTGATACAGTGTAATCCTTTAACAGTTGTAATATATGTGCTCAGATATTCCACTCTTTTTTAACTTGTTTTTTAGGTTTTTCCTGATATCTGTTCCATGCTCTAGATGCTTTCCTTAACATACAATAATCCAAACATTCATTCAGGCATTCAGTGTGTTTGGTAGGCTGTTACCAGATCATATCTAACATAAAGATCTTGGTGCCTTTTTGTCATGCTGCAAGTAACACATATCATCCATCTCTGTAGTGTCTGTCTAACTCTATATCACTGTAATAGACTATAATGTGTATTTTGTTGTATTCTTCTAACGTAGATTTCCACTATGCCAGAGAAGCAATTTAATCTTAAACTAAAATCTGAATTGATAGAAAGGGCCTTTAAAGCTTACCAATCCATTTCATTGCCATCTCCTGAATAACTCCTGGTTAGTCCTTTACCTTTCACTACACAGAGTCATCCTGTGCCTTCTTGAATGCTTGGTGAAAATGAATCATCTGAATAAGCTTGGAGGTTTAAGATGGAGAAACAATGACTGTCCCTGGCTTTATCAGGAAACTGCTGAACACTCAGTGAATTGGAGTCAGGCTAGCAGAAATATCTAGGCTTGACTCAGATTCCCTTGATGCAAGGAAATATCAGGAGGTCAGAGGTCAGCTAATGAATGTTAGATAGAACATAAGGTTATTTGAGGCCATATGTCATCCTCTGGGCATTTGATATTTGCTGATGTGGTATTGTTCACTACATTGACCTGGAGTAGGTATTTGTAGCACCTTGTTTCTCAGGTCAGTTTAATACTGTTCTTGAGGGAAAAGAAGAAAAGATTTGCTATGCCCACTTCAACCCTTAACAATTATTTTCTTCTGTCAAAGCTTCCTCAAATCACCTCAGCCTATAAAACTGGCAAGTGTGGGCTTGATAAATAAGTTCAACCTCTGCAGCACAGAGGCAGAGAGAGATTCCTGGGAATCCACCGAGAGGAGTTCACCACCCATCTCCACAGATGCTTTGGGCAGTTTCTTTCTCCCTAGAACAGTTCTGCTTTTTGTCCACCTGAAATAAATTATTCAAATGGCTCCAAAGAGCAACCTCATTGGTTTTGGAATGGACCAGAATGCACTGAGTAAGTAACAGGCATTATTACAGAAATATCCTGAGCTGGGTGGGAAAATGTTCTTTTCCTGGCTTACAAAGCTTTCTTGCCAACAACCTTCTTCAAAATGTAAAGCCAAGCACTGAGCTGTGCTATCCACAGACTCAACTGGCCAAATCCCTCGTGGATGTAAACCATATGAGTTCAGCTCTGCTGGAGTAATTGGAACTCCACTGATTTACATCTGCCAAGGACTATTGGCAGTATACACTTGGGGAAGGAAACTGAACACATTTGTAGTTGTTCAAATACAAACATACAATCCTTCCTTCGCTGGTTCCCCATGGGTAGAAGTCTGCATTTTTGTTTAAATGAGAGAACAGTAAATAGATTTTGGACATAACAAAACCAACAACATATGAACTAACATGAGTCAACAGCTAGCTTAACTGATTTAAGAGGTTAGATGTTACTGGGGAGGGCTTTAATTAGAAGAGTCACAGAATTATAGAATCATGCAGTTTTCTTCTGTTTAAATGAATTTAAAATTAATTTTTCCTCCCAGATTCATAAAAGCATAGAATCATAGAATGATTTAAGTTGGAAAGATCGTCAAGTCCGACTATTAACTGTCAAGCCCAGCACTAAACCATGTCCCTAAGTAGCACTCCAACATAAGTCCAAAGGGCTACAATTCTGCTTGAACTGCTCTAATATGGGTCTCCCCACGGCAGTAACAGTCCTTCAGGTATTAACTGCTCCAGTGTGGGTCTTCCACAGGGTCACAAGCCTTGTCAGTGAACCTGCTCCATCATGGGCTTCTCTTTCCACAAGTCTCCAGGTCCTGCCAGGAACTTGCGCCAGCATGGGCTTCCCATGGGGTCTCAGCCTCCCTCAGGCATCCATGCACTCTGATGTGGGGTCTTCCCTGAGCTGCATGTGAGTCTCTGCTTCTCTGTGACCTCCATGGCTGCAGTGTCAGGGCCTCACCATAGGCTGCACCACGGGCTGCAGGGGAACCTCTACTCTGGACCTGGAACACCTCCTTCCCTCCTTCTTCACTGACCTTGGTGTCTGTGAAGATGTTCTCACGTTCTCCTCTCTTCTGCATTTTTTATCACCTGCACAGCAACTTCTTCCCCTTCCCAAATATTATTCACAGAGGTGTTACCTCCATCACTAATTGGCCAGTCCTTGGTCAGTGACAGGTCCATGTTAGAGCTGACTGGCACTAGCCAGTCATAGCAGGGCAAGATTCTAGCATCTATTTTTAAAGAAACCACCCCTGCATCCCCATCCTGCTGAAACCTGGCCGCACAAAACCACTACATGCTTAAATGACTGAAGGATCATCTCAAGACATCATCTCAATCTAGTTCACAGATGGAAGGAGAGTAGAAATAAGAGAGGTTTTTGTATGATTACACCTACAAAAGCCTGTTGAACAATTTTAGCATCACAGAGCACAATATCATTGAATTTTCAGACAGCAAGAGAAATTTGTACCCCTAGTGACCTTCAAACAAACTCATTTAAATACTTTTCATTGTCCTTCTCCAAAATATCTCCTTGCAATGGGAAATGTTGACCAAAGACACTTCATTTTACCTGGTCACGTTATCCTTGTGTACAGAACAAATACAGAATGCAAGCTTCCAGTGATTGAAAGGTGACCCTTATACTAATATAAGACCTTTTCCAGCCTCCCAGAAGTTAAGTGCATGCTTTGAAATGATATTTTTCTCACTCTCCTGGAAAGTACTCCCCTTGGAAGTGCTGTATTATATAAATAACATGATGGACATCAGAGCAATTTCTTGTGCTGTCTAATGATTTCTATATGTGTGGCAATTTAATATAATCAGGGTAGACATAGCTAGCACTGTAACTTCTACCTAAGAAATATTGATTTGGCTGCAGTAGGAGTAGCAAACTTCCCAGGTTTACACAAACCTCAGATTAGTCTGTGTCTAAGCAGACACCTGTCCTTCCATGTGATATTTCATGGCACTCTATACTTTGTTACTAAACACAAAGCAAGGGCTCAACCCTGGATCTGGAGGCCAGGTGACACATCTGCCTGTAGAACATTTGTCTTAGGGAGAGCTGGTGAGAGCTTTTAAGACAGAGGCAGGGCAAGAATTAGCAGCTAAGTAGTGCAGTCAGTACCCAGGGTTCAAGCTGAGCTTTTTTTGTCAATTCAACCTTGGCAGGACAGGTCTGAAGTCAGGATGGGCTGTGAAGGGTTGGGTCCCTCAATCCACCTGGACAAATCTGGCGGTCCCATGTGGAAGCTGATCCCCGCACTGTCCTCCTCCAGCTCCCAATGTTCTTGTCCTCTGCTGAGAGTGGCAGTAACCATGTCCATGGGAAGCAGGACCACAACAGCCAGCACAAGTGGCAGCCCTGTGTAGAGCTAGCAGAGAACCATGAGATGCAGCAGGCACCTCTCTGGAGAAAAAGAGAGAAAATTGCTGCTGTGATAATGCTCTGGGAATTAGTTACTGTTGACTTATTTATCGGTTTAATTAATTTCTTGTCTTTAGTAAAACTGTTGTTTATTAGCCATTTAAATCATGTTTGTGGGTGGGAAGAATAGCTCCTTCAGTGCAATAAAGCTTAGCATCACTTTCACAGCATCCAAGCTTGGATTTTGAGAGAGGTTTTTGTAATAATCCACTTACATTTGAACCTGTCCTTTGCCTCTCCCTTTTTGAAGGCAGAGAGGAGTCAGGATTTTTCAGTGAGTAGTTATTCTTTTGCTGTCTTCCCTGTGACCAAAATCTGCTTACAGCCACAGGGTTAATGTCTCATATCCCAGAGCTGAGGAGCTGTCCCCCCTGATCCCATCTTACCTACCGGCATCTTCCTCAAGGAGCTAAGGAGCAGCTCAGATCTTACAGGTGGCAGTGGTCTGTGACAGAGTCCTGCTGCTTTGTATCATGGCCAGAATGTGAGGGGATATGATGGAGAGATCAGTCCCAGGAAGTGAATTGGCATCTTCCCTCCTTCGATGGGGAATTGCTTTTCTCACCTCCTCAGTTGCTTCACCTCTGATTCCCACAAACACAATTTCTTCAGACAATGCTCCAGTCCTGAAATTACACTCAGTCTCTCCACTCCTACCCATACTCCCTGCCACACTGATTCCTGCCTTGGATGGGAACTTTAGCTTTGGCTGATCAAGGGAGTACTAACTGGTTCTTCACTTTGAATCAGTGCAAGAAGGAAGTTTATCCCATCAGCTCTTCAACAAGACCTTCAGCTCTTGCCAATGTCTGGCAATCCAGAATTATGAGAAATTTAGAAGTGGGCCAGTGCTCCAAGTCTAATTAAAATCTCTCAGTTATGTGATCAACACGTCCTTCTCATGTAATCAAAACCAGGCTGATGGCTGGATGGAGGATTGATGAGGGATTTACTCGCAGGGACCTGGAAGCTTAGTGGTGAATTTGGCCTCTTCCTCTTTGTTGTAACACACTGTGGAAGGTCCTATTGCCAGAGCACAGAGATACTGGATGCACATGCACTGCAGTCCTATGTCCCGGCCCACCTCATCATCAAGTCTCTGCTGAGGTTTCTTGCCCTTCTCAGGTCTCCAAGCACACCTGTGTGTGGGGTCACTCCATGCTTACATTTTTTCACCAAAATAATTCAGGTTAAGGAAAAGCTAGGCCAGCATTTTCTACAGTTAGTCACTTCTGTGACTGTGATTTTGTGAAGTGATTTTGACAAAATGCCCCAAGTTCCTACTGACTTTCAAAAGACAAAAAAGAAGCCTGGCATGCTCTCATGGAAATGTTACCAGCTTCTCCTCTCTGCACTGCCCAGCTAAGGACTGCAAAAAGGGTTCATTAACCAGTTGAAGATTTGTCCCTATTCCAGTAGGTCGCTGCTGTTCACAAATAACTCCATGCTGCTTTGCTCCAGTGCTGTTCAGTAGCCTAGATTCTGATTTTTTTCTAACTCTACAGATGCTTTGCACCTTTGCTGCCTTGCTAAGGATAAACTGTGTTTTCAGGTTGTTTTTATTTCAAGCACTAAAGGGATTTGTGCAGATAACATGCAAATTAAATATTATTAATGCTATTACTATGATTGCATGTTCCAGTTCCCAGGCTTATTTTAATGATGTGTATTATGAAAAAGCCATGTTGTCATAACAATGGAAAATATCTTGCTCTTCATGGGATTTCACTGTATAGATCCACAAGAGAAGTCTATGATGATGACTAATGTCACAATAAAGCCATGTCACTTACTGCCTGCCATAAATGAAATGTCAGATGCATAACCACCTATTCTACAATCTTGAATTCATTCTAATTACTGTCCTTAAACAAATGTCTGAGACTGAGATACCCTGCAGACAACACAACTGTCTTTGCCTTTATTCTTTAATACATGCCAAAAACTGTGCAGCATGGGCTAAGACTTGATCTTAAATTAATATAAATTCTGGTTTAGCTGTCAATTACAGCTGTTCTTTTAATGTATGAAACTGCTGGGCGGGAGGACCTTTGTGCTTCCAGCCTATTCCCCCTTTCAGGTCTATTCTATAATGCCTCACAGTTGCAGAGCTCTCAATTTAATCTAGACATTTTCTTTCTAGTTGATTTACTAAGGCTTGAATTCCACACACAGATGATTGAATAAAGTAACATAAATCTCCCAATGATTAGAAAATGTGATCGTTTATTACATGGACAATCAGTTTGTTTAAAAGCATAATTAGTTTGTACCTCAGGAAACCTTTCCCCAGTTGTGATAAACTATAAATAATTACTGTCTCTCCTTTGGTGAAATTAAAAGCCACACAATGCTATTGCTAGGAACATGTGACTTGGAGAAGAAAAGAGTTCTGTTTCCTCTCTGTATTTTCAGCAGATCGATTTTTCTTTCATCTCCTAAGAGGGAGAGAGAAATAGAATGGATAACTTTTAGGGGCAGTTGATAAAGATAGCATAATATAGCCAGAATTACCAGTGATTATGGGAATCTGCTTCACAGTTTTCCTGCTAATCAAAGACAAAATCTTCAGTGATGATAGCAGCTGTTAATATCTCTGCCAGAAGCAGACTGGTCACCTTTCTTGATCCTACAAGCTGCATCCTAAAAGCTTCTCTGGCTGAGAGCCACAAGATATATCACACACTTTGAAGACCTGGGCAGGAGGAACAGTTTGCAGGTAGGAGCTGACAATGTCTCCCTTAGAAGGAGAATAGGTTTTTGGGTGGTGACGGATACATGCTGATGGGTTTCAAGGGGACACAGTGACATTGGACTCAGCATTCTAATGACTCACACCTCCCAGCATACTCTAAAAGCCAGGGTTTGAAGGCATCTTTAGAGGTTATTTAGTCCAACTCCCGTGCAGTGAGTAGCGACACCTTCAACTAGATCAGGTTGTTCAAAGTCCCATCCAACCTGTCTTTGAATGTTTCCAGGATGAGATATCTACAGCCTCTCTGTGCAACCTGTTGTGTTTGAAGATGCATGTTGTTAAAAAAGCCTCTATATAGACAAACAGACCTCTGCAACCAGCCATGAGATGCAGCCCTGGAATACAATGTGCACTTGAATAGCGTGATGCCCAAATACAGCTCAAGAACACAGGCTGGCAACTGTGTTGTATGGACTACTGTTTGAAGTGAATATCACTGCATGTTTTCTCACTGGTCTGAAAGTCTAATAAAGATGTATGTATGAATTTGTGTAGCCAGACCTCAGCTAGCATAAATTCAATATAATTATCTGGAGCAGTGCCAGATGCTGGTTCTGTCACTTGTCTTGTCCACATCCTTCCCTATGTTGGAACTTGCTGCTCTGGAAGTCTCTTCTCAGCCCTGTCACAAACATGCTGTCTCCTTGGCTTTCTACCATGGTTCACTCATTTGTAAAATGGGAGTAGCAATTGCTTACTTCTGGGATATTCATGCACTCATGCATCTAAAGCCTTCCAAGGACAGTTATCACAAAACAGTAATGTCAGGCATCATTATTCACAGAAATCGTTTTGAGTCAAATCTGTAATTCAAGGGAAGTCCATGTTTTGTCTTCTGGCAATGCCAATGACAATAAAATTCACTTTCTAATTCACAATAAATATGCAAGTTCTGAATTTACCAACCAATTTATCTATGTGCAAATAATAAACTTCTGTTGACGGTCACCCACTTGTTGGAAGTTACTGGCAGAGACACACACCATGTTGCAGATGAAGAGCACAGGTAGTATCTTTAAACTGATGAAGACATTATTTGTTTGCATTTCTGGTATCCCCAAACTAGATCAGGTTACTGTATATTCTGTTTCTAGCAGAGCAACTTTCTTACAAAAAATAATCAGTCATTTCCTTCAATCTACTCTCACCCTTAGCATTTATTCTATTCTTAATCACCATGCTGTCAGCATGGTAAATTACATTGTTTCACAATATACCTATAAAGCACCAATAAATCAAACCCCTGATAAACAAAGTCATGTGTACAACAAGAAGAAAGTGAAGAGCGGAAAAGAAAAGGTAAAAGCCCAGAACAGGAAGCTCTCAAGCCTTTCATCCATCTCTGGAATCTAATGGTCCATGCTTGTCCAGCAGGCAGTGAGGAGGAACAGGGGAAAAAAGCAGCATCAGGCATAAAGGCAGACTCATTCAGCAGATGTGAAGTATTCAAGACCCAAGCCCAGATCCACTTGAATTAACTAAAAGACTTCCCTGGAAAGCCGTAAGTTTGGATGAGTCTTTTAGTTTCAGAGAATATCAGCTTTTTATCAGCTCTTACAGCTGATCTGTTTAGGAACAAGAAGGTCAAGTGACTTTCTGGAGATGACATAGTGATGGAATGCCTCATTTCAGTTTAAACTTGGAGCTATTCTGGTTGTCATATCTATCTACCTACCTAAGCATTTATAAAACATCCATCATTGTGGAATCTCAGCACTTACACAGTCACTTAAGCAGATGACCCTCTGAAAATCTATTGTCCACCACAGCCTCATACTTGCTGACTGGAGAGGGAGCTATTCTTTATCATTCTCTTCCTTCTGTCTCCAAGGAACAGAAAACAAACTTTTTTTTCCCCTTTGCTATGGAGAAAAGAATCACAGTATCCAGACTTGTTAACTACTAGCTCCCTAGCTGGGCAAGACAAACATTGCTAATAAAAATATGTCTTACATTTTAAAAAAAAAGGCTTTGCTAAATAGAAATACTAAATAGCAACAGATCACTTCCCTCTTTTTGCTGATAGATTTGATACCTACAGTTTCTTATTTGCTGTTTTTCCCTGACTGGAGTCAGTAAAATAAATGAACACATAGCTATTAAGTCCAAATATATTCTTTATTTGCAGCCACCTCAAATAACATTCTACATGTCTCCTACTCCCAGCTGTTATGTCTCAAACCTATGTCATCAGTTTTGGCAAGGAAAGGATATCCTGTCTAGTCTTTGGCAATATCTAGCTTTATAACCTGATGTAACCTTTGTCTATGCTTATTCTCTGGGAGGGCAATACATATCTCAAAAACCTTTTTAGAAATCAGCATGCAAAAAAGGGCATGGAAAACACATAATAAATAAACTAAAGAAGACTTCATGAGAAACTCAAATTGCTTGGTGCAGAACTAGCCTGAGAAGAAAATTGTATGGTGGAGGTGGAATTTAGAAGGATTTTTTCTGCTACAGAATGACAACCCACCTACAATCATTCACCACCTTATTATTAAAAAAGATAATAGAGATAATGCACAGAAGACACATTCCATAGTTACTTGATTGCAGTCATATCAAGTACCAAAAATAGATTACTGCTCTTTAGATCTGTTGTGTGTTTTAGTAAACTACATGCTCTGAATGTGACTATGTGGGTTGTCTTTTAATTAATTCCTTTTTTTTTTCCCTATTTTTTACATCTCTTTTCATCTATTTGAATATCTTGACTTTGTCCAGCATATACCTAAGGGATCTAGTTCATGTAAACCACCCAATTATCCTTCAACTGCTGCCTGTCCCTGTTCCAATTTATAAATTAATATGAATCCAGGAGGTGATGTGTAATTATATAAATAATCAGAAAATCATAATTAATAAAACCCACAATATTTATTTGATTATTATTATGTTCAAGAAAGTTAACGTTGCTACAAGCAAAGCCTTATAAAGCTAGAATTTTATCTTTGGTTATTGCACCTCAATCGCACATTCATTAGGTAGACCTGCTTTAGCAGAGAGGTTGGACTAGATGATCTCTAGAAGTCTCTTCCAAACCCTACCATTCTGTGATTCTATGATTAATTTCAAAGGCCCCTACAATGGATTGAAGGGCACCAGTAACCTTTTCAAATTTATGTCTAGTGTCATGCCTGGTCTTTCGGGCAACAAGTATGGCATCACACTACACAACTTTAACACAGAGAGAAGTGAAAAGGCAGGCATCATAATTGGAATATCTATAGATAGGATATCTATATTTCAAATATCAAGAAAATGGACATTGAAGAGCAAGGAAATTTGTAGATCATGAAAGGTTTAAAACTTTAGGCTGGTCTTCTCAGGACATGTTTAGATGACTCAGTCACAGCTGATGAGAAACAAAATAAGCTCTTTGTGTACATCCAGGAGAAGACACTGTTCTACTAACACATGCTCTAGTGCTAGACCTTCCTAATCCTCTCATGTCCTCAACATTTCATAGAATCACAGAATCATGGAATCATTTAATCAGGAGAGACCTTTAAGATCATTTCAGCTGGAAGAGACCTTACAATTAAGGAGATGGTCAGAGATCTGCTGGTCCACATTTATGTACACAGATCTATGGGGCCAGATGGGGTACATCCTCGGGTGCTGAGGGAACTGGCAGGAGTGCTCACCAAGCTACTCTCTATCATTCATCAGCAGTCCTGGCTGACTGAGGAGGTCCCATTTGATTGGAAGTCAGGGAACATAACATCCATATATAAGAAGGGACAGAAGGGTGATCTGAGAAATTACAGGCCTGTCAGTTTGACTTCAGTGCCCAGGAAGCTGATGGAGCAGATCATCCTAAAGTTCTATTATGCAGCACATGCAGGACAACCAGGTGATCAGGCCCAGTCAACATGGGTTTATGAAGGGCCATGAAGGATAAGTCCTGTTTAACAAACCCACTTTTTGGATGAAGGAAAGGCTGTGAATGTTGTCTACCTTGACTTTAGTAAGGCATTTGACACTGTTTCCCACAGTGTTCTCTCAGGGAAATTGGCTGTTCTTGGCTTGGATGGCCATACACTTTCCTGGGTGAAAAACTGGTTAGGTGGTTGAGTCCAATGAGCTGTGGTCAATGGAGTTAAATCCAACTGGTGGCCGGTCATGAGTGCTGTCCGCCAGGGCTCAGTACTGGGGCCACTCCTGTTTAACATCTTCATTCATGAATGATCTGGATGAGGGGATAGAGTACACCCTTAGTAAGTTTGCAGATGACACCGAGCTGGGTCGAAGTGTCAATCTGCTTGAGGGTAGGGAAGCTCTACAGAGACATCTAGATAGACTGGATGGTTGGGCCAAGTCCAATGCTATGAGTTTCAATGAGGCCAAGTGCTGGATCCTGCATTTGAGCCACAACCCCCAGTAGTGCTACAGGCTTGGGGAGGAGTGGCAGGAAAGCTGCCTGAGAGTGTCTGTTGACAGCAGCTAAACATGAGCCAGCAGTGTGCCCAGGTGGCCAAGAAGAAACAGTGTTGTCAGCAGACGGAGGGAGGTGATCATTCTGCTGTGCTCAGCTTTGGTGAGGTCACATCTCAAATACTGTGTCCAGTTTTGGTCCCCTCTCTACAAGAAAGACATTGAGGTGCTGGAGGAGGGCTGAGGATACACAGGCAGGCTACCAAGCTAGTAAAGGATTTGGAGCACATCTCACATGAGGAATGGCGGAGAGATCTGAGACTGTTTAGCCTGGAGAAAAGAAGGCTCGGGGAGACCTTATTGCTGAATAGTGAGGCAAGGATCATAGAAAGAATCATAGCATGGTAGGGGTTGGAAGGGACCTTTAGGGATCAAGCTAGTCCAACCCCTCTGCAGAAGCAAGTCTACCTAGATCAGGTCGCATAGGAACACATTGGTCTGTTCTCCCTGGTAACAAGCAATAGAAAAGAGGAAGTGGCCTCAGGTTGCACCAGGGGAGGTTCAGGCTGGATAAGAGGAGGAAATTCTTTCCTAAAAGAGTTGTCAGGCATTGGAACATGCTGCTCAGGTTGGTGGTGGAGTCACCATCCCTGGAAGTGTTTAAGAGATGGGTGGATGTTGCACTCCTTTCATGAGAAGTTCCATAGCTGACTTATTGTTTCTGTGAAGTATTTTCTTTAAGAGATCTTGACACTCCCACTTTTCAATTTCATTGAAAATACCATTTTTGCAACCTAGAGTCTCTATAACATTAATGATCCCATCATATTTTTTTTCGTTTTTGACCTCTTCTTCAGCTTCTTTATAAGGACTTTATTAATGTCCTTATAAATTGTTCAGATGACTTATTATCAGGCCATCAACTGCTCATGAAGGGTTCACCTCTACTCAGGGGTTTCTCATCTTTTTCTTCTTGACTTTAGCTGGTCAAGATCTTGCTGAGTGGCAGCACAGTCTTCTGGTGAATTAACCACTTCTTCCAGTTTCATGTCATTAGTGAACTTACTATCACTTCATCCAGGTTGTTAATGATGTTGAATCAGACTGGCCCCAAAACTGACCCCTGGGGAATCCCACCAGCCACAGGCCTCCAATTAGACTTGATGCTGTTGGTCCCCACCCTCTGGGCTCTGTCATTCATGCTCAAGGCATGCCTGCCTTTTAGCTATCTGGTCTAAAAGTGTGGCCTCAGCAGTGCCCAGGAACTCTCTAGAAACAGCAAGATGTCTCATGCCCCAGCACATCCAGTTCAGGGCCAGATATGCCTGAGCATGCTGCTGTACTGTTGGCAGCGAGGCAGCTGGCTATAGGGAAGAGGCAGGGAATTGGGCAGAAGCAGCAGCATGTTTTTCATAGATGAACCATGCTATTGAGACTGAGTACATCTAGCTATGGAACTCCTTCAGCTGAGCTTTGTAAGGAGTCTGCAGAGGCAGCAGTAACAGGGAGACAATTAGGATTTCAGCAGTGGCAGATAGGTCTGTTTGGGTTTACAAGGACTGTCCTGGCTCTTACTCTCATCTTGTATGTTGTAGTTTTATCTTTTTTTTATTCAGGTTGCCGTGAGTTCAATTTATATATATTTCTATTAAAATGGATATACTCATGAATATACTTATGAATCATATATATAAATGTTCAATGCTATGCCAGACTGTATAGATACATTGTTGGAAAATATGACACCCAACACAGCATTTTTGTGTTCTGCTGCTTGTTTTTCTGTTCACACAGGTTTGTTTTCTCTCTCTCAAGTTCAAAGCATGCTACTTGAATAGCCCAAAAATGAAGAAACATGTCCCTGACTATGTGCTTTGTTCAGCTTTTTCATTATCTGATTTCACTCTGTGACAGTTTATGATAGTTAAACCAAACAAAGACCTACTGTACCTTGACAGCAGGACCATCTGGAGTTCATTCTTGTAATTATTTTCAAAACCACGCAGTCTTCCTCTGGAAAACAGGTATTTTAATTCACCATAGGGCATGTTCATTAGATTATTGTGAAACAAAAATTGTTTCATATAATTCTGAAAATTATATTTTCATCATCATAAATCATTTATCCCAATATAGAAAAAGTATGAATGTGTGCATGTGCGTGTGTGTGTGTGTGTGTGTGTGTGGTATTACAATTACATGGCTGCCCACCTGCAAGCTGGCAATTACAGATGACAGTCAGGGAAGACTGAATTTTCATCCTAATAGCTTAGAGATTATCTTTTTAATTGCAACTATTTTGCCAGTTCTTTGCAGGAATTGCATCTGGTAAAGGGAATTAAAGACATTCAGGCTGTGAAAAGAATTGCAGTGCAAATGCATTAGCATCAAGACTTATTTGCATCTAGGTACATGTTCTGATTGCATATTTTGTAGATGAGCATAGAATGTAGTGCTCTGGTTTTTATGGGAATGCACAGTGAGCTTATATTGCCAAGATAGAATTTGGAAATTGTGTTCTAGATGCTTTTCTGGCTAACACTCAGGAAACGCAGGCTTGCTGCTCTACTGTCCAGTCATCCAGCCCACACTTCCGGTGCTTTTCTATGAGGATGTTATGGGAGATGGTGTCAAAAGCCTTACTGAAGTCAAGGTATATGTCATCCACTGATCTTCCTTCATCTCTCCGTTCAGCCATGCCATCATAGAAGGCTATTGGGTTAGGTAAGCAAGATTTCTCTTTGGTGAATCCATATTGACTCCTGATATCCATCTTTTCCTTCGTATGCTAGAGGTGACATCTAGAATGAGCTGTTCCATCAGCTTTCCAGGGATGGAATTGAGACTGACTGGTCTGTAATTTCCTGTGCCCTTTTTGAAGATTGGAGTGACGTTGGCCTTTCTTCAGTCCTCAGGCACCTCACCTGTGCTCCACAATTGATCAAAAATTATGGAGACCAGCTTAATAATAACATCAGCCAGCTCCCTCGGCACATGTGGATGCATACTATCAGGACCCATGGATTTGTGAGTATCTAGCTTTCCTAGCAGATACCTAACCCAATCCTCTTCAATCAGGGGAAGATTTTTCTTTCTCCAGACTTTCTATCAACAAGACTTTAGTACATGAAATGAAAAAAAGTTACCTTTTCCTTAGGATCTTTTGATAATTACCCGTCCTCTGTCATCCTTATTTACTAGTTAATGAAGGACTACTTCTAGGGTCTGGACAAGTGGAATTAATTTTACTTGGTAGACTTTTCCACTGTAAGTTTCATCATCACTGTTAGTCCTCAGGCCAATAGAAAGTTCTGCACTAGCAGCACATGATTTATTTGACCTGTATTAGACATCTACTTGCAAATGAGGTGAATCATACCAAGAGCTGCTTCTCCATCTATCTAGCAATACAATCTAGAGAAGCAGCTCAGATTTAAGTGTCTAGATTAAAGATACATCCGGAGGAGGACAACTGAGATATACAGGGAATTTACTGTTATTCCTCTCTACTTGTCAATGGAAACCTGAGTCCACTTCAAGAGAGATGTGGAAAGTGTGGAGAGAGTCCAGAAAGGTGTTACCAAAATGGTCAAGACTTAGACTGGATGAATCTCAAGGAGAGGTTTGAGAGATAACTTTATTTATCCTGGGGAAGAGAAGGTTAAGGAGAGATGACATGACAATTGACTACTATTTAAGCTGCAGAGCCCAATAAAGTAATGAGGGACTGGCACAAAATGCAGTGTGGGGGCTTCAGATGACTAGTAAAACACTTTCAGTGGCGGGCTTGTTTAGCAGAGGAGTAAGATATTCAGATGGTGATAAAGATATCCAGTTCCTTGAGGTGTTCAAGGCTTGGCATGAGTTAATCCTGCTTTGGTGGAAGGTTAGCTTAGAGACCTTCAAGTCTCGCCACCAACATTTCTATAGTAGCTATTCTTCTTAGAAGGCTAAAGAAACAAAATCTTATCCTACTTCAGTCTGAGAAGGAGTCTGATTTGGTGGTGTTTGCAACTTTTCTTAAATGTTTATGCTGATTTTGTCCCTGGGTCTTTATGAAAATTCACACTTGATCATTCGCTTTTTCAAACACCTTTGCACCTACAATCTTCTTCCTTCAAACTACCAATCATTTGAGAATTATGTGAAGAAACTAAATAAGAGTTTCCTACAAGAAATGTATATTCAATATTGTCTCTTACAATGACCAGAAATGTGGGAATGACTCTTACCTTAGGGATAGTTTGGCTCAGCCCCACCAGAACTTCATAAACCTCACTACATTCTTTCTTTATCCTTCTGTTTTAACTGTGGTATTAAGCAGTAGCATAATACAACAGGAACGCTTTTTTGTGCTCAGCTGGAGTTGCCATATGGAAACTTGTTAGAATATAGAGGAATTTTCCATAGTTGTTTTTTTTTAACTAACACTGAGAGGTGGGAAGTAGTCCTTATCTATTCATACACTTGTACGGTAGACCTCTGTGGGGATTTTGCCAGCTGTCCTCAAGCTTGCAGAGACAGGCATGTGTCAGCTTGGACTGAACATGCTAAGTAGTGTGTAGGAGAAAGCTTAAAAGGTCATTTACAAGGTAATGGAAATTCTTCTGCTTTCTGAAGTATAACTAAACATTTTAATCTTGTTAATATTGACTTGATAGTGAATATTCACTTGATAGTGAGTCACTTGCACTATTCTTGTTTTGTGATAATATTGTTTTCTTAAACCTTCTTTGTGTTATACACATGCTTGCACACATAAAAGCCTACTGCAAAATTTTATGTTGAGATTCCCACTAGTCAAAATGCATTAGAGCCGCCACTAGAGAAATGTGAAAACTGCATTCCTTTTTCAGCTGATCAAGATCCAGAAATAAAATGTCTTCAAACACTGGGGATGTATTTGCAAGGACTGAGCTTGTAAGTTTTGTTTTATATGCTTAGATAAACATAAAACTCTGAAACCTTTCTCTTCATTATTATGAGCAGCTATGCAAAGTCTGACTTTTAAGTCAGTCATTGAAATAAGGTGTGTGTATGGAAGCTGGCTAGAACTGTCAAACTTGAAAAGAAAATGAACAGCTAAAATGGAAGCTTCCTCAGGTTCTAAATATTTCATTTCTACTCATGAGGATAGCTTTAGTGCTCACAATTTAAAATTATTCCATCTCTGAGGTCACGGTAATTTTGAAAGTACAGAGGCTCAGGAGTTTTCTGTTCATGTTTTAAAATACCATGTCTTTGTGGCAGAGAAAGATCAAGCTAAAAGAAGACCTATAGTGACGGCTGAAGTAGGGAACAGTGGGTGGAGTGAAATTACATGAGAAGAGAAAGACTACACACAAAAGGTTATACCACTGTTTTACAGCCCCTTCTTTCCTAGACTTTATTTTACACAACTTCACTTGTTCACTTAAAAAAAAAAAAAAAAACAACACAACAAGTAGAATGATCGGAAATTGGTTTACTGGGAATCTCTAGGGTCTATAGCCCCATTGCAGTGAATGCTGCTTTGTGCAGTCTGGCAGTCACTCAATGGAGCAGATGTTGATCAGTCTTCCCTTTGACAGCTACCATGGGTCCCCATACCATTACTTGAGCCATGTTTTTGGGAACTAGAAGTAAATACTTAGTGTTTCGTATACTTTGTGGATGTACAAAAAGCTGCAATGTCTCATAGACAAAAATTTAACAGCCTTGACTATGGTGCACAAACCACTGCAAAATGACATAGTTTGAGGGATGAATTCATAACCCAAATATCTTGAGACTGCAAATACAAGTGGGAACAGAAATAGGTTTCCAAAAGGCCATTTGCAGCTTGTTTTGACTAAAATATGGAGTGTGGAGTAAATCTTTCTAATCCTGTCATTCTGTCCCTCTGGTGGAAAGATGTACTGAGTCAGGGCAGTTAATTTGTCACCCAAAGTCCTTGTATACTTTAATTCTTATGGTTTGAATTGTGATCAGCAGAGACACAATCTCGGAACACCATGTTTACGAGGAAAAGTGCTTGTTACCATGCTCAAGATTGCGATGCCATCTACCATTTCAGTTTATGCAGAAAACCAGAGCCATACAATTTCATTATCAGAAGGATTTCCTGGTTTCGTTCTGTTGCTGTGTTACAACAGCACAGTAGCACAAATGAGACAGAGATCCCAATGTGATTGGGAAAACACTTTCTAAGAGAAAGGAATTCCAACTTTGTATCCCATTAATTATCCAGGTATACATGGCATGATAAAATACTGGGTGTAGTTTTCAGATATGGTACCAGAAACAGTCTTGCTTCTCTAGTGTTGGGGCAAATTAGCTCTGAAAAGAGCAGAGGTCTGTCCTGTGGAGAAAGAAGGCCACAGTCCTCAGCCATGCTGCTTCCCAACCCAAACACTGTCCTGCAGAGCCACTGTGAATGACTCATTATGCAGCTGAGCAGCAATGCAGGCACATATCCTGACTCCAATGAAATCTCCGGAGGATTGAAGAGGAGGTTTTAATTGACACAGTTCATCTAGAATTTCACACCATATAATTTTCAGACTTCTGATTACAAAGGTAGAACTTAGCCCTACTATAAACAGAGACAACTCACACAGGCAAAACGACAATCAATGAAGTTGTGTTCATCTGCACCAGTTCTAAATTTTACTTTTCGATTTTCTCATTTCCAAAAGACATAATGACTGGAGAGTCTGTGAATTTTCTCTTTTGCAAGGCAGATACTAATATGTAGCATGAATTAATTCATAAATCAATTATATCTTTACTTCCATAAAACACCATATGCGAGTGCGTGTATGTGAGAGGATGTATGAGCAGGTATCTTCACCACCTAGATACTTACACTTAACAACCTGGCAGTCAGAAAATCCATTTGTATGCAATGTCCACCTCCTACCTCCTAAATTCATAAAAGTTCTGGGACTAAGAATTTATATTGATTTTTTTATACTATTTTAGATTTTATTCATAGTAATTGATTTCAGCAGTCATTTAGTACTATATATCAGTAGAGTAAAATCTACACAAGCAGTTCTTCTTTAACACAAATTACCTCTAATATTTCTCCTTGATTAAGTATGACAGATAGGCAGTTTTACTGTTTGCCACCATGCAAGGGAGAATTCTATTAGAGGCTTTATGAATTACAAGAAATGAGAAAATGCCATTAATTTCTGGACTCCTGGATGATTAATGCATGAAGTTTTGCACAGAATCGAATGAAATGGTGAAAAGTTGCATTTCTTAAAACTCTAGTCATGGTGTTATGGTTAAAAAATTAACACTGCAACATGCTGTGGCACATACGGTCAGCAGGAGATGTCAGCAATAAATATACCTGCCCTGTGTCAAGGACATCTCCTGAATTTGTGCTCACAAACTACATATTTATGAGAGAAGTACATATTTAAAAGTGAAGAAACGCCAAGACTCTGAATGAACCAGAAGAAGAAATGTATCAAAAATGAACAATGTCCTTTCTGATGAGAACTATTGCAATACAGTGGTGGCATTTAACTGTGGCTTATCAAGGTAATCCCTCTGAATTTCTGAAGGGATTCAGAATTCAGTGTTAGAATCTGAAGCCTAATGATTGCAGCTCTGATACAAAACCAAAATTGAGATTTTTTTTTGTTGTTGTAGTTTTTTTTTTTAATGCTTGTAAGGAGACCAAAGGAGATCTGTTAGTGGATGCTTGTGAGTTTCTGAAAATGAGGTAATTTTAAAGTATTTCAAGCTATGGTAAGCAAAAATAAGCATCGCTGGTTAAACTCTGTAGGAGAATATGAACACCTAGTGAGCCCCTAACTGTGTTTCTCTATGTAAAAAACAAAATTAAAGTACACTTAGTGTGTCATTCTGGGGGCGTAAAGGATGGAATTAATCTGGACATACATAGAAAGCTGTAGTGTAGCAATTTCCAACTCAGGTAGTCACATAGAACCTGTAGTCATTGAAGGGGTAATTTTTCATGGAGCAATCTCAGTGAGTTGCTCCAGAGTCTTATATCTCTCTATTGGCTATAAAACAGATACCAGGTAACTTGTTCTGATGGAGACACGTGAAGTTTGGAGAGATAGATCTTTCCTGTAAAATCTGCAAGTGTGTTATTTATCACTCAATTTCTCAAAAACTCTGAAAGTCTGTTACTGCCATGCCCAGAAATTCTTCAGTTTTGTTAGTGATAGACTTCTAATCCTGGACAGAATTCATACTAGGTATGCAGTTCAATAGAGAGACATGTACATTTAGAGAACTACACATGTGCCATTATAGATAACAGGCATCTGGTTAATGACAGAGTCCAGAGAATGGTTCGGTGATCCACTAGAAAGAAATATAATGGTTGCATACACATAGATATCAATAATATTCTTAAGCACTGAGGAGTACCCATGTGCCCTCCAGCTGCCACTCCTGAAAGGCAAGACTTCTCTGATGTCCTGAGTCTTATCTGCCAGCCCTGTGCAGACAACTTGGATATCCTAGGGCATCACACAAGGTATTAGCCACTACGGTTTAACTAAATGAATTCCACACTCAAGATGTCTAGGGTAAAATGAACGATACATTGTACATGATGACAAGTAATTGGTGAGAATTATGGCAGCCTTTTAACTTTTTCTTGATCTTTTGAGATCTTCATTTAAATACTGTCACAAAACAGGGGCATCATCACAGAATCACAGAATCCACTGTGGCATCATCCACTGCTTAGACTTCATTAATCCATTCTGCATCTTCTGGCTTCATGCTGCTTCATGCTGCACACACATAATTCTTCCCAAGACAGAGTAAACAAGGAATAGCATTTAATGGCTTCAATCAGATAGGCCAAATCATTGGTAATTGGCTGATCAACTCTGAGTAAGCACAGTAGGAAGCTGCTGCCCTTCCAGTTAGGACTGGCACCTGTGTTTAGCAGGAATGTCATTACCATTTGAACAGCTTCCTAAGAGATGCAGTGATCCTCTAATTTCTGACACCTTTATGAACAGGATGAAGTGACCTTTTTTCTTTAAAATGTGCCTAGCTTGACAAAAATGTGAAGGGCTTGATGCAGGAATTATTAGGTGGCATTCAGTGTGTCATGCAGAAGGTCAGACTGGATCAGACCTCAATAATCTCTGAAATCTATGAGCAGCTCATGGGTAAGAATCGGGTTAAGTATTGGCTGTGAGCAGAAGTTACTCTCTGACCTTCAGCTCTGTGTGAGCCATACATCAGAGTTATGGCAAAATTCATCATAATACACGACAAAAAGATTAGGATGGGACAAGACAGCATGTCTTGATTAAACCAGCAGAAAAGTCATAAATTGCCTGCTCTCTAGAACAGAAACTGTAGGGTTTCTTTCTTTCTTTCTTTCTTTCTTTCTTTCTTTCTTTCTTTCTTTCTTTCTTTCTTTGACTCAGGTTTGCTATTGAATATATTGCAGCAGTGGAAAAACTATTTCCCTCTTTCTTAATTCCTGCTTCATTACAGATGAGAAACTGGCAGCACTGGTATCCAATACCATCTGTCCAGAGGCAACACTTCAGTCAGCCACTGACTGAAACGTCATCTCACATCAGCTCACATACCAACCTCAGCTGAAAGAAAATTGCCTCACTAAGATGTTTATACAAGTGTTCAAATTTTACCCATCCTGAGGAAGTTATTAGTGGTGCAAAATGCATTGCATTCATAAGAGTCAGTCTATGAAACGACACGGATAAGCCAAACTGGTTTGCACATAACCCAATTCTCCTTATGATTATTCCCATTATTCTTGTTATAGTCCCTAAGAGCCTAGAAATAAATCACAAGCTCACAGTGATAGGTACTGTACAAGCACAGGATGTGAAGATATTTCCAAGGCACTCAGAACCAGCAACACAAGTCAATGAAGGATACAGAAAAGTACTGGTAAATAGGAAGAAGACTTGATCGTGGCCGTAGCACACTGAAGCACATCAGTAGGCAGTATGAAGTTATTGTGGGCCTAATGGGAAAGAAGACATTATGAAGGCATAAGAAAGTGATGCTGGAGACACACTACTTCATTACACCATGACTATCCCCAAACACAAAGAACAGCATGGCTAAATATATGAAAACACATACTTGAAAGATATTCAGGTGAGGAAAGAATGCTTGCAGAAGGGGAGAGTCTGGTGATAACTGAGATAGAATGTTGCACTGACCTTTCAACACAAGGGTGAGAGCAGTTCATTACAGTCAAAGAGAGTAAGTAAGCTGGGTTTGCTGTAGCACTGAAACAGAGCCTGTCAAGGACTTAAAAAAAATAATGCCTTGGTCAACGATAGAAAAATTACCTCTTTTTTAACTTCATGGTGACAGGGTGCTGGCAAGGCAAGACAGTATTTAGCAGAACACATAATAAGGAAGGCTGATGATGGCAAAAAGGCCAGAAATTACCCAAAGGGTTTCTGTTTACTCAGAAACCTTTACACAACTAACAAACTGTTGCTGCATCCAAACACTGATTACTTTCCATTGATCTGTTCCCAAATCTGGGCACTTTTCTTTCTTCTATTTATAGTTATACTGAGAGCACAATACAGGCACACACAAAAATGTCTTGAGTGGCCCTGTATAACAGGCAGAGCTTGAACCCTCACCTGTACATTATCCCATAGGTTATAAAAGATGGGGAAATTCTGTCTGAACAGTGTTATTCTGGGTTCTTCTCCTGCTGTGAAATATCCTGTCCCTTCCCAGAGAGGTGAATCACAACAAACAGTATATTTCTCAGCAACAATGTGCCAAGAGCTGGGCTAATTCTTTGCCATGGATGAGAGAATCTCCAAAGACAGGGCTTGTCTCTGTCTCTCAAAGCTGGGCCAGAGCAGCTCAAGATCTGACTTGTTGCTCTAACTTTGTACAATTTCATGCACTTCTCTTGGGATTACATCTTTTGCATTCAGCAAGGCTTCTTACTGTCTCCTTCATTGCTCCCAGGTTTGTTCCTCACTTTATTTTAGATTAATTTTACTATGGATTTTGACTTTTTGGAGTTTATTTTGTCACAGCATAATGTCTTCTTTCTTCTGGGCTGCCTTCCAAACAGCTCTTGTTGAAATTGTCTCCTAAATTTCAATTAAAGGAATCTTTTGTTTGGCTCATAAATTAAAATGTTCTAAGGGTTTTTTTTTTCCTGTCCACTTCAAGGCATCAAGCCAAACATGAAATACTGAAAATTGTCCAGACATATCCTTTTCTCTTTCCTCTGTGCTCAAGTTGCTCCCACAACTGACAGAGCTACTGCCAGAAATGTTCCTGCCACAGTCCTGTGACCTTCCCTTGGACATATTCTCTCCAGAATGACCAACCTCATGTCAGGGCAGTCACATCAATGAGGGCACATCAGTAAATTATCTGAGTGACAACCTGGGCTTCACTGTCTTGCTCTTGAACTCCTGGACAGAAAGACAGGAGTGGGTGTGCACTGCCATATATGTTTCAATTGAGTTGAAGTAGTGTTACACATTTGGTCCCACTCACAGGAGATTAGACATTAGGATGAATTAGCTTCCTGATTTTTTAAAAACTTTGTAAACATCTTAATTTGAAAGAAGAAGAGAGAAATAGCAATAACACCACCTCCTCTTCTCTTTCCATGCCTCTGTGTTGAACATCTTTAGCTGTGAGAAATAAATTTTACAAAGAGGATATAAACAGCTAAAAAATCAAAGCTCATCCACACACAGGACAACTGGGGCTTAATGACCTACTCATCTGAGAGCAAGAAGCTCACCTATGTGCCACCTATGGCACCCCAGCACCTTTGCTGTCTGCACAGGCACCACCTCTGAGGGAGAGGACATGGTCTGTGCAGTCCCAGGCCATGTCCTTCATGCTGCTGAGCTTCCTTTACCTCACCGTCCTGATTGCTTCTTAAGGATTTTATACCTTACCACGATTGGATTCTTCTCATGAAGCACTGAGCTGGTGGCAATGCTGTCTCAACCACCACAGCCCTGCCTGTGGTGTCACCTTTGTGTTCGTTTCTGGCTCAGCTCTACAGATGTCTCGTGGCTCCTCCTGATGACTGTGCAATGCTCAGAGTAGCCTGAGCTGTGGCTACACAGCCACGAGGGCTGTCTCAGTGTTGGAATTTTGGATCTTGGGCATGGTGGGTGACCTTTGGATGGGATGAGGAGGTAGCAGCAAGGGTTGCAGGCAGAGATTTATATCTCCAGTTTTGCAAATTGTCTTCACAGAAATAAACCCAAAGAAAGAATTATAGCACAATAGTGTGTGGCTGATCTTCCTGGGCTGCCCAGATGGGTTGTGGAGTCTCCTTCTCTGGAAACATTCACAACCCGTCTGGATGAGTTACTGTGTGACCTACTCTAGGTGGTCCTGCTCTGGCAGGGGGGTTGGACCAGATGATCTTTAGAGGTCACTTCCAATCCTTAAGATTCTGTGATTCAGTATGAAAAAGCAATATTAGTTTTTAATAAATAACAGTTTACATCCTGGCACAGGGAGAGCAATAGGAATAAGTTTCAGGCATCCTCAACCCAAGTTTTCACCACACTCAAATCACTAACCCTTCCCCCTGCTCTCTTTCTTCTCTGTTTCTGAAGTTCTGTTAACACAGAATGTCAGATTCCCTACTAGCACTGTAAACTTCAGTGAACCCGCAATACAAAGCAGTCTGGCCCAGTTTATAGAGTATGAACATAGTTTGGTAGTCAGTGCCAACTGAGCAAACCTTAATGCTTTGTGGGATAAACCACAGCACAGACCAGGGCAAGATCTGAAGAGGAAAGAAGGATGATTACATTGAACATCTGGTAAGTATCACAGTGACTGGCTACGTGTAATCACACCAGATTTATCTGTGTGCTTCAGTGAAGATGCATACCTGTCTCTCAAAGGTATGACTGCAGTAAGATTGTTTCTGGAGCTTCACCTCCAAGCCATGAAAGCTGGAATGCCACCTGAGATGCTGTCAGAATTATATCTTCTGCCAGCCTCATGAAAACAGGCCCAGATTACCTAGGGTTTAAAACCTATGAAAAACCTAAGTGCATTTGGTCCCACAAGACTTTTTGAAGCGAGAGTGATGAAGGTACCTCTTGAGATCAAGATGATGTGGCACAACGTGATTTTAGTTTTCAAGGAGCTTCAGAAAACACATCATAATAAATTACACACATAATTTGTATTTATTGAATGAGGGCAGGTCTCCACAGCAAACAAGTACATGATTAGATGTGATACCTGTACAGAATGGGAGTGAAATAAAGCTGTACACTTTAAATTTGGGAATTTCCATGCTTTACAACCTCCTGCTTTTTCTATCCATCATAATTTTTTCCTACCTTCATAATATTTCTGCTGGGGTTGTGCAGGACTGGGAGTCTGCTGCCTGCACTACTATTGATGCTAGTTCTTGCCTGACACAAGTGCTTCTGTGATGAGGCAGAGTTTTTAGGACTGCAAGGATTAATGATCCCTCAGGGCTCAGGCAATAGAGGGTACCCCTCCTGTACAGTACAACTTGTCTCCAATCGAGCTGTAGCTGCTGAGGACAGAGCAAGTCTCTTTCCCCCTTGGGCAAGCAAATGTGCCAAGATGTGCTGATGGGAGCGCTATGGCTATCGCAAAGCTAAGTTTCAGTGAAGTCCATGAGCAGACATGAGTCACACTTAAACACAACATTAGACCTTGCAATTAATTCACTCCCTACCAATCTCAGTGTGACATTATAGCTCAGCATACTGGAAATGTTACCTTGCAATAAAGTCACTGGTCTGTCTGAAGGTCAGCAGATGTTAATCGGATTTTGCTCAGCATTTCCTGTCTCTTTGCAGTAACATCCTAGGCCAGGGTAAAGGAGCTACTTTTCCCACAAGTCTAGGGGAAAACATTTGCTGTAGTGCTCACAAGAACTGTACAGCTATTTCTAAACCCCTTTATGAGGAACACTTTTGTTTTCCCTCCAGGACACTCTTCCCCACCAGGCTGTAGGACTAGATGGAACCAAAGGAAACAAATGGCAGTGTTTATAGTCAAATACTATATGTAGTATAGTATTTTACAAACTTATTTAGTTCATACAAGCACAATAATGTCCATTGAAAGGAATAACTTGAACTGCTGTAAAATTAAATGGATATAATACGTACATATATGGATACATATATAAAATCACAGAATGCTAGAGGGACCTTTGGAGTTTGTGTAATCCAACAATCCCTGCTCACAGTATGGTCACCTAGAGGAAGCTGGTCAGGAGATTGTCCATCCAGGTTTTTAATATCTCTAAGGATGGAGACTCCACCATCTCTCTGGGCAACTTGTTTATGCATTCAACCACCTTCACAAGAAAAAGATTATGTTTAAATAGAAATTCTTCTATTTCAGTTTGTGCCTGTTGCCTCTTGACCTGTCACTTGGCACCACTGAGAAAGCTGTCTCCATCTTCTTCACTGCCTTCCATCAAGTGTTTATGAGTATTGACAAATTCTCATATCCAGACTGTGCAGTGCCATCTCTCTCAGACCCTGCTTGCATCAATCCCTTACTCATCTTTGTGGTGTTTCATTGAACTTGCTCCAATATGTCCAGGTCTCTCTTATAGTAAGGAGCTCATCACTGAACCAAGCACTCCACGCGTGCTTCACCAGAGTTGAATAGAAAGAAAGGATCATCTTCCTTGACTTGGTGGTGCTCTTCCTGATGCAATCCAACCATTTGGTCTATCAATCTGTCCTTCTGATTTTGTGTCTTCTGTAAATTTGCTGAGATTATGCTCTGCCCCGGTGTTCAGGTCGTTACTGATGTTAAAAACCGTTGGCCACAGAATTGGTCCCTGGGATACAGAGCTAGTTTCTGGCCTCCATCTGGGCTTCATACTGCTGATTGCAACTCTGAGTCCAACAGTTCAGACATTTTTCAGTGCCCTTCACTGTTCATTTATCTAGCCCATGCTTCATCAGTTTGTGCTTCATCAGTTTGTCAATGAGGATGTTATGGGAGAGAGTGTCAAAAGTCCTGCTAAAGTAAAAATCAACAGCAGCCACTGCTCTTTCCTTATCCACTGTGCAAGTTGTGTTGCTGTAGAAGGCTATCGAGCTACTCAGGCCTGATTTTTCCTTTGTAAATCTAAGCTGACAACTCCCAGTCACCATCTTGTCCTTGATATACTCACATACACACAGATGCATATGCATAGACACATACACATTAAACAGCAGCTGAAATATACACAATCCAAAAGTGCCTAGACCTTAGGCATCATTGCAGAAAGTTCTTCATGAAGATTTGATTACCCTAAAATGTAAACTTAAAAAAAATCAAAACAAACCAGCCAAGAAGGTGTTAGCATGAGGAACAAAATTGGGCAAACCCATGAGTCTAGATAAAGAATGTCAGCATCCGTAATAGCATATTCTAACTGTCCCATCTAAAGGAACCCTATGAACCGTGTGTCAGGCTCAAGAGCTGGTGCCAGTAGAAAGATCCAGGCATAGGAGATTTCTACACTCCAAGACAGGCGTTATTCTGACATCACTGGCAACAACTCTGCACAAGCAGCAGGCTTTCAGACTGAGCTGCTATTTGCAATGTTATTGGTCTTTTCTTGGTGCATATTACCCTTGGTTTCAAAGTAATGAGTTCTCTAGATGGTACCAGTAGAAGATGTCAGCCTGCTTTTGCTCTGGTAGAAATGCCTGCACTGATTAATACCTGTGCATCTCTGAAAATGAGAAGCAGTATACAATGGCAAAACAGACCCAGATTTCAGTGCCCCAAGACATCTTCAATCTGAAGATGAAGTAGCAATTGTTGTAGTCCCCCAAATGCTTTAAAGGTTCCTTTGCTCTTTGGATTTCCCAGGCTTGGTGACTTCTCCAGGATTTTCTTTGGCATCAGCCTCTAGATGGTCTCTGAGATATATGCACAGATGAGAGCACCTGAGTTGGTCATTGCTCATCTGTATGTCTGCTGCTCTGGCGTCCAAACTGCTTCTCTTGCTGAAACCCCACTGTTTCCTCGCTTCGAAACTGCATGCAAAATGTCATCCATTTTAGTTATACCTTTCTTCACAGACCATGGATATATAGGCTCAAAAGTTTCATGTCTGTCACTTGTGCCCTGCTCACTATTCCAGTCTGACTCTAAACCAAAATCTACTCTAAATCACATTGCCTGTGTGTGGTGTGGAGAGAAGTACAAGATCAAGCTGGGAAGTCAATTTGCAGGTCACCATCAAGTCCAGGGATCATCAGACACCTCCCTGGGGCAGGCACAGGCTAAAACCAGACCACGACATGGGCATGTGGATGAACAAGACTCCATGAACAAGACTATGGCAGTTGCAGACCATTCCTGCTGTGGCATCACTGGGGCAAGGACTGATGTCCCAGGGGCTCTGACATTGGGTCCTGGACCCTGGGCAGGGTGCGGGAAGCCCTGGGGATGAGACTAGGGCCACCAAGACCTATTAGCACACTCAGGGCTCTGACATACACTTCTCTACACAATCATGCTGTGCTCTGCTTTTGCTTTCCAAAATACTGTGATAATCATTTTATGGTAATAATTTTAATTAAGTCAATTAGGCAAAATTAGAAGAGTACCTTAAATGGCAGGAGAAAATTATTTACCTTATTGTACTGCCTGAGGACTCCTAAATGCACAAGTAAGTAAATATGTTTAAATGCAGCTGACAGTGTTTGCAAGAAGAGAAGATACGAATAATGCTGATGAGTACATAAGTAGTTTAATTTCCATTCAGTCATTCCAAGCAAAGGGAATGCTGCAAGTGAACAATCTTTATTTTATAGACTTAGACCTTGCTTACTCTCATCAATCAGAGAAATGCATTGCCTCTTACCAGCACCCTGGTCTGCCTGTGAGTTTGTAGTACTGGCACTATAGAGCTGTGAAAATGTGTTTGCACCTGGGAAAAGCACTCACCAGGCAGTTTTTGCATTGACATAGTCTGCATGATTTGCTTGGGTTTTTCTCTGAATTAAAGCTTCATCAAAGCTATGTCAAGGCGAAGTTTTGACAGAAATAACTCAACTGCCTATGCCCTCTTGAAAGCTTTATTAAAAGAAAACATGCAAATGGGAAGTATTACTCCCATCCAGTTTCAGGGAACTCAGAATGAAAAGTTATGTTATGTTGCCAAACAAGCCCCTGGTGTGAAATATTACAAAAGCCAAAATTGTTCTTTATATCAGTAAAAAATTTAGGCCTGGAACCTGGATGTTGAAAGTACTATAATTATTTGAAAGTGGTTCACGTGGTCAACAAGTAAAGTCGCTTTCTGCTTCCATCCTATTGCTCTGTACATGAATTGTCAGTGATGGTGATGGATCCTTCTTTCTGGGCATCACATGGCAGAACTGCATTTCAAATAAAAGAAGTGAAGGGTTCCACCCTTTCCTTTTTCCACCTTTGCCTGTCACCTGTTAAGTGGCAGCAGGAAATACTTGGAAAGGTTCTGTTTTCTCCAAGTGGAAGCAGGTCATTCTGGTAATGATTAGGTTTGAAAGGAGTACCACTTCCAGAGCCAAGAGACAACTGTCAGAGGAGGAAAAAATGTATCTATAAACATAAAAATATAGATATTTGTAAATCAAGTTTAAAAGCAAACTTCAAGTAAATAAAATTTGTTATTGCAGTGAAGGTTTGAATCACCGTTATTAGAGTTGATGCACATTCCTTTAAGTCATTTTTGTTTCAAGATGACACCAATCATGACCGTGTGCTCTGGTTACTGAATGTAAGAGAGCAAAATAAAAGTTTCCTGCAGTTGTGTTTAGCTAGGGCAATGCATCAGTGATACAACATTAAGGATCAGGATAACCCAGTCTAGATTTACAGGACTCAAGGAACTCTCACAGTCTCTGGTGACGATCCGAACATTGTTTGAGAGGTACATATGGAAGACAAGAGCTGAAGGAACACTGTTTTGAACAAGACACATGGAGGAATCCATAGCCCATGTTCTCAACAGTCTTTTTATGTGCAGAAAGTATCCTTTTCATATTACCAGTTTTCAAAGTCACTACTCCTCTAAACTATCATGCAGCAAAGGTTTGGATAAGTCTCATACAGACAGGCTTGAGCCTTGACAATGTTCCAGAGCTTTCTGTCCTTGGGGTTTTCAAGACCCAGCTGGGTGAAGCCCTGGACATTTTATTCTGACCTCAAACTGATCCTGCTGTGAGCAAGAGTTTAGACCAGGGCATCCCCTGAGCTCCCTTCCAACCTGAATTATGCTGTGATTCTGTGATGACTATGACTACATGGGGTATGGGAAGCCTGAGCATGTAACTGGGCATCTGAGTACACTACAGCATGTTCAGTAGTACAGACTAAATACCACAAACTTTCCTTGGAGTTCATAAGCTATAGATTCCTTACTATTTTGGTAGCCCCTTTACAGACCCTCTCAAATTTGTCCCCAACAACCTTGAAGTGAGGAGCCTGGAACTGGACACAGATATAGCCTCACCAGTGCTAAATAAATAGAAAGCAAAGGTAAACTGCCATGATCTACTGACCATGATCCTCTTAATGTAGCTTAGTTTACCGGATTGACACTTCACAATGGATCTCAATGATGTATTGGGTTAAAGCAACTACTTTTCTGTGTGGAAGGTGCTTACAAGCTCTGATGTTGATTGCTTGAGTTTGGATAGCTTAAGTCATTACACTGAGGAAAAGGTTTCTGTTTGTCATGGTACTGTGAAAAAAACAACAAAAAATCCAAACCAGACAGTAAAGTGTAAGTGAGCCAGCCGAGGTGACTAGAGTGCTCCAAAAACAATGGATTTTCTTTTTAGTTTTGTTTAATATCTCTGACTACCTGGCAGTGTAGATAGAAATACCTTAATCACATGTGTAAAGGACGCTGAACTGGGAGATTATACAGCCATAAGCTTTCAGGAGGTCAAGAATACAAATAGGAATTAAGATGAGATTCAGTTTAGAAAAACACAAACTAAACACAGCAAACCTGAGTGAAATAAAAGCATAGCAGTTACTGGATACCTAATCATCAGTACCTAACGAAAGACAACAGATGGCCTAAGAGCATTTGAGTGACCTCAAGACAGTTGGATGGATTATCTGAGTGTCTGAAGTTTCCCCTACCTGCATGTTTCTATGATCCTTTTTTCCCCTTGCTATAATTTCTTCTTTCTGTCTCCTTCTCTCTCCAGCTGCTTTCTGTTGGAAAGAAAGGAAGAATTATGCCTTAGGCAGCTACCACTGCACCTATTTCAAAACTGTTGTGAGGCTTGGATCAGCAGTGGCTAAGTAGTTCAACACTTGACATTAGCATGAGGTACAAGTAAAACAGGGTGCAAAACCTGTACTTCTCCAACAGCAAAATTATAAAGAAACAGCATGAGAGAAGAAAGCTGCCTTATGTCATGGCAATATTATTCTCTGCCCTTTTGTGTATATTTGCCTCCTTTTGTCTTGAAAGAAGTAGAGTATTACAGCAAAATCAGCCTATTTCAGTTAGCCTTTGGACTTTTCTCAAAAAAGTCTAGTAATTCCTAGACTTAGTGCTGTCAAAAAGGCTGTCAAATAAGGACAATTTTCTTACAAAAACTTCCTTGAGCTGAAGGTGAAAAAGGAACACTGTTTGAATAAAAGAGCTACATAAAGCATTGATTGAATTAATCTCTTTTTATTCTTTTCTGTACCTGTAATAAAAGATTTAAGGTACTTCAGTGGTGTTTGAGGACTGAGCTTCCTGTACTCAAGCCCCAAGCTCTGTTTCACTGTTTAATTCAGTATAACGACAGGGCTGTGTTTGTAGCTTTGCCTCTTTATTCCATGAAATGAAAAGCTAACCCTACTCCTGCAGGTAGCTTCTTATACATTCAACACCATCTGCTACCAAGCAAGGGGAGAAAAGAAAAGGGAGAAGGAATTTTCAGTCTTTTAATAATCTTAAAAAATATCCAAGAAGTTTGAGATACATTTGGCTGTGAAAGAAGATTCAGTTTATGGCTCTGAGGAAAAAATTGTGAAGAGAAAGTGTATGAAATGACAGGTAGTTGCTAATGTTGTCAGGCCTGAAACAAGCACCCACATGGTGACACCAGGATGCTCCATCTGTCTCTCTGTGCATGTCCATCACCTCACCAGCCAGGGAAAGCACTCACCTGCTCCCACCCCAGCGTCAGCCCAACCCTCATGGCATGGTCAGGACGGTAGGTTTGGATGGCTGTACTGCTCCACTCACGATCAGCAAGCATAGGGCTGCCGATCACATCCCCCAGACAGCACCCATCATGGCATTTGCACATCTCATTGTCCCTTTCAGAGAATTAGAGAATTATTTGGGTTAGAAGGGACCTTTATATGTCATCTAGTCCAATCCTTGCAATGAGCAAGGACATCTCCAACTAGATCAGATTGCTCAGAACCCAATCCAACCTGACCCTTCCTGGTTCTTGTATCTCCTTTTGCATCTTGTACCTCCCTTCCCAGATCCCAGCCTCTCCTCAGTTACACAGCCTGCTTCTGAAGCTCACTCCCTCCTTGGTGTTGGTTCTGCCTCATCCATACTCAAACTCAGTATTTTTGACTCACACAAAGATCACCTAGGAGGGTGATCTTTGGCTTGCATGGCATTGCTGACATGGCCACTTGTTGGCACTGCTGTTAGTCTTGCCCAGCTCTACTCCCTTAGGGCTCCCAATACCTCTGTAATGACCTGCACAGTTTGGATATTTCTCACATGCCCACTCTCTGCCATTTGTCTGGTCTGGACTTCCTTCTCCACACTATCCCTGCTGTCATCTTCTCACTCTGGTTTTGGCTGAGTCTACCAGCTTGTTCTATCACATCCAGAGCTGCAGTTTATCCCTAAGCATGTCTTCTGTTGTGCTTAATGAATTGTCTTTCAATGAAATGTCAGGACTTAGTGACTGGAAAACAAATCTCCCATGGAGTTGTGCTTAATGGGCAACCATGCAAGTCTGGACAGAGAAAAATGAAGGAATTAGGGAGAAACTCAGAGAATAAAAGGGTTAAATGCAAGGATTTGTCTCTGAAAGCATAATGAATTAAAGGCTTTCCTTTGGGTACATACTGCATGAAAAGGCTGAGTATTTTTAACCTGACCTTTACAAATAGGCAAATAGACTCATGGGAGTTCAGTGAAAAATTCTTCTACTTTCTTTTCCTACTCTTTAAGGCTTGGATTAAATATCTTACAGATTTGTAGGCATCAAAACTAATAACTCTTCACAGCACTAAGAGGATAACTTATGCCTAAAGAATTTAGGAGGTTTTATCTGTATTAATAAATTTAGAAACTGGCTTTGTATCCAGAACACATGAGATTTATGAAGTTAAATATGGTTGTGTCTGCATTTTGCATTGGACAGAACCCAAGTAGAGAGGCTGCAAATGGCATATCGGAAGTCTCTGAAAAGAGCAGTGTTCCTGCAGTGAGAGACTGTGCCTGGGCCCTGATTCCAGCCCCCATCCTCTCTTGTAGGACCAGCCTTTCTCCCCAGTTGTGCAATACATGTAGTTTCTCCCTACTGATCTGAAGCCACGCTTTTGCTCAGTCACCTAGATACAGGCTTGGGATGCTCAGCTGCCATCCCCTTCTTCCTCCCATAGATCATATGTAGTTGGCACTTGCAGATCTGGGCAAAGAGTTGGCAGATGATTCCCTTGGCTCAGAGTGCATTAGTGCATGTGATGAGAAAAAGGACAGAGAGGCTGTTGGGAAAAACGAGAGTTGGATACTGTTATGTGTTACCTCAGAACATTTCATTATTTGATACATAGCCATTTCAGCAGCAAGTGCCATGTCGTCCTCTGGAAAAGGAACAACTAGGAGTACAATTATTAAATGGTCATTGGAATCCCTTTTCTCAGGAGTTCACAAGGCATATCCTCACCCAGGGCCCATGCATAAGACTATGCATTGGAAGCACAATCCGTCTCCCAGCAATGGGAGGTCTCATGAGGTCTATGCACATCCTGTGTCTGATACATGTAGATCCAGCGATGTGACTGCCAGAAGATCGTGATGTGCAGATCTTGAAAAGCATTGTGTCAACAATCAACTTGGACAACCTGGATGCCACTGAAATTATCAAGGCTCAGCTAGAGGATTCCTCTTCAGCTCATTCCATGGAATCATAGAACCATTTTGATTGGAAAAGATCTTTAGGTCATGAAGTTCAACCATTAATCAAACACTGCCAAGTCCACCACTAACCTATGTCCCTCAGAACCTCATCTAAACAGCTTGCAAATGTCTCCAGGGATGATAACTCCACCACCTCCCTGGGCAGCCTGTGCCAATGTTTAACAACCCTTTCAGTGAAAAAGTGCTTCCTAATGTTCAATGTAAACTTCCCCTGGTGCAACTTGAGCTCATTTCCTCTTGTGCTATCACTTATTGATTGAGAAAAGACACCAACCCCCACTTCTTCCAAATATCCAATCTAAATTTCCCCTGGAGCAACTTGAGGCCATTTCCTCTTGTCCTATCAATTCATTACTGGAGAGAAGTAGCCAACCTTCACCTCATGACAACCTCCTTTCAGTAGTTGTAGGAGTTGTAGAGAGCAATGAGGTCTCCCTTCAGCCTCCTCCTCTCCAGACTGAACAGCTCCAGCTCCCCATCAGACCTGTGCTCCAAACTCTTCACCAGCTTTGTTGCCCATCTCTTGACATGCTCCAGCACCTCAGTGTCCGTCTTATAGTGAGGGGCCCAGAACTGAATACAGTACTGAAGGCGTGGCCTCACCAGTGCCAGGTACAAAGGGACAATCACTTCCCTGGTCCTGCTGGTCACAGTAGTTCTGATACAAGCCAGGATGCCATTGGCCTCCTCAGCTACCTGGGCACACTGCTGGCTCATGTTCAGCTGGCTGTTGATTAATATCCCCATGGCCTTCCCCTCTGGGCAGCTTTCCAGCCAAACATTCTGAAGTCTGTAGCTTTACATGGTTGTTGTGGCCCAAATGCAGGACCCAGCACTCAGTCTTGTTGAACATCAAATCAATTGGCCTTGGCCCATCAATCAAGACTGTATGTGATTTCTGCAATCACTCTCCTTCTATGTGCCCTTGTTTTTTGATATGACAGATACCAATGGCCCCACTGGAAATTCTGACCCTTGAGTCAGGAGCTGACATTGCACTTAAGACTAGATCTGGGTAAATGAAATCCTAGCACAGCTTAATCTATTAGTGAATGTCTGTGACTAAGAAAATCAAAACGAATGCATTTGCAAAGTGCTTTTTCCTCAGGTGTTCCAAACATAATAGCCTCATGATTAAAAGTTTCCCAGGCAGAACAGTAAAATAAAGGAACAAAGGAAATCTAAAACAAAATTAAACATTTCACTGAGGGAAAGACAAGTAATCTGGTTAAACTGAAGTTTAACCAGACCGTGAACTGGGTCTAGGCTAGAGACCTGAAATGCACCCTACTTTCACAGGTCAATCAACCTTTTAGTCCAGTTTAACCCAAAAGTACAAAATCTTGATACAGACCAAGACAATATCTAATTTTAATTATTAAATTGCTCACACATAATACACCAGTGTCCCACAAGACAGTTGTCTGCATTTGATTTCAGAAACCCCGCTAGTGAGATTTTTACATTCCTAAAAAAACATTGCAAAGAATGGAGAATAAAAAGAGGGAATAACAGAATTCTACAATGTATGAGAAAGAGGCTTTTGTTAAGATGTAAAATATATTCATTTCCTTAAATGCTTTTGCAATTATCAGATTGCTATAATACATAATAGCTCAAATCCCAGTTTAATTACTACTTTTATGTTTAAATTTGATTCTGCATCCATAAAATATTGTGAGGCCTCCTGATTGTATTTAATATCCTCACATGAATGCTTTGCATGTACACTGAGCAATGCTTGCATGAGGTAATGCTGGGTTAGGCTTTCCAACTGCCACCACGTTTCATGGAAGGGAAATGAGATTTCTTTCTTAATTTAATCTCAGTTCTATTTAATTAAAGTCTTAAGAATTGTTTTGGTTTTGAAAAATTTGTTAAATAGAGGTTTTTGGGTAAATCATTCACTATGAGTTTGAATTCTGGACAAAATATTCTAGGCTATGAATAAATTTGTAAATGCTGGCAGGATCAGAATGTTGAAGAGCAGGGTGACAGGGATAACAAAGAGCTTCCTTATTTCTCCCCTGGAAGAGCTGTAAAATAAAGGAGTTTGTAATTCTTTGAGTATCTTTGCTATTCGTCATGTGTGCATGCATTTTGGGAGAACTGTCTATGCTTATTATTCCTCTTTCTTACTTTTTCCTTTGCTTTATTCTTGACTAATTTTCCTTCTTTCTGACCAGTTAAATAAGAATATTTGATCTAGGAACACAATTGAGGACACTGTGATGTTTAGAAGCTTTACAGAAATGAATCCAGACTGCAAATATCTCTGACTATGGAGTACTCAACTGGAGAGACTTAGAGCACTGTGATGTGCAGAGCACTCCACTATTACACATTTTAAAAGCACAACCATGGACTGACAAGCTACTCTGAAGATGGTATCTGGGTGTCAAATACTCAGCAAAACTTTTTATCCTGAGCTAACTGATCACTCAAGAAGCCAGTTTTCAAGAACTCCCGATCTGCAGGTTGAAATATCTGAGGAAATGAATACAGAGGATCAGTGGGTAAACTCACAGGGAAGGAGGGATTAGAGAGGAAGGACAAGAAATTCACACAGAATCACAGAATCATGGAATCATTATGGTTGGAAAAGACCTTTAAAATCACCAACCACTAACCTAACACTGCCAGGCTCATCACTAAACTAAATCACATCCCTCAGCACCTCATTTTAATGTCTTTTAAATATTCTGCATTAAAAAATGTTTCACAAAGTGGAAACCAAAGGTATTGTGTGTTTCTCTTAAAACAGAGGAGTAGTGACATACAGAAAGATAGGAAAGTGTAAAGTGCAATACAAAAGTGGTCTTAGTAGGCTGAAAAACAGATGTAAACTTGAGTCACTGACAAGTGCAGTTAGACCAGGAAGAACTAAATACAAATAGTTCCCTGCATTGGAGACAGAATTTGGCTTCCAGAGCAGTGCTTTCATCCATCTTGAATGGAAAAAGCATGCTAATCATCTGGTATCTGAGAAAGTGGAAGGAATTTCAAATCAGAACTTGAACTCCTAGACACACTCTGCATAGCAGATCTGACACTCATGTATATTCCACTCAGTCTCTGGAGCTTCCAGCAGAGGCTTTGTTGCTAACAGCCATTCTTAACCTCTTTTCTGAGCTTTTTCAGTTTTTGTCTTCATTATTACTTGCTTTTCATCTCAATGCCTTATTTGACAATACATTAATACTCTTTAAGACAACAGCCTCGTACACTCAGGCTCCTGGCACATCCAGCATGGCTTCCTGTTTTCCAAACACCTCCTTTATCTCCTGCCTGCTTCGGGAACAGTCCATTTTCATGGATGTTAGGCTCTCAGCCAGTCTTGAAATGCTCCTCAGCTCTTTCCACGGAGCCTACAATTACCTTATGTCAGCATATCGGCATGTATGATTATGTCCTCTGTTCATTCGGTCAAAAGGATGAGTTTTAATAAACCCAGAGCAGAGTTTAAGGTAACTTTTGAAAGTCATCTGACCTTCTCAAAACCTTGTCCTACTACCAGAAAGCATATTTGCCAAGAATACACAAAAACCGATTTTGCTGACCATAGCCAGGATAGCTCACAGACATGTACAGAACAGTCAGCCTCTGAGTCTCAGACAGAGTAAATGATTTAATCCTGCTGATGGTCACCTTCCACTTCTACATGACTAGTTTGCGGTGAACATCCTCCCAGATAGTTCTATGTATGTGATCCACACTCACACTGTTTACACCCACATTCACACTAGTTGCGAACATAGTGAACAAGGATGAGGAAAAGGCAGAGTTACTTAACGCTGTCTTTGCCTCAGTCTTCAATAGTAAAACCAGCTCTTCTCTGGGCACCTGTCCACCTGAGCTGGAAGACAGGGACAGAGGACAGAATGAGGCTCCCTTAGTGCAAGGGGAAATGGTGTGTAACCTGCTGCTCCACCTCAACACGCAGAAGTCACCAGACAGAATTCACCTGAGGCTGCTGAGGGAGCTGGCAGAAATGCTTGCCATCATTTACTGATAGTCCTGGCTCACCGGGGAGGTCCCAGAGGGCTGGAGGATGGCAAATATGGCACCAATCCAGAGGAAGAGTTGGAAGGGGGATCCTGGGAACTATAGGCTATCAGCCTGACTTCGATGCTGGGGAAGGTTATGGAACAGATCATCCTGAGCACCATCCTGAGGCACATACAGTACAAACAAGGGCTCGGGCCCAGTCAGCATGGCTTCATGAAGGGCTGGTCCTGTTTGACCATGCTGATCTCCTTCTATGAAAAGATGATCTGCTTAGTGCATGGGGGAAAGGCTGTGGATGTGGTCTTCCTAGCCTTCAGTAAGGCCTTTGACTCAGTCTGCCACAGGATCCTCCTGGAGACAATGGCTACCCATGGCTTGGATGGATATATTCTTCACTGGCTGGAAAACTGTCTGGATGGCCAAGTCTAGAGAGTAGTAGTGAATGAAGCTAAATCCAGCTAATGGCCGGTCACCAGTGGTGTTCCCCAGGGCTCAGTGCTGGGACCTGTTCTGTTTAACACCTTTATCAATGATCTGGATGAGAGGATTGAGTGCACTCTCAATAAATTTGCTGGTGAGACCAAGCTGGCCAGGTGTGTAGACCAACTTGAGGACAGGCAGGATCTTCAGAGAGCCCTGGACCAGCTGAAGTGATGGTCCAAGGCCAATGGTATGGGGTTCAACAAGGCCAAGTGCACTTGGAAGTAAGTGCAGAAAGGTGCTCCACTCCCCTGATCATCTCGGAAATTCTAGCCATATGTCATCATTCCTTATCGATGTGCAAACCTGAAGAATGGTTTAAGGCTTTTGTTGAGTTCCTTTATACACTTGTAGGATAGAAGGGAAGGTCAAGGGTCTTTGAAGGATGGTTTGTTTTCATGGTTTGACATAGCTTCATTTCTAGATGCCCAGGGGCTAAAAATACACCATTTGGATGTCAAGTAAGAATGTTCTCACAGCACCATACAAGACTCAGCACTGCAAAGGAATCTGTTGAAGAGCTTTGTATCCTTTTCTGAGGGTCCCAGAGAAGTGGATTGAAACATTCTGTAGTGTTCTAAGCCATACTGTATATCCTGTTTGGTTTTCCCATATATCCATCCCAAGCCCTATTGCTCCAAACTTTAGTGGATCTGTAGAGGCTGCTGTCAAATATTCTTATTTAAAATGCAAAATTTTATTATTTAATGCGTATTTCTAAAAATATATTGTACTTTCAGGTTGCAGAGTAGAAACATGGGTTTAGTGATCATTTCCCTGCTACCCTAACACTCTGACAACTTGTCCCTTGTGGCATCTCTCACACTGTGAGCATTCAGAAGGACTTTATGGCTTACATGGCATGGTTCTTTGCCACATCTGCCACAACTTTTACATCTTCTTTCCTGTTAAAATTTCTTAGCTTTTTTCCTTACTCACTGAGCACTTCTGAAATTAAAAGTGCTTGCAGCTGCTGTTTTCATGTTTGTGTTCCTGTCCTTCACTGGTCTGCTGCAATCTTTTCTGTGCTGCCAATATGTAGGTCAGCATTGCTTTTGCTCTAGCCACTGTTAGTGAGTGATCCGAGCCCAAGTTTAAGTTGTGCTGATGAACTGGTTGTCTCTTTTGCCAAAAATTAATTCTTCTTTTAACATTCTGTTTATGCAATATTCAGCAAAACTGTGATCTGCAGTAATAAAAGCTTCTGCTGTTTGCCCTTGTTCTTGGCACCTCCTAGCAAATTTGGCCTTTCCATGTATTGTATTTTGCTAGTCTGTGACATCAGCTTTAAAAGTCTCTTATTGCTATTTTTTGATTTTTTTTTTCTCTTTCTCCAGCATGACACACAGGGAAGGAACAACAGCAGGAATAGACAGGGCAGGTAGCAAGACATCTACTTGATTTTCTTATACCTTTCTGAATGAGCTCCTGAAATGTTCAGTTTTAGTAATACCTCAGTTGCTAAATTAATATTCTTAAACAGAGCCATTTTCTGTTTAGGTTTCACTGCATACATTTACCCTGTTTCACGATTCACATGAAACTGCCCAAACTGGTCAAGTGGAGGAGATTAGACTGGTAATCTCTACCCTGTATATTACCAAGATATATAATCATCCCACAAACCTTTGTGAACATACAGCGTTAAGATGTTCTACATTCAGATTTATCTGCATCACACAAACCAAATCGTGTTTCTCTATGCTCTCAAAAACACACCTTCAGACAAACTTCCAGGGCAAGACTAACTAACTTACTCACTCCTTCCTTCCTTCAGTACTTTTCCTTTTTTTTTTTATCTCAATCTTTCATTTCCCAGTTGCTTTTGTCCATTTTTTTTTGTCCTTTTTTTTTTTCAATGTAAGACGTTCTCCCATCTGTAAAGATGCTTCTGTAAGAGAAAATTTTTGTATTTCCTCCTCGAACTGTACTTGATTATCATCAGAAAAACATTTTTCTCTCTGTTTAAAAAAACATTTGTGGTTGTGTCTGAGGTCTCGGTCACATCTGCCTTGCCTCAGCAAGTTGCTGCTCTGTTTGCCTGAGAAGCTTCTATGATTTGATATTGCCAGTTTAGATCTTATACAGAAGCAGAAAAGCAAATGTATTTGCCAAGGACATTACCAAACCTCTAAGGCTGGGCAGCAGGAGAGCATTGTGGCAGGAGGCACTTGCATAATCTCAGAAACAAATCTTGATGGATCCAGGTGTGGTGACAGTCCATGTGTCTGGACCTTAGGGAGCAAAGCTCCTTCCAACATCTGCAGCACAATGCTTCCCTTCTCCATCACCCTGGTAGCCTGAATTGGGTGTATATGAATGAGTGTACGATTAGCCCTTCAGCAGATTAACTCAGGACTTTGCAATGCCTCATCTGTCTAACAGCCCTGAATAGTGAAGCTTTGTTGTTATCACTTTGTATGCCCACAGTACATTTGAAAGTGACAAATTAGCAGTACCAACACCCTGAACTGAGAACAAAACAACAAACCCTTTCTAGGTTAGCAGTTTAATATTGGACTGAACTCTGCAGCTTCCTTTCTTAGGAGGAAGGCAAGAAGAGTACAAAGCACTGCAGGGTTTTCAGAAGTGATGCTCCAGTGCAAAGCAGCCCCCGTGACCCAACTTCTCAAACATGAGCTGCTAGTTCCAGTGTCTGCCCAAGAGCCTGAAGGAAAACCCTATCAATGAGCAACACTACAGCTGAAAACCAAAGCAGTAATAAGCTGAGAGAAGGTGGTATGGCAATGATAGGTAGTTGCTTCTAATGATCTATCTGTGTAAAATAATTAGTGAGCTCACCCACAATAGTTGTGGTAGACAGCAAAGAGGCTTTGACAGCTCATTGAAATTACGCCCCATGTCTTCCCCTGCTGATACACTCACCTTTCACCAAGATATTTTGCCTCTTCTCCATCTTCTTCACTTGCAGGAAAACTGTTAATGGCAGCTGCGAAAGATAATCAGCCAAATGTGCGTTGCATCGCGTAAGTTTTCCATGGCTTCACACTACAGCAGTATTTTTTACTACTGTAAGCATTGCTATTTTTAGCTATGTGTTAACTACTAAGCAGCAATGAAACTGAAGAAAGCTCTTCTGTATTTTTTTTGTGGGAAAGAAAAAAGCAGCCAATTATTTTTGAAACACAGGCAAAGAAAGCAGATTGTGACTGTTGCATCTAAGAACTGCTGATAATATTCATCTGTGTGGTATCTTTCAGTCAAGTGTCAGAGGCTTACATCATAGACAAAAGGAAGGATTATTCTTTTTTGGAAATAATGTTTTTTATGTGCTACTTGCACTGCATGAATTTTATAAAGGTGATATCATAATTTTTATGGTAAATAATAATACCAGCAATCATTAATGTCAGAAACAAACTAAATCAAAATTGACCCAGCTAAAAATGAGATGTGGCCACATGATATGTAATTTCAAGACATCAGCCTTGACTGAAGAGGATTGCCTTGATTTTTGTGCCAAATATCCTTAGATTTACAGTATTTTGCACAACCTTATGCTTGGTAAGAGTATGTATAGCCTTCTGTCAGCCATTCTGTCACTACCTTCTATTCAAGTATGAAGCTGGTAGTACCTTCTGCATTCCTTGCAGTGATCAGAAACAACAATCAGTCACAGACAGAGCATCATATTCTGTGTTTTACTGTCAGGAACAAGGAGACAGCCTGTAAAAAGCCATAAGTGATGGGCTTGTATCTGTCTTTCTCTCTCTTTTGTGTACAGTAAAGCTCTCAGTGTGATTTCCATGCACATTTAGCATAAACAATAGGGTAGGCTGTTTCTTCTGATATCATGAAATCCAAAGAGATAAGGCTGGAACACTGCACTTGAGTGCCTAACATTAAATAAACATGACCTCTGGATAAATAATTGGTACCTCAGAAAATGAGGCCACCTACCTAAGTGCTAAGTGTAGATATACATGCCTCTTTCTATAAATAGCCATGCTTGAGCATTTTAACCCCAATGCATAAATCCTCAGAAAATTAAACTGGATGGTAAATCTGTGCTTCACTGTTACGGAACAAGGGCAACTGAAAACCCTGGAAGAGATTTGCCAGGGGGAAAATATGAGATGTGTCTTCATATGACCACTTTGTCTTGGGACTTCCATGGGGGAAGTAATAATTTTCCAAGATTACCTAAGCCCATCTTAGATTTCCATTGGAAGGATGTATAAAGATCTAAAACTACAAGCTAAGTATTTTCTAAAATCATAGCTGTGGAACAAGCAAAACAATTGATTGTGAACAAATTTAAATGGATTATTTCCTTTTTAACCCTAGTATTGCATAAAATTTAATACAATAACAGTATTTTTTGCTATTTGGGAAACAGGTAATTATGCTGAAAAAAAATTTCAGATCCTGCTGATTGAATCAGCAATTTCCAATGGAAAATATTAGTCAAAAAATGTTTAACTAGAACTACGTGAAATCCAGTACCACGCAGGAAACTGGAGCCCTCATGCCCAAAAGCATGGGAAGACTGTTGTGTCTTCCACTGTGCTTCTAAGTAGACATACTCTATACACACTAACAAGGGTTTTGAACCTGCTGTTGCAGCTGAATGCAATTAGGAACAGTCCAGATACAGTAAGATGTTCTCATGTCTGCAACTTATAATCAAACACAAAGATAATTTTTGGAGTGAAGCTAGAAGTTAGAAGTGATAGTAGTTGTATAGGTCTGAAAATTTTTTAATGAAACAAAGAGGAAAGTCTGCGGGAATTGGGGCTAGAAAAGAGGAGACTGTAGGGTGATCTCATTAATATTTACAAATATCTAAATGGTGGATGTCAGGAGATTGGAGCATCCCTTTTTTCTATTGTATCTATCAACAGGACAAGGGGTAATGGGATGAAGCTGCAACACAAAAAGTTCCACTTCAATATAAAAAAAAATTGGTTCACTGTGAGGGTGAGGGAGCCCTGGCACAGGCTGCCCCAGAGGGGTTGTGGAGTCTCCTTCCTTGGAGGTCTTCATAACCCACCTGGACACATCCCTATGTGACCTGATCTAGATGAACCTGCTTCTGCAGGGGAGTTGGACTAGATGCTCTCTACAGGTCCCTTCCAACCTCTACCATTCTATGATTCTGTTGTAGCTCAAAGTATATTTTCATTGGATTCTAATGATTTTTCTTTTAAGGTGACAGCTGGAGTCCCATCTGGCCTCATTTCTCACAACACAACTTATTTTGTATTATAATATTTCCAATATGGTTATTACTAGAGTTGATTGTAAAAAAACAGTAAAGTTTCAACCTGGACAGTTCCATCTGGCCTTCAAATAAAACTGACTCAACTTTTAGTATGTTGTTGCTTGGCATATTGAAAATTATCTGGCACTGAAAGGAACAGCAAATAGCCAGAGAAAACTATATTGTTGTCTGGTATTTGAGTATATCCCTTAAAGACAGCTGGTTTAAATGCATAAAGCTTTAGAAATTGAAAGAAATTGTTTTGAAATCCACTATTGCTTTTCATTAAGGTGAAGATATAGAGTCACTGCTTATGACAATATTTTCCACAAGGAACCAGTGTATTTAGATCATTAGAAAGACAAAATATTGAACACAAAAATATTGAACACATTACTGGTTTAGCAGTATGCCCCGAGCCCTGCACACTAGCATCAAAACCAGCTCCCCCACCATAGCCAGAATAGGAAGGTTATTTACAACTCCTGTTTCATCTGAGTGTGGTGATTTGCAGCAACTGGCCAGGCTCAGAAAATCATCAGTCCAAAGGACAGAAGGAGGTTTAATGCCCTGGAAGTCTTTTCCACTCTATGTTTAATCTAAAAATACTGCATGGTTCTTTCTATAGCACCCTGAAGTACAGGGAGATAAAACCACATCCATGACAACTTAGGCCTAGCTGAACAGACAAATTATATGTAGCAGTGATGTTGTTCCTAGAGCTCCTGGGCTTTAACAGATAATGCTGCTGACAGAATAAAGACACAAAGCTGCTGAAGTGATCTGACCCCATCAGAACAGGCAGGTAATGATACATAAAAGCTATTTCAAGCATCACTTGCAAGCTGGAGTAGTTCCCATGTATGTAGTAAACATGTACACAAACTAAGTCTTCCCATTTTGACCACAGTAAAACTCTCTTAAGACCATGACCTGGGTTCTTTTTACTACTTTTGTTACTGGACACAGAAAATAAAATGCATCTGTGCCACCTACTGAAATTATCTAAAGGATGAAGACTACAGAAAACAAAAAAGAACATTAGACTCTTTTTCTCCATGTACCTCTGAAACCATCTTCAACACTAGACAGACAGGGCAAATCAGAAAGTAAAGCTACAGGTAACAGAACTCCCACTAAGGTGCTTCCACTTCTGCTTCACTGTGATATCATCTTTCCAGCAATGCTGCATCTGGCGCTTAGGGAAAGCAGGACAGTGTCAGCCTCTCTGCAGTGTAATTGGAGGTCAGGATTGATCCAGCTCCCCATGATCCCACTTGGCTAGTTGTTTATTGCCCACTTGAGTAGCAAATAAGTCTATGAGTAACTGCTAGTCACATAAGCTTCGTTTCACATAACATTTGCAAGGGACTGTCTTGCAGAGTTGAGCACTGGGGTGTAACCTTGTAACCTGTGTACTGTGCTATAGCAGGCCTGCAGACGTGTACGTACTGAAGTGCATTGCTTTCTTCCTCCCTTTACTGGCTTCATTTGACAGCTTCATTTGACTGGTTTCATTTGATAGAATAGAAATGAGACTTGCATACTGAACTGATGTCCACATATCTACATACCCAGATATTATTGTCTCCATACCACTTATCACTCACTATGATGGCATTCAAAAAAAAAAAAAAGACAACCTGGTGCTTAGTTTTATTTATTTTCTTGTGCAAGGTAACTGAGTTTGGGTTTAAGTTTATATATTTACAGCCTTTATATGTTCAAGGTTTTGTGGTTTGGTTTTTTTTTTTTTTTTTTTGCCTAGTACTTTTATTGTTTTTAGGAACTAGTCCCTTTTCACTTAAAAAAAACCCAACAAAACATTCTATGGATTAGCCAACCAGTGAAACCTGGCGGAAGAAAGGAAAGATTTTTCAACTCATGGGGCTTTCCTCTCATTCATAGCATTTTCACATTCATGTTACTATTTTTATTTCAGTAACTGAACACTGTTATGAAAAGAGCAGGATTAACCCAGGAGACCAGTGTTTCCAATCAGAGGAACTGAAACCGGAGCCCAGAGTGCAAACATTCATGATGATCTGTTTGCAGAGAAGCTACAGACCCAGATATATTCTCAAAGAAGAGTCAAACAGAATCAGTATATTTAACAAATTTATGTCACTTACGGACAAAGTTCTGACACTCAGTTAAGAGGTTAAGAGACAGATTCAGGCTGGTGTTGTAGCATAGTGTTTTCAGTCTATAGTTGAGTTTCTAAGCAAATAATCTACTGCGAAGTATTGCCTGACTGCAGGCCTTGCCACAGGGGCTAACATGCTCTAGCTTGTAATTACTGAGCACTGCGTATTCCATTTGGAAGCATTCTGCTGGAGAGGAAAACATTTAATCCTACTTAGTGGTAACCTGTTGGCCAGATTATCGCAAGTGGGCACATGGTACAAAGTGACAGAGAAATTTTTCCTTTCTGGAAAAGTAATTGTGCTTCATATAGAAGTTCCACTTATGAAAGGCATGTGGATTTAGCATCAGCAGTGACTGCTCCCTTATATGAAAGGGTGCTGGGCTTTCAAGAATCATAGAATCATAGAATGGTAGGGTTGGAAGGGACCTTTAGAGATCATCTAGTCCAACATTCCTGCTAAAGCAGGTCCGCCTAGGTCAGGTCACATAGGAACATGTCCAGGTGAGTCTTGAAGACCTTCAAGGAAGGAGACTCCACACCCTCCCTGGGCAGCCTGTGCCAGGGCTCCCTCNCCAGAACTGGACACAGCACTCCAGATGAGGCCTCACCAGGGCAGAGTAAAGGGGGAGAAGAATCTCTCTCGACCTCCTGTCCACACTCTTCTTGATGCATCCCAGGATGCCATTGGCCTTCATACCCACAAGGGCACATTGCTGGCTCATGGTTAGTTTATTATCAACCAGGACTCCCAGGTCTCTCTCTGTAGAGCTGCTCTCCAGCAGGTTGATCCCCAGCCTGTACTGGTGCATGGGGTTGTTCCTTCTCAGATGCAGTTCCAGAGCACGTTTTCTTTTGCTTTCCTAAGATCAATTATTAGCTCATTTTTAGTGAACAAACACTTTTCATCACACCAGATGAGGAAGAAACAGATCTCAAGAGCATAACACAGGAACCCTTCTGTGTCAGACTTGAAGAGCCACATAGCCCAGTATCCCATCTGTGACATTGACCAGTGGCAAAGAAAGGATGTAAGACATAAGACTGGTACAAAGTGACATGACTTTGGTCCAATTCATCTGAAACAAGGCTTTCTAATAGTAAAGACTAGAATTTCAGTTATTTCAAAGAATGTTTTAGTTCTATTATTAGGAATAAAAATTCAAATCAGATCTTAAGCCTGTAGATTTCTAGACGATTGATTTCTTTTCACTTGGTAAAATACCTAAGGGGGAAAGGGAAAATACGCTAGTCATACTTTTTTTTTTTTTGTCATTTAAGTAAGCTCTGTAAACATTGATTTTTCCCCCCCTTTTTGATATTGTTTTGTGTCATTATTAACTACCAGCTTTGAATATGAGACTTGTCAACAGTAGATTCCTTATAGCACTCAAGAGATTTAGTTACTCTTACAATTGGTCCTGAATTCAAATTAGAGATACATTTTTCTTCTGGTTTTGGGGATCTGATTAGAGTTCAGGTCATCATTAGAAAATAATCCGATCACTTCATACTTCTCCATGGATGTTTTCCTCAGGAGAGCACACAACCTGAGTGATCAGCCAAATAGAAACCGATGTGGGTGACTCTTAGGGTCAAATGGCAAAAAAAGAAGCCTACCAGCAAATCTGTGAAGAGCACTGTGAACCAGCATCACTTCTCTGAGAGAGGCTTCTTCAATCTAATCCTTGAAATCTTCTCCTACAGCAACTAAAACATCAGGAAGGATTCATCCTTTACCACGTTACTTAGCAGAATTTATTTCTTCTGCTGACAATTGAACTGACAGACATCACTGTTAAATGAGCTGGGAACATAATAAACTTGAGACTTGATTTAAAAAGCAGAATTTTGCCTTTTGCTTCCTGTTAGAATGGTTTGGTTCTCTTTTCTTTTTCTCTCTTTTCAGTGCCTTTCTCATATTTGTTTTAGCAGTGATTATGTACAGAGCATGGAACAATGACCACTCATTCATAGTTAGATATTTGGATTCCTGTATGCCAAGTTATTGGTTATAAAACCAAAAAAAAAATCTTCACCTCAAGAATTCATGTCTTAGCTTTACAGTCTTTTTTCTGCAATCCGTTTGGAGGTTCAGAGTTTGTTTCTAGCATGTCCAGGAAAGGAGCTAAGAAAATTCAGCCCACCATCAGCTCACACAGACTCCTTGAGCAGGATCCTCATATTTAATAGAAACACAAAATCAGAGAATGATAGGGTTGGAAGGGGACCTTTGGAGATTATCTAGTCCAACTTCCCTGCCAAAACAGGTCCACCTAGATCAGGTCACTCAGGAATGTGTCCAGATGGTTTTTTGAAAACCTCCAGAGAAGGAGACTCCACACCCTCCCTGGGCAGCCTGTGCCAGGACTCCCTCACCATCACAGCAGAATGTTTCTTTCTTCTGTTTAAATGGAATATTTTTTGTTCCAGCTTCTTTCTATTACCCCTTGTCCTGTCACTAGACACAATAAAAAAAGGGATGCCCCAACTCCCTGACAGCCACCATTTAGATATTTGTAAATGTTAATAAGATCCCCCCTCAGTCCCCTCTTATTTCCCAAAAAAACTGTTAAGTTGTTCCCAGATCAAAAAGGCTGAAGTTACTGCTTTAGTCTACAGCTGTGTGATAAGCAATGTTAAGAAGAAAGAAAAATGGTATAGGTTTCTCCTACATTACTTGATGATAAAGAATCTGTAACATGCACTGGAGCATAAAAGAATCACCATTGTCATATGGATGAGATTAATACCCAGGCTCTCAGAGAGGAGCTTCCTCACATTCACCAGCCAGTCAGGCTCTGGAAAAGCCAAGGTCACTGTTTTTTTGATCTTGCTCCCTTGGGAGAAAATAATTGCACCATGAGTTCCTGCCACCAGTGTTTTCACTCAGTCTCTGCCAAGCCAGGTAGAGCAGAGGCCTATTCTCAGTCCTGTGGTACCATGGACCTAATCAAGTCTTAGAGTATCAATGCAATAAGTTGCTCTTTTTTTCCACCTCTCTGTTCTCCCTCCCTTGGTTCTTCTTTTTTTTTCTTCCTGCTAGTTCATCCATCATATTCCCTCTCACTCTTGCTGGAAGATAATATATCTCCTTCACTTTTATAGACAGTTCAAATAGGTCAAATTAAAGGCAGTGATTTATAAGAGCAAGATTTTAACTATTTATAAAAATGCAATTTAGCCAAGATTTTAAAGCAGCTCAATAAACTAACAGTGCAACACTAGCTGGCATCTTTCAGAGAAAACGTGGAATTGCTGAACTGAGTTACTGCATTCACATCTTATGATTCAGAATATTTCTCTAAGGTATGAACAGTGTATAGACCTTTAGAAAATAAAAAGAGAGGAGAATGGGGAAAAAGAAAAGGAGGGTTACTTTCTCTTTTTCATATAGATTGCTGTAGCCCAGCTTTAACTAACTTGCCATGTTTCTATGACTGAATACTGTGGAGCATTTTCTTGGTTTTTCATAGCCATCACTGCTGTTACATGCAAAATCTGAAGTGTAATGAGATTATAAAAGAGAGATAGGCCTTAGCTTTGAGTTTAGGAGCTATAAAAAAATCTTGTTATATTATCCACCAGTGTTTTCTTGGTGTGTTGTTTTTTCTTTAAACTCCTTGTTATCCTTCAAAAACCAAACAAGACAACAAAGATAAGACAGAATTAAAAGTTTGAGGTAAACAGGGTTCCAGTTGATTACAATACCAAGGTTATACTGTTCCAGAATAATTTAAAAATCCCAGGCAGCAATTACTAAAATTCTAGAAAACTTTCAAACAAAACATTTATAAAGTGTTTGTTGACTGATTCTTCCTTCTAAATGCAGAGCAGAGCATTCAAATACAATTGCTGCTATCAGTTTCCTTGTACTTAGAAAAAATTACAAACTCAGGCTGTTTCTAATTGCCAGAGGGATGGATTAGTCATTTGCAGTAGAAAAAAAGAACAAAGGAATCTTTAAATTACTAAATAAATGTATGTCATCATATAACTTGTTAGAATGAGAGAATTTAATAGCATCCAATAACTCACAGATTCGTATTTTCCATTTATCACAAATAATAACACCTCTATGTTTAAGTGTGCAGCTACAATAACCACTGTAAAGCTGATTTTGTTTTCTTTTGCGATACAAAGGAGAAGGAAAGAATATTCTTGTGACTTGACATTTCTAGAGTCACAAATAGGTTACATGCCTGCACAAGTGGTATGGCATTTGACCAGGAATCTTGCAATCAGGAAATGAAACTGTTTCCATTCCCAGCTACACACATCTCACATAGTTGAGTTCCAAAATCTAACATCAAAACAAACTGTATGTCTCCATAGGTTAAAAAAATGAGCTTAGCCTTTTGCTGCAGAGTTAACCCATCCATTACTTTGGACTTTTCTCACTTTGCTGTTCATAAGGATGGGAGTAGAAATATATTTAGAGATTGTGGAAATCTCTGGTATTTTATTGAGCCAGGATAGAGAAGAAAAGGCTCCGCTGCTCTAGGAAACACTGGCTGAGAGCCACTCAGGTACTGGGAAAGGAGTATCTTTAAAACAGAATTTCTAATTCTGGCTTGAATCACTTCAGTTTTCACTGTGTCTCCAGCCCCCAGGAAGTTGATCCTAAGGTGATGTTTTGCCCATTTGGTACTTTTGAAAACAATCTTGTTTCGGTGAGAAAGCAGTCTGAGAAGTTAGCTCAGATTTTTCTAAAAAAACCTCCATATTTTCTTAGAGGTTTTTTTTTTTTTTTTTTGTCAGTGGCTACTGCCAAAAAAAAAGGAGATATGATGAATAAAACCACTGTAACAGTTTGGGTCATATTTGGAACCAGCTGTGAAATGCCTTTTTAGATAGGCGTTCATAAATCGTCACAGCACACCAATAAAAAGACCTGAAAATAATTGCCTACATCAGATTTAACCCTGTGTTTCTTTTGATATTCCTGTATTTCTTTGCAATTGACAGGGAGATTCTTCTCGCTTTCTCCTGCCATAAAGACAGAAAATCTCATTCAATCCTGTTTGGAGACTCAGTTATCTGACATGCCATGAATAGTCATCCGTGGAACATAACTGAATTTATTCTGGTTTTGGTTGGGCGCTTTTTTTTCTCTGAAGCAATTGTTGCTATAGAAAGAATTGCAATATCATTAGCTCTGCACAGATTATTTTGGAGCAGAGTGAAGAAGAGTTCTGAGGTCTCTAGGAGATTTATTTTGAAAACAAATCTTCTATATCTACATATTTGGATTTAATATCCCCAAGAAATTACTTGGAGCCAAATTTTTCAAGGTGTTTAACCTAAAATTCAGAGACAAGTTCTTAAGTGTAATTTGTTTTATTCCAATTATACAGATTTCATGTCCTACAGGTTTACAGTGATACTGAGAAAGACCTACATGCTTTGGAAAATGCATGGCGATATCTGTCTGCAGCTCTGAGTGCCTACACATCTTGGAGAATTTGTTCCTCATGCATCATTATTCATCAGTCATAGAAAGAGCTGATAGCCTCCATCAAATCTCCCTAAACAGATGTTTACATGAAAGATCCTGTCTTCCAAAAAGACACTAACTGGCACGCCAATAGGCAATCACAGAAGCAAGAGCATGGTTGGATGGGATCAGAGAGAATTAACGCCCTAGGGATGAATTCTCCTTCTGGCTTTTCTGTACTGAGCTTCACAGATCACAGCATTTCTGTAATGAGAATTACTGAAGGTGAAAAAAAGTGTCAAAAATTACTTGTCTAATTTCACATTTCTCTGGAAGAATAAATCTCTTCTGATCTCTTGAAGTATCTTAGAGTAAGGAAACATTGTGGAGTAAAAATAAAAAAAAAATTTCAAAAGGGAAAAAAATTATGTTAAAGCCAGGCTTCAGCTTTGTTCAGCTGTAGAAAGAATAAGATGTTTAATAATACCTGCATTTTTCTAGGCTCTTTTCCACTGCTGCATGTTGGTGTGATGCCTGCACTCAGTAAATAATAAATTATGCTACTGCTGCTTGTGAGTGACCTGGCTTTGAAGACTCCTTCAAGCTGCTCTAGAGGACTGTCTCATCAGCAATGTGGCTCTGCCAGAATTCAGATTCTGATAGGTATCTCTGTGTCATCCACCTGCCATTGTATGTAGGTGTCTCTTCATTGTTACAGACTCACTGAGTAACATCCACCCTGGCCAATCTCCTGTGCCTGTTCCTGGCATCAGTAGCTTCCCTGTTCCCAAAGTGTGTAAATGCCAAGCATAAATGCTAGAGAAGAAGAGGCAATCAGGAGGAGCCACTGCATTGTGCTTGTCTCCATACAGCTCTCTAACATCTTGGACTCTCTAACTCTGAGGAGCAGAAACCAAAGAGGTGAGAGTACAGAGCACACTGTGTTTCTCTTTAACTGGAGTGACCAAGTGGATAGGGAAATAATGATGCAGAAGGAGGTTTCAATAACAGACTCCTAGAAAGTTGCTCTAGCTTTAAAAAGAAACAACAACTTGACAAGAAACTTAACTCGTACCAGCTTCAGTGATCAAAGGTTGATACTCATCATCTTGGGAATTAATTCCAGTAAATCTGAGATTTGGTCTACATAGTGATAAAAACCACCAGGACAGATTCTCGCCTCTAATGCAAGAAAGTGTCAGTACTGCAGCCACTTCAATAAAATCTTTCACATGAGAAATTATGTAATGGTTTCAGATGATGTACATAGTTGCAGTCAGAGTTGGTGTGATTTGAGGGAAGCCCAAACAATGCTGTTCTTTGCAAGGATGTAATTCAAGGAATAATTATGAGATAAGGAAAAGCGGAGAGAGGAAGGGGAAATGGCAAAGAGGGGAAGGGACAAGATCTTTCACTGTCTGACTTGAAGGCCTTCAGTCTTAAGTGAATCAGTTGTACAAATCTACCTGGCCCAGCCTCAGTAACCTTGATACCTTAAAACTGTTTACTTTGGAGACTTCTCACTGCTTCATTCTGCACTCAGTTTAGGCCAAACTTCTTTTTGATTCACCTGCATGCTATAAGCTTGAAAAATCCAAGCAGCTGAATTGAAACCCAAATAATATTAATAAAAAGTACACATTTCCCCTTCTCTGCATGTCTCTTAGTAGTCTACTTTCAACAGAGGAATACTACCACTGGGATGTGTTCTATAGCTCTAATGGACTGTCCCACTAAGTCCACTCCATCTCTTATGGAACTTGTTGCGGGTATGGCTAAATTAGGTACCATGTAGAAAAACACTCCATTTTTGTTTGGTTGGTCAGTTTTTTGCTTGTTTGCTGCCTGACCAATATTTTTGTCTGCTTGATAGGTCTTGCATTATGCATTACAGCTTCTGGGAAGGTCCACTGAGATGAAAGCTACAGGAGCAGTGAAAGATACAGCCTTCTTGCTGTTGCCAGTGGTTTCTTCCAGTCTAATACAGCCCTTTCACTTAGACTGGGAAATTGAGAGGTTGACAGTGCTGGAAAAATATCAGGAATGCAAGTTTTAATTTATAGTTTAAAATTAAGAACAAGGTAAAACATTATCAAAGGTGCAAATGCTCATTCACAAACCCAGTCCTTGTTATGGTAGTCGGAATTGCTTTCTGATCTTTTTTTTACTTTTCCTACAATCTCTACATTAAGCAGAATTTCTACTGACCTAATTTCTGTAATTGTTTTTACTTAGTCCAGGAAAAGAAGACAAGTAAGAACTGAATCTATGAGAAAGGAGTACTTGTAAGCATCTGTTGCTGGTAGCAGGGATATGCTGACTCATGAAATTATGAAAATCTATAGATGATATAATTCTGAAAATAGTATTGTATTTATGAGCAGCTCCAGGGTGGCATGGATTAATTCCAGTGATGATTATGACATGATTAAGTCCAGTGATTAAAATTTTTAATGCAAAACCTGCTGTTATGAATGGATGAGTAAAGCATATATTTCCAAACACAGCTACTTGTTTCTCCCATGACATTTGACATAAGGCATTTCCATTTTAGATGTGTTATTTAAAGACAAAGCAGAGGGGTTTCTGTTATAATTGCATTTGACAGTTTGCAACAGTTTTAAGATAAATAAGGGGAAAAATACACAAACCGAAATGTAATGAAATGAGCAGTACTTAAGGGATGTGAGTTGACAAATCTGCTGCCACCATTGTCAGTGTTTGCAAGTATCTAAACGATTTGAATAAAGAAAAGTATGAGAAATGGATTAGAGAAGGCATCTGAAGAAATGGGAGAATATTAAGCAAACCAATCTTCAGGAAGAAAATCAGAAAAAGATTCCTAACAATGAACTTTTCCCAACTGAAAAATAATTTCCCAGAACATCTCTCTCATTCCAATGATTTGAAAGTGAACTTGAATAAAGTGCAATCAGTTTTATATAAGGACATAATTGGTCTTTTACACTGTATTTCTATTATTTTGTGTTATTGCTTCCATTATCCTATACCACACAATTACTGCCTGTAGCCGACAGAAATCAACCTAGCAAATGAGAAAGAATCCAGATGCAACAATAACCATTAGTTCTTTCCTTAAGGTTTTTTTCCCCTCTACAGTATATTTATTTTTAATAGTTTAGTGACAGAAGCCCAGTGGCTTGAATGCTCTGTCTTCCACAAGTTAAGAATTGTGCATTCAATAGAAGCATTCATAGAAGCTCAGAAATTCCCAAGATGATGGGAACATGCTTTTGCTTCAGTTTAACAGGCTATCCCGGGCAGCATGTCCTTCTGTTCATGGTGAGATACAGTAGAATGCAGCTCCAGTCCCTGTCGTCCCAACTGCTAACCCCTGACAGCGTTCAGGTTAGAGAGATCCCTTTGGGAGCACAACCATATGTCCTGCTGTGAAAATACTCAGGCTTGAAGTAAGGAAGGATCTCAGATAGCATCTTGTTCATGGAAATCCTGCAGCCTTTGTGGTTGAGACAATCATAGAATAATTTTGGTTGGAAAAGAACTTTAGGATCCAACCACTAACCTCACACTGCCAAGCCCATCACAAGCCCATGTCCCTTGGCACCTCATGTATGCATCTTCTAAATACTTCCAGGGATAAAGACTCCACTATCTCCCTGTGCCAGTGTCTGGCATCCTTCTTAGTGAAAAAATTCTTCCTAATATCCAATCTTGGTGCCGCTTGAGGCTGTTTGCTCATCCTATTACTTGTTACTTGGGAGAAGAGACTGACCTCCACCTCACTACAACTCCCTTTTAGGTAGCTGTAGAGAGTGATGTCTCCCCTCAGCCTTCTCCTCGCCAGACTAAACAACCTCAATTCTCTCAACCACTTCTCATCAGACTTGTTCTCCAGACCCTTCACCATCTTCATTGTCCGTGTCTGTACATGCTCCAGCACTTCAATGTCTTTATACCCCAATCCACTAGAGGTATATACACCGCCCTTGGCCACAGCATCTTGTGTTTGTCTGTCCCTGGAGCGAACAAGGAGAGGTGCAGCCCTGCTCTCAACATACAAATATGCCACAGAATGTATCCACAGGAGTGCAGGTACCTGCAGTGCAGGAGGAGGCTGCTGGACCTGCTTAACAGGAGCCCCACTGCCAGGATTTCCTGGGGGTGTCTGTGCAGAGGTGTCTGGGGCAGGGAGCAGTGGGAAGTGGCTCTACTCATGTGCATGTGGGATGTCGAGGGTCCAGCCCAGAGAGAGACGAGGCACGGTGGAGAAACAGTCCTGGACTGCCCATGGGAGGGTTTGACAACATAGGGGCTCACAGGGGCTGGGGTGGGCTGCACAGAGGTCTCCAGTAGCATAAGTTATTGTTGCACTAGTGTCTCTGGTAGCACAGGGACTTGATCTACCCCTGCAGCCAGACAGAGTATTTGTCTGGCTATTAAAGGTCTTAGCCCCATCACTTAGAAGACACCATATCCTACCATTCATCCTGAAAGCCATCCATGACCTCATGGTATCATGTGAAACAAGTAAGAGGCTCCAAGTGGAAATGAAACTATTACATTTAACTTCTTTGTATGTTCAAAAAGCTCACTTATTTTGGTATCCCTGTTTGGCTGCTCATATGCTTCTTGTGAAGTAGCACACAAAAGTGTTGAGATACCTGCATTTACCTTTGGTGGCCTACCTTTGATTTACTGGGAATAAAAGAAAAGCTTTATTGCTGCAAAGTGGAGATGAGCCCATCACATATCACTAAACACAGTGAAGCACTTAGGGAAGCTTTAGTGATGTTCTCTGGCAATGTCACCCAGGTTTGCAGGTATACCTGCCAACCTCCACTTTTGAGAGTCTCTGAGTTCCTCTTTGGTACACAGAAGTAATTTCTATGGTCATATCTGTGCTGAGCCTCAGCAAAAGCACAGTGGAACCATGCAAACCATCCCCTGTGTATTTGCTTCCATCCAGTACAGGTGCAGGCAGCACATACTGCCTCTTGACACTTCTCTGGCTCATGTCACAACTGCCACAGTCTACTCACCACACAGATGGCTGTAGTCACTTTCTCCTCTGGTTTTTTTTGTTTATTTGTTTGGTTTTTTTTTATTTCCCCTGGACTCTATTTCATCATAATACCTACTATGTCAAAACAAAGATCCAGCACCAAGGGACCACCTGTGCCTGTGCTTGGAAAGTGGGATAAACAGATCAGAGGTGGGGTACGGAGACTCGACATGCCTTCACTTACTTCTGCTCCATATTCTGTACCAAAGTAAATGGGATTTTCCTCCTTACCTGGCTACTTCACCCAACCTACACTGAAAGTAGACTGGCTCTGTCTAATCTCCCCTTTGTTATGAGCTTTCAGTGAGAAACACTAATATACATTACCAGCACCACAAATACCCATCATGATCAGCAGCACCTATGAGCCTTCAAGGTAACAGACACCCCCCATCACAACCTGCCCTACCTTTTCAGACTCATGACGAGGTTACACTTGCCCCTCTGCACACAATTGAAGGGGATTTGCCTTTCTGTGCTGTGGCTTCATATTTACCCAACTCTTTGCATACACAAACAGCCAGCCCACAAGCACAGATGGTGCATGATTCACTCTGGGGCTCTGATCACCGACTGCCTCTACCTTTGGATTGGGACTACAGCACTGGGAAATTACTGCAGGCAGTTGTATAATTCAGTAATGATCTTGCAGCCAAAGGCTCCAGCTGCCTTCCCCTGAGTGACAGTGTGGAGGGAGGACATCAGCACAGTCTGGTAGGACCGCAAACATCTCCTTACCTCTGGAAACAGTGGTAAGAGTGGAGGAAAAAAGGTCACAATGTGAAGGGTTACACAGTGGCTCAGCAATGCAGACTGCTGTAGCCCTCTCAGCTCTCTTGGTGCCTGTGGTCCTGTTGGCACTTGTTAGATCCCAATGGATCCAGGACCAGTCCAGCAGTGGGGAGACAGTTCAGCAGCTGGTCCTTGTGCATCTGGAAATGCTCAATGTAATTAATTCCTTGGCAGATGCAGCTTCATGATTTACCTGTACCACAAGCTGAGATTTGTGCCTTGGCATGTGGATGTTTTTCACTGTTATCATTAACAACTCTAAAGGAAAATTTCTTTCTTTAAGCACCTATAAAATACTGCAAATCAATGGTCTGCCTTTGTATGCTGTCCTTGTCATCCAGTGACATGTATTTAAAGGTGCCTGTGGTGTGGAATGTTGTCCTGCCACTGAGAACCAAGCTCTAGAAATTCTGCTGGGAATAAAACACAGCAGAGAGGTGACAGTCCAGGAGCTTTCTGGAGTGTGTAGAGGATAACTTCCTCACAAAGCTGGTCAGAGAGACAATGAGGAAAGGTGCCTTGCTTGGCCTGGTGTTTGTAAACAAAGGTTTTGTGGGGGACATGATGGTTGGAGGTCGCCTAGGGCATATTGATCATAAAATTATTGAGTTCTCAGTCCTCAAAGAAGCAAGGAAGGTGATCAGCAGAACTGCCACATTGGATTTCTGGAGGGTAGACTTTTAATTGTTTAGGAAATTGGTTGCTAGGGTCCCTTGGGAGACAGTCCTGAAAGGCAATGGAGTCCAGGAAGGCTGGACATTCTTCAAGAAGGAAATCTTAAAGGTGCAGAATCAAGCTGTCCTCTTGTGCAAGAAGGTGAGCTGGTGGGGCAGATCACCCTGGCTGAACAGGGAGCTTCTGCTGGAGCTCAGGAGGAAAAGGAGGAGGCTGAGAGGAGACATGATCACTCTCTACAGCTACCTGAAGGTGAGTTGTAGTGAGTTGGGAGTCAATCTCATCTCTCCAGTAATGAATGATAGGACATGAAGAAATGGGTTTAAGTTGTGCAAGGGAGGGTTCAGATTGGACATTAGGAAAAATTTTTCAACTGAGAGGGTTATTAAGCATTGGAACGGGCTGCCCAGGGGAGTGGTGGAGTCACCATCCCTAGAGATATTATAAAAGTGCATAGATGAAGTACTGAGGGATATGGTTTAACTTAGTGATGGGCTTGGCAGTGTAAGGTTAGTGGTTGGACTCGATGGTCTTAAAGGTCTTTTCTAACTGTAACAATTCTATGATTCTAGGCAGCATGTGCAGTGCACAAAAAAACTTCTCTTTTGCTGACATATAGCCCCATGGTCTTCTAGGGATTTTGCAAGCACATTATTTGACTTAGATCTGCACCCTCCTCCCCCACCCAAAGGCAGTCAGATAGCACTTTAGATGAAGTAACAGCCTTTGCCACCTTTTAGATAAAAATACTCTTCAACTTTGTGGTGCCTAGACAATTAAAACCTCTCCAGGGACCAAGGAAGAACACTGATTTGGGGATGACCAGGCATTTCCTTTCATACAGGTTGGCACAGTCCTTTAGCCTTCTTTAATTGGTGGTAAAACCAAAATAATTACCCTCACAAACAAAGCAGCCAGGAACAGCAGTGGACGTCACTGACCTAAGAGCAATCAGCATATGGACAGGACTGGAGCATACATTCTGTTTGTTTATTGTGCCAGCTTGGTGCTGCAAAAAAACTTCTCTGACATCTTTTTTTTTTGTTTGTAAATAATTACAAATATTTTGCACAGATGGTGTTTACATGGCTGCCTAAAACACTGCATATTACCATAGTTTCAAATTTAAAAACAATTGTGACAAATACTAGCAATTTCAAGATAGCCATCTCTAGATACTAAATCAGAGCCAGACTCTGTGAAGTATTAATTCAAATAAATTTGTGTGGGACTTTTTCAGCAGGGCTTTAATGTAGTCAGTAGTTTACAGAATCACTCCCTTTTAGTTGTGCTTGCATATGGTTAAAATTACCACTCAGTGGTACTTATTCCATGGACACCAGCGAGATCAGAGTTGTGCCTGCAATGTTAAGCAAATAGTTAGGCTGCACAATCCACAATACTATTTAGCCTTTAGTTAAAATTTCTACAACAACCTGGAAGGCTGTGAGCAGAAGGAGGAATATTTACAGAACAAGTTTTTTTTAAATGTTGATTTATAGACTGTAGGAATACTCATTCTATTTTAACACAAGATTTTATATGTGTATTGCCATTAAGAAAATCCAAACATTTTTGTTAATCTAATTTGACTGACTTAACACATGCCAAAAGTAATGAATGCACAGTTATGTCTACATGCACAAAATAAACAGTGCATTCAGAACAGCTATGTGATGTAAACCCCATTGTTTATTAGAAACATTTATGTATCTTAAGAAAACAAAAAGGTGTTTCACTCTAAAAAGTCAATGTAATAAAAATCAAAGTGCAAGACAACAGATTTATTCCAATGCAGTTTCAAGCTTTGAAACAGCTCATAAAAAGATACATTTAGATTTAGTTTAATGAAGTTTAAAAAGATACAGTCACAATCCTTATTAAACAATCAAATTTGTGGCAAAGCTACTGATGATTTTCAGCTGATTACACTATAGGAGCAGAACTGAGCTTGGTATTTGTTACATGCAAAACCCTTGCTGTTTGAAGCAGGTATTCTAGGCAGTCTCATGGCACAGATTGCAGATGACTGAGGTAATACCGGTCATCTTCCAGTTCCATGTAAACGAATGCTAAATATGCATAAAAACAGACATGGATTTTCAAGAATTTGACTCAAGAAAGAGGAGCAATAGTAGCTGATGAAGGAGAACACTTCATTCAAAGCCAAGTTTCCGTAGCGCTCGGGCATGAGACAAGCACTTCTAGATTGTCCAGGTAGAAGCAAACCTTCCTATATAGAGCAGCATCCAGCTCAATGACCTAACTCATGCTTTGGCCATCTACAAGAAGTTTAGAGACACTCCACAGGAGTTAACCCCTCATCATAGATGTGTGTTTCTGTCCCTGATTAACACCTGGATGTCGTTTACAAAGCAGCTGCTGCTGAAGCCATATTTCCCCCCCAACGACTTGCTGTAGGGACACAGAAAGACACATTCACTACAAAGAAATTACAGAAGCGTATTTTAGGCATTTATGTAAAAGCACATGCAACCCCTGCCGTTTAGGTTTCCATTTTGGGGACTTTATTTTTTGTTTCTTTCCTGTTTAAGTTTTCTGGAAACCAGAAAAAATCATAGATAACCAGATCTTGTATGCAATGTCCTATATGTAATGTCTTTTCTGTGCACAAATGTCCCAATTGAAATAAGATGAGCTCCTTTTGGGCCAGGCACTATTACTCTGCATCACAGGAACTTTGTCAACTAAAACCAAAATCCAATAGACAGCACTGTCTGGAAAGAGGAAAATGTTTTCTTGAAGACACTGCACCACTTTCCTGTCATACCTGAGCCTATTGCAGGCTGAGAACAATGCTGCAGGAATGACCTTCACTTGCATTCAGCTACTTTGCAAAATGAACAGGACTATTTAAATTCAAGTAGCTGTGGTTATCTACAGCTCAATGCAAGGAATTGATAAAACTTCAGAAAAATATGTAGTTATAATCTAGAATTAAACAGGGAACTCTGGGCCCAGAAATAAGAAAAGTGCAATTGAGACATTTATTCATTTTAAGGAGATATTCCTAAGACAGCTGCTGTTCATCTAAAGACATTAAGGCCAGATTCTCTTTTAATTACTAAAGAGGTTAAATAAGGAACTTGAATGTCTGAATATCAATTGAGCAATTTGCATGTAATCACCTATAAAGTCACTGGTGCTGCTAGGTCAGTCTGGTGGGGACCTTAGCATTTGCAAACATCATTAAATGCTATTTGAGGAGAGGCAAGGATTTCTGACCCAAGAGGTCCTGTACATCTCTCCTTCACGAGGCTTGGTTATGTTTCATGTCACATTTATTTTCCTCCTACTCTATGTGTTTCACTTGAGAGACACAGTTCACTTCAAGATGGAGACAATGAGTGCCAGAAAGAATCTTCAAGATGATACAGCATCCATTTGATGTCTATGCTAATTGATACTTCCAGGCACCCTTTTTAGATCTGCTAAAGAAGTGAACTGATCCCAAGACAATACTGAGCATTTCACAGCCTCATGTGGTTCTGAAGGAATAACAGAGAACAGCTGCAGTTTTAAGAGAGAATCATAGAATCACAGAATCTTAAGGGTTGGAAGAGACCTTGAAAGATCATCTAGTCCACCCTCCCCGCCAGAGCAGGACCACCTAGAGTACACACTGTCACACAGGAACTCATCCAGGTGGGTTTTGAATGTCCCCAGAGAGGGAGACTCTGCAACCCCTCTGGGCAGACTGTTCCAGTACTCCCTCACCCTCACAGTGAAGTTTTTCCTTGTGTTTCTTTGGAACCTCTTATGTTCTAACAAAATTCATTTGCTAAATAGGATCACTGCTATTTTATGAGACTTTTCATGCCTGCAACAGTTTAATGGTAGCTACAGTATTGCCATATTTATTCCCTACCATTTCTAAGTTTATTCTCAATTACCTCATATTTTCATGCCAGCAATGTTTGTTATGTCCATGAAAAAATAAGTGCAGGGGGAGCTGGGACCCTTGGTATGTATCTGGTGGCTGAGGATGATTCTATTGTAAATATCATGTAACTGGAGATATCCAGCTTAGTAGTGTAAAAGTATCTCTGGTATGCAATCGCGATCAGTGGCCACACTTCTGGCTGACAGTGCAGACATACTGCAGCCATCATCCTGATCGTTTATATTAATAACAGAAAAAATAGACTTTGAGAGCAAAGGGAGAATGAACACATACAGCAATTTTTTTTAATATATGGGCTTGATTCTCACTGAATTAACTTCAGCACTCCACAAGCTTTTGTATACTGACAGATGTGTAACGTAGCCTCAGTGATAGCAAAGAGACTTAAATTTTTGTTGAATTACTGCAATTTCTTCATCTCACTTTGCAGACAGTGTTTTGAGATGAACGAAATGCACCTTTCCAAAAACTTGTCCAGTTGAGTGATGAGAAGCATAATCCAATTCCTCTATCTCTCTGCCTCCTGCTCTTTGGGAAGGCTTTGCATCAATCCCTACTGTGCCTCAGTGTGGGTACCCTGATGCAATGGTTTTGAGAGATAAAGAAACCAAGGATGATTTTACAGAAGAGAGTGAAAGACATCCATGATGCTCTGAATCTAGTGACATGCTTCAGCTCTTACTCAAGTATGTGGCTAATCCCGCATACTATGTCTGAAAGTCATTATATACAGGTAGCTGTGAAACATTTACCATAGTGGCCCTGCATTTAACAATCCTCTAAGAGCAATGGACAAGATAAAATTTTTGATGAGTCAAAGCCTTGTGAATTCAGGTCAAAATTAAGCGTAGTGCCTGAGCTTAGCATTAATCATAGAATCATAGAATGGCAGGAGTTGGAAGGAACCTTTAGAGATCATCTAGTCCAATCCTCCTTAAAGCAGGTCCACCTAGATCAGGTCACATAGGAACATGTCCAGACGAGTTTTGAAGACCTCCAGAGAAGGAGACTCCACACCCTCCCTGGGCAGCCCGGGCCAGGGCTCCCTCACCCTCACAGTGAAATAGTTTTTTCTTATGTTTAAATGGAACTTTTTGTGTTCCAGCTTCTTACCATTACCCCTTGTCCTGTTACTAGCTACAATGGAAAAAAGAGATGTCCCAAACTCCTGACACCCACCATTGAGATATTTATAAATATTACATTCCCCTTCAGTCTCTTCTAAACAGCCCCAGTTCCTGTTGCCTTTCCTCATAAGCAAGATGTTCCAGTCCCCTGATCATCTTGGTGGTCCTGCTCTGGATTAGCAACCACGTCATCCAGCTCCCTCGGGACTCTTGGATGCACAGCATTCATAATCAGGCACAGCATTCATCTTTATCAGTTATTCAGTTAGAGTTGAACTTAAGTTCAGACTTTGAAACAGACCTAAAATTGATGGAGAAGTGAGGTAAATAAAGTGAATGTAATGATATTATTCTCCTGGTCATATAATAGTGAAATAAAAGACTTGGAATCTTTTTGCTGTTTCTCTTTTTTCAGGTTGTCCCCAAAATTCAGTTGTCTCAAAGGTAGATTACCCTAGTGTATTTTCAGTATCCCATCACAGTTGCTATCAGAGAGAGCAAAAAAATCCATGAAAGGAATTGCAAAATATTTGAGACCAAACTTATAGGAGGGATTGACATGACCATAGCACTGATATCCAGACATTCTAGAGCTACTGGCTGCAAATTCCCCAGTTGGTTATAATCCCTTGTATTGCTACAGACTCCCCTGCTGAGATTAGCAGCTCTTCTTTCTTTTCACTGAGTTTTGTACATTAAAAAGGGAACAGATCCGCTATGGTTAACCAATGAAGTCCAGATTTGCCCTAACTTAGCAGATAAAAATTAGATCAACATCAATTCACAAAAAAATACCTGTTTTCCATGGAAAATTGGTATTTAAGATAGTTTATTCATTACAGCTTAGTATAGTGTCAACTGAACATACAGTGAACATACAGTATAGCATTTCAGATTGCATCATTCCTGCACAGCAAGTGTAGCCTGAGGCTGCCACAACTACCAGGCTTGGTCAGCTATTCACTGCCTTGGTTCCACCACTTCAGTGGAGAACGTAGGATATGTTCTGCTGATATACAACTGAAAACAACACTGTTACCTTCACTACAATGAAGACTGAGTTGGCTGTCTTCTGAAAAAATCCTGCTTGAGTGTTCATGGTAATTTCAAATCACATTAGGCTACACTGGTTATTGTCAGCCTAGATGAGAGTTTCATGGGTTATTTTCCCAAAGTAAAATGCCTTCAAATTGAAAAAAAAAATAAGTCCAAAGTTGTCTGCATTGGGATGTACCCCTGACATCAAGAGTTACTAATAAGAATGAGCGTAAGTGGCAGAAATTAGGCTTTTCCATGTCTCTACTCTGGCATTGTATCAGAACACATTATCAGCAGTCCATTCACTTCTGAAACTGGGATTAATTCTCACTATAGAAAAGGCCTTGGACAGACTTTCTTTAATTTAAGTTACCCTCACTGAAATTAAAGCCCACTGTTCCTTCTGTCTATAGAGAAAACATAAAAGACAACAACAAAAGGAAGATTGAGGAGAATGTGGGCCCACTGCTGAACACAGAGAGTGCCCAGGTGACCGAGGATGCAGAGAAGGCCAAAGCACTGAATGCCATCTTTGCTTCAGTATTTGCAGCCAAGGCCGGCCCTTGGGAAACCCAGTCCAACAAGGATAGCAGGATGGCCAGGACAGCAGAGGACTTGCCCTGGGTGGAAGAGGAAGAGATTAAAGACTTGTTGGCCAAGCTTAACGCTCATAAGTCAATGGGTCCTGATGGGATGCATCCGAGACTGCTGAGGGAGCTGGCTGATGTGATTGCTAAGCCTCTCTTCATCATTTCTGAACAATCATGGAGGACAGGAAAGGTGCCTGAGGACTGGAGAAAGGCCAATGTCACTCCAGGCCTCAAAAAGGGCAAGAAAGATGACCCAGGGAACTACAGGCCAGTCAGCCTTACCTTTGTCATCTGAGAATTTAGTAAACAGATTCTCCACCATCTTATTACTGTTTTACCTAGATCTAGAACCCAGGACCAGCACCTTCAGAGTCTACAAAGATATTGCTCTTGACAGGAAGCCACCGGTAGCTACAGCTTGAGTACAATTTGCTGTAGCTCAGCTCTTACTGTAGCTGTATAGAACCTGAGGGCAAGGCCGCTGGAGAAAGGTTCATGAATAAACTTCTCATTTCTGTGAATCTCTGTGGGCATACTATTTTCTTTTAAGATGATAACACTAAACACAATTCAAAACAAGAGAGTCTGCTTAAAAACTTATATTTTCACACTGTTCCTTGTTGGTCTAAGCCATATTGACTACCACATGAATAAAATGGCTTCAACATGAGACCTTCTATTTCATAAATGAACGTGTCAATGAATAGGCCAATGTCACTCCAGTCTTCAAAAATGGGCAGGAAGGATGACCCAGGAAACTACAGGCCGGTCAGTCTCACCTCCATCCCTGGAAAGGTGATGGAACAGCTCATCCTGAATGCTATCACTGAACATATGAAGGAGAACATATGGTTATCAGGGGGAGTCAACATGGATTCACTGAGGAGAAATCCTGTTTGACCANCAGGGAACTACAGGCCAGTCAGCCTTACCTTTGTCATCTGAGAATTTAGTAAACAGATTCTCCACCATCTTATTACCGTTTTACCTAGATCTAGAACCCAGGACCAGCACCTTCAGAGTCTACAAAGATATTGCTCTTGACAGGAAGCCACCGGTAGCTACAGCTTGAGTACAATTTGCTGTAGCTCAGCTCTTACTGTAGCTGTATAGAACCTGAGGGCAAGGCCGCTGGAGAAAGGTTCATGAATAAACTTCTCATTTCTGTGAATCTCTGTGGGCATACTATTTTCTTTTAAGATGATAACACTAAACACAATTCAAAACAAGAGAGTCTGCTTAAAAACTTATATTTTCACACTGTTCCTTGTTGGTCTAAGCCATATTGACTACCACATGAATAAAATGGCTTCAACATGAGACCTTCTATTTCATAAATGAACGTGTCAATGAATAGGCCAATGTCACTCCAGTCTTCAAAAATGGGCAGGAAGGATGACCCAGGAAACTACAGGCCGGTCAGTCTCACCTCCATCCCTGGAAAGGTGATGGAACAGCTCATCCTGAATGCTATCACTGAACATATGAAGGAGAACATATGGTTATCAGGGGGAGTCAACATGGATTCACTGAGGAGAAATCCTGTTTGACCAACCTGATTGCCTTCTATGAGTGCATAACTGGCTGGCTAGATGAGGGGAGAGCAGCGGATATCATCTACCTTGACTTCAGCAAGGCTTTTGACACTGTCTCCCATAACATCCTCATCACAAAGCTCAGACAATGTGGCTTGGATCAGTGGACAGTGAGGTGGATCGAGAGCTGGCTGAATGACAGAGCCCAGAGGGTGGTAATCAATGGCACAGAATGGAGTTGGAGGCCTGTGGCCAGTGGAGTTCCTCAGGGATTGGTTCTGGGGCCAGTCTTGTTCAACATCTTCATCAATGACGTGGGTGAGGGGACAGAGTAGACCCTCAGAAAGTTCGCTGATGACACCAAACTGGGAGGACTGGCTGATTCCCCAGAAGGCTGTGCTGCCATTCAGTGGGATCTCAACCAGCTTGAGAGTTGGGCAGAGAGGAACCTGATGAGGTTCAACAAGGACAAGTGCAGAGTCCTGCATCTGGGAAAGAACAACCCCATGCACCAGTACAGGCTGGGAGTAAAACTACTGAAGAGTAGCTCTGCAGAGAGAGATCTGGGGAGTCCTGATTGGTAATAAACTGATCAAGAGCCAGCAATGTGCTGTTGTGGCCAAGAAAGTCAATGGCAATACTTGACAAATTTCAAAAGAGCTCTAAAAGAATCTGTCAGGAGTTAGTGATAGCTAATATTATTACCACAAAGTGAAAACAATGACTTGTATAATCAATCAGCAGTTCATTCAAGGGTTGGCAGGGCAGGAAGGTATCATCAAAATTTTAATATTAAGTCTAAATTTCAGGGACATCATATGCCATAATGTTAATGTAAGCACTGATTTTTCAGGACCCTCTAGTTTATTACAGGTCCAGCATTTGGTTATCACAAAGGACTTTAGCTTGGCTGGTTAAAGCTATGTTGGGTGTTCCTACCAACTGTGTCATGGGTCTGACCTTAGCCAGACCAGAAGGGCAACAGCTCAATATCAGAGTGTCATGGCATGGCACAGTTGAGCAGCCACCATGCAGATTTTGCAGCATGCTCAGTATGAGGTGATCTGGAACATCACTGTGTGGCCCCGCAGACCTGTTCTACTCAATTTATAAACAATCGATTATTTCCTGACATCTCAGTCCTAGGATTTGGTGTGAGACCTTAGGACACGCTTCTCTACAAAGATTTTTTTTTCTAACAGTAACTAGTTCATCTGAGTCATAGGATCATAGTCACAGAATGGTAGGCGTTGGAAGGGACCTCTAGAGATCATCTAGTCCAACACTCCTGCTAAAGCAGGTCCACCTAGGTCAGGTCACGCAGGAACGTGTCCAGACGAGTTTTGAAGACCTCCAAGGAAGGATACTCCACACCCTCCCTGGGCAGCCTGTGCCAGGGCTCCCTCACCCTCACAGTGAAGTAGCTTTTTTCTTATGTTTAAGTGGAACTTTTTGTGTTCCAGCTTCTTTCCATTACCCCTTGTCTTGTCACTTACTACAATAAAAAAAAGTGATGCCCCAAACTCCTGACACCCACCATTTAGATATTTATAAATATTAATGAGATCTCCCCTCAGTCTCCTCCAGACTAAACAGCCCCAGTTCCTGCTGCCTTTCCTCATAAGGGAGATGTTCCAGTCCCCTGATCATCTTGATGGCCCTGTGCTGGACTCTCTCCAGAAGCTCTCTGTCCCTCTTGAGCTGGGGAGCCCAGAACTGGACACAGGACTCCAGATGAGGCCTCACCAGGGCAAAGTAGAGGGGGAGTAGAACCTCCCTTGACCTGCTGGTCACACTCTTCTTGATCCATCCCAGAATGCCACATACTCATTTTTAGAAGATCTTGTTCTATAAAAGCCCTACAGTATGTGATATGTGGACTCTGGTAATACACAGAAATCATAAACGGGATGTAAATTTGGGGCATTACTTAGTAAGCAAGAACTTTGCCCATAACATAGATCCTCTGTGAAATGGCGTGGTCCTTTTCATCTGGAACTGTTTCAAGTTGGTCTCCACAGGAGCCAACACAGTGATGAAGAATGACCCTCCTTCACTCACTGTGTCAATTTACAGTCACCATTCCTGGTACTTTGTTATTTTCTCTTTAGCTGCCTGTCTTTTGCTGCCCTTTAGTTTACTCATGTGAAAGTACTGAGGCAGTGATTCCAAAAGAGAAATGGAAAGCTGTAATCAAAATGAGTGGGATGCAATTTATCTCTCATGTAGATTGTCATCAGTGGTTTAGTACAAATAATATGTAAAAAAGGAGCTTGTACTGATACACATGGGATTCCCAACTTCAAGACAATAACAATTGTTGTGTTTCAATCTCACAGCTAGCAATACAAAAAATGCAAGAATATGCCCATTTGGATTTCCATTCTCCTTTTGAGAAAAAAAAAAAATTGAGTTATCTTCCTTTTGTTTCCTCCATGCTCACTGCCCTGCACATGAAGAGCAAGATTGAAAATGTAGAAGTGTTTTGCTTGCTTGCTTTTGAAGGTTTGATGTTAGAAAAAGCTTGCTGACAAAACTTTTTCCTCTCCAAGCATTTATGTTATTTGCAATGCTAGAAGATAGTGCTTAGAAAGCTTAATAAACATTATAAACAATTGCTCTTTATGCTGCAGAATGAGGCTTTTTTAGCTCTCTGAAGGACCACATATGCTGGTGTTTGACCTTCCTGAACCAAATTGCTATCTCTGTCCTTTGATACCACCTTTTTGGATAAAAGATGGCTCAGCCATGTATAGAGGCCCTTAGTGTCGGCAGAGATGGCTGATTGGCTTTCTCATATGCCCCTAATTTGCAGTTTTTTCCCTTCTTCCCATCTGGAAAATGCAACTGAGTGACAGGAATACTCACAAGAAAAACTATGGCTCACATATACATGCACATATACACAAACATATGTATATAGATATATATATACACACATACATATTTATTGTCAGGTGTTGCTGAATCAGTAGCTCAATGGAGGTGAGGCTTCTGCAGTCCCACGGATCCATTTAAACACAGACTATCCCTTAGCTAGCCTCAGACCCTCACTCTCCTCATTGCCACCTGCACAAAGACACATATGCATGCAATGGAGTCTCTCAATCTACTAAAGCTCATGGCATCTTGGGTGGTCAGCTTAGACACTCTGATCCCTCCAGTGGCCAGCTCCTCATGCTATCTCCCTGCCAGACACATACACCTCTGGCTCCCAGGTCACATCCCCTCCTCACCAACTCGTCCAAGTTCATATTCACTGGCAATCACAGACATATCCTCGCACATGCATACCTTCCCTCACATTGGTGGCACTAACAGACACATGGACACCCTAACCCATGGTCTGACTGATAACTGGCAGTGAGACCCCACATTACACACGTGCACAGAATACACAGTCTCTCAACCAAGAAAATAATTAGAAATGAGTTTAATGAGAAGTCAGGCCAGGCCAGGCCATGCTGATCAGATTCAGGGCAGGGCCAGACAGTGCTCACCAGCCTCTGTTCACACACAAGCAGCTCTTTTATCTCTCCTCCCTTTATTTTTTCACATTCATTCCTCTTCAGATCACTTTGGTCCTTCCCATTCCCCACCTTAGGTTGTGCTCCTGAGTATCTCATGAAGTCTTGTACCATCCTAAAATACTCTTCCCCAGCATCCCACATGGTCTCATACCCACTCCTCAGGCAATGAGATCATTGCTCTGGAAAGTGCTCTAGAGAGCTTTCCCCTGTCTCCTGGGAAAGCCCTGAGGGGCTTGGGGAGATACTTGGTGGGTTACTTTGACTTCCTCCCCTGCCATTGTGCCCAATGGCACTCTAACACAGTGCATATCTATAGGTTTATCTGGTTGTCATACAGCTGCTGCCTCGAGTCAGACCACGGACAGTACAGGAAGAGGAGTCAGGACCTTTCTAGTATCAGGAGAAATTAGTAAACTCTGCAGTAAGTGAAGTTAGCACTCTCATTCTACTTTCCCTTCAGAAGCTTGCCTAAACCAAACCCCTAATGTTAAGAGTTTTCAAGTGGTTCTGTGATAGACATTAAACATAAGCAATGGTAAGCTTTCCTTCACTTACCTTCATGATGTACTCACTTTCTTTTTTAAAATAAACTTTTACTGTTGATTAACAAAGTGACCTTGACTAGGTCGCTTAATCTCTCTGTGATTCTCTTCTCCCTTTTGTACAATTAAGACAATAAAACAATGCGCCCACATGGGTATAGTGAGACTTAATTAACTTCTGTGTGCAGAACTCTGCTGTTCTGCAAAGGAGAGTACTGTAGGCATAGAAAATTAATGTTCAGAGGAATATTACACAACAAGCTGACCCAGCATCTGTAAGTGAACAATTTGAATAAAACTCACCTCAGACCAAATTTTCCAATGAGCTGAAATAAGTTTTGCAGTAGTGTCTCCAGAATCTGTGTTCAGTGGTCAGAAGCATAAAAGAGGGGAGCAGCTTGCAGTCCCAGGTTAATTGCTCAATTCAATAGAATTGTTTATATTTGGTCTTGATCTTAAGGATCTCTTCCAACCTAAGTGATCCTAACTACCTGAAATGAAGCTGTAGCAAGGTGGGAGTCAGTCTCTTCTCTCTAGTATTGAATAACAGAACAAGAGGAAATGACCTCAAGTTAATGGCCTGCAAGGGGAGGTTTACATTGGAATTAGGAAGAACTTTTTCACCAGAAGGGTTATTAAGCATTGGAACAAGCTACCCAGGGAGATGGTGGAGTCACCATCCCTGGAGATACATAAAAGCTGTGTATGTGAAGTGCTGAGGGACATGGGTTAGTGATGGGCTTGGCAGTGTTAGGCTAGTGTTTGGATTTGATCTTAAAGATCTTTTCCAACTGAAATGATTCTATGATTTGCAGACCATGGATTTCACCCAGTTAAATGTCTATGTCATATATTTCTCACCTATATTCACAGTCTTCTTGTCATTGCCATTAGAAGAGCAGGTACAAATCATCCCTAAAATCTGTTACAAATAGAGCATCAAGCTGCCTGAGAAGTTTTTTGAATCCAGTTTATTTTAGGAATCTGGTCAAAGCTTGTCTTGTGATCTAGATATGCATGTCAGATTTACGTTTCAGGAGTAGCCGTACCTCAGCCTCTGTTAATGTGTTTTGTTTCCAGGTTCTAGTCTCACACAAAGCTTGAGTGAACCTCAGAAGTGCAGATATTAGGAAAGAAATTAAAGACAATATCTACACCACACAAAGAAACTGTAGAAAGCTTCACAGTAGCATTAGAAATTGATTATGTGAGATTCATACTTTAAAACAAGTTTGTTTTATAGTTTATACAATATTTGAAATGACTTTATCATAAGCATTCATAAGCATCTCAGCAGTGTGACTGAATAAATTTCCTGATTATGACAAAAAAATCATCATAACAAAGCCATGAAGTTCTGCTTTTCAGTGTAAGACATAGCAGATGCCAGGTTTCCTAGTGATGCCATGGTCCTTAGAAGCCAGGCGATGCACAGCTAATTTTTAGACAGTTACCAGGCAACAGCTGGGACTAACAGAAGGCCACAAACAACTCTCTAATTTTCTTTCCTGAATGTGAGCTGCTGGATTTATACTGCAACTATTTTTCCACTGGAGATCTTAGCCATAGAAAAAGGATCACACCATATATTGACTAGATTAGATAAGCGATTTTCTGTAGCAAGTCTAAGTATTCAATAAATCCATTCCTTTGTAAATATAATATAAAACTGCTCTTTCAATTTTTCATGTGCTTATATCTGAGAAATTCTACCTGCAAGAAAGAAGTTGAACAAAAATCTCACAGCCATTCTGTGGTATTGCAAAAAAGCTGGTGATTTTGCTTTTTGTTTAGATTTTATCTGTCATTTCTTTTTTGTCATGTTTCCAAAACCCTTGTTACCAACTATTCTAATCACTACCATCAAATTATGAATGGCGGTTTAATGAACAATGGAGCATTCAGCTATACTATGTTTTTTTCTTTCTCCCATTTGCTTTCACCAACAAATTGACTGAGCTTGATATGCTTACAAAAGAGATTAAATGGCATGTTTGCCTGCAATGGGAGGGATCTTGACTTGAAGATCAAGATGTACTTTCCTCTATTATTGTTCTCTGGTAATGTCAGTTTGTCATACTGTGTTTTACATGACAATAATCACGTTACCTTCACACTCTCAAGTCGCCTGAAGTCTGAGCTCAACATGCAGGAAGCAAAAATTAGATAGGAACAAACGGATATTTCCTTTAATGTTTAGCACCTCATGTAAAAAGTAATGATATTTCATGTAACCTAATCACTCTTGTACTTTTATTATATAATCATTATCATCACAATACCTCTCTCACAGCATAGTCAACAATTGCAGTTGAACCTGTTTCTGCAGGGGGGTTTGACTGGATGATCTCTAAAGATCCCTCCCAACCTTCTATGATTCTATAATTCTGTAATCCCTGTATCCACTAGTGTGAGATCACCAAGAGAAACTGAATTCAGCCATTGCCACAAAATTGTGAGCTCAATGTTTCATATATAAGACATCTGAAAATACTTGTCATTTTTTTCCCACGAGGGAAATGCAAGATAAGGACACAGAAGGGCTCTAATTTTCCTATTCACCTACTGTATATTGCCACACTGTAATGTGTCATTGTCTGCTGGCCATTGGGAAGCTGAGTTTATTTTCACTGTTATTTATGCACTAGCTTCTACACAGAAATGATGCTGTTCAGTTACAGACCCATTGTGCTCAGCACTCCAGGAACACAAAAGAACAGATTGTAAACTTGGGGGGTCAAGTCCCTGCAAAGTAGTTTAAGAGCCTGCATCTACCTCCCAGAGGCTCTTTTCAATATTTCTGGCATTAGCATCGTTGTAAAGTACAGCCTGCCACACAAAGAGTGGGTTGCTTGAAAAGCTTAAGTGACACAATACGCGGGAATTTGATGCTTTGCAGGTGTCTTATTCAAAGCCAAGCTAAGATGATACATCTTACATTTCACAAACATTGATCAACTATGCCTGACATTTGCTTTATACAGGGAAGTGTTAGTAACCTCACGACATGTGACAAAACTGTAATAGGCAGAAGTTGAGGACAATATTTTCATTCTTGGAAGTCAATATCCATATTGTGTCTGTGAAGTTGACTGTGAGTAGCTGTGAACATCCAACTCTGGCTTCATAACTGATTTGAGCTACCTAAGTCTGGACTATTATCTAAAGGAGTAGTTCTACCCCCTGCTCTCTGACCCCAGCCACATTCCCTGCCTTGTGCCAGCACAAGGTGTTGTGGTGATGTACAAGTGGGTCGGATGAGGGAACTGATCTAGCTGAAAACCCAAAAAAACCCAACTGAGCAGATTGCTCAGTCAAATTAAATAGACCATGAAACTGCACCCTCAGGTTTAACACTGTTCTTTGGATGAGCTACTCTTGAGGTAGCTGGGGCATAAATGGATGAAAGGAGCCTTGGCTCTGCTGCATCTGTTCAATGCAGGATAGTTGAGCTAAAGCCTTACTGTGCACAAAGCGTTTGGTCTCTCCCCTGACAGAATGGCCCAGAGCTTGCCCTCAGTCCACACAGGCCTGTGCCCTTGTACGCAATCAGGAGGAGCAGAGGCTCGAGTTTGACTAACAGCACCAGTAAGGCAGGCACCAATAGCATTCTGAATTGGAGGATAGGTTTGGGGGTTTGTAGCCCTCTCTCTTGGAAGTAATGGTAAAGACCTCCTTTGGCCTCCTCTGCTCTCCCTGCTGCCCCTGTGAGTGGGGTGGTGCTGTTCTCTCACTCCTTCTGCTTCAGTCTATCAGCACTGCTGTGCTTGCTCTCTTGCATGCCTCCTCAAATAATCCATCACTCCTCACCTTCCTTTTTCTTGTACAAGTAATCCAGATTTTCTCTTTTCCACAAATGTCCCTAAAGTTTGCTTGTCCTCACCACTTCCTACCCAGACTTCACAAGCTCCTATGCCTGGAAATAAGAATTCTCTGGTGTCAGGGCATGTTGGCCAACAGCCAGACTCACCCAGGGCAAATCAAGAGCACAGCTCGAATCCTTCAGTCTCTGCTGACTTGAACATGCTCAAAGCACTAGCCAATATTTTGACCCTCAGCCTAAATGGTCAGACAAGAATGGAAGGGGTCCTCCAGCCCACATAAAGATTACAACATGAAGAAAACCTTTGTGAAAAAAAACCCCTCTTTGTCCTATTAAAGCAGCTTCCAACTAATTGGAAACAATGTACTGTTGAGGTTTTTTAAATGGTTTAAGCAAAATATTCCCCTTTGGCGATGTTTATCATTGAAACACAGACATTTTTTGAAATAAAAAGACAGCACCGGGTCTGGTTTGCAGCCAACATGCTGAAGGCTTCAGGAACAGTTTTATCCTCATTTTAATCAATTGACTATGCCGAACATTTTAAGAAAACAAAGGAGAAACCATATAGGATCCTTTCCATAGATGAGTGCTTTGACCAGTTCAGAAAGTTTTTTATGACTAAGTGGATCTGAACTGGTTGGCTGTTTCCTTTTGTCTTACACCACTAAGGAAGGACATAATCTTGAGAGGGAAAAATAAAAAACCCCAGACCCCAGAGTGTCATCAGTCTTCAATTTTTTTCTTTTACTTGCTAAGAATGCCAATGGAAAGCTTTGATATCTACCACTCACCTACACTCTTGTGTAGATAAGCACACCCTTGTGTTGTGATAAGCTCCTACTACTTTTTGGAAGTAGTCACCTCTCTAATTATTGTACAGGAGTCAAAAACATCCTTCTTATGACAGAGCCCAAACTCATTTCACCTAAATTGTGGCATTTGCCTAAGCTGTCTCCAATCTGAGGCTGAATCATCCTGTTGATGGTTATCTCCTTCCATTGACTACAGACAAAACTTAGCTCAAAAGCAATCTAAACAGACATCTCACTGCAGCACTTCCTTAGGAAGGAGGTATTGATGGCTATGGGTACTTGCTTTAAGGCATTCTGCTGTTGTTTTTATGTGTTTGTGCTAGACAGAGTAGATCTTGCAAATTGGTGATAGAAAGGAAAAGTCTGTCTTCGGGGAAGTATTAGAACTTGAGAAGACTGAGAAACTATTTTCCTGTGGAAAAATACTTGTGAAAATGTATTTAATGTTTAGTCATGCTCAAAAACCTTGGCAAGTAGTTAGCATCATCTATACACTGCGACAGAGAGCCAAGGATGTTATTCCTTTATTCCTACTTCTAGCACTAATCATTTGTGTGACTTTGGACAGATTACTTCCCAGTTCCATGTTTTCTCTGCCCAGCTTTTAATTCTTCTGCCTACTTAGATTATGAACTGTCTGGTACAAGGACTGCGTCTCTATACAATGACCAGATGTGATGAGACTAGAATGCAGGCCATGAAGATCAGGGCTCTTTAGATAAATTGCCCTTTCCCAAGGCAATCCCTGGAGGATGTAGGCAGAGAGGGAAAGTTCTTGGTAGTACCAGAGCAAGAGTTGGAAGGAACTTTGAAAGCCAAGGTAAGTTAAAGGTAAAGGTACTGTAGAGGATTGGAGGGTTTATTGTGCAGCATTTCGTATAGTCTTGATGGAACCTATGTGGCATAATTGGGAAGTGATCAAAACTCACTGATCTGCAAAGATAAGTAAAAAAATGAGTTGTGAAAAACAGTGATACTAAGTCTTCACATTCAGTTAATGCTTTTAGAACCAACCATAGGACATGTCAAAAAAATCACAAATGCATTCTCTATATGTTGTGTACAGACTGAGATATTTCACTTGATCAGAGAAATTCCAGTTACATTAAGAGCCTTTACATTCCTGGCATTACCCTGTGAAGGAACACAAATCTAATTTACAGTCCCCAGAAATCTGCACAGTCCTGGTACAAATGGCCATGGAGACCTCAGGTACTCCTCCCAAATGTATGTCCCCATCCCCTACTATCCACAAGGGCGAGATGATGCCAGCAGTTTTCTTTCCTCTCCAAAGCAATGAAAAATTGATACCTTTTTGCAGGTGGCCCAGGCTTCAGATATTCAGGAAATTAAGTAATTTTTAAACCTGTCTCCCCCGAGGCTGGCAGGAAGCCTCACTAATCACAGAACTACAATAGGAAAAGGTCTTATGTTTGTGTAGACCAACTCTGACTAGAACCTGTAACATTTTACCTCTCAAATTGGTTTGAGTTCCTCAGGGATGTTTCTGTCAAAGCTGAGAGACACATGCAAATAGGGACTGTTGCATTGTCCTTGAAAAAGGCACATCAAAATACACTTCAAAGTTTTATGAAGCCCTGAAGGTTTCTCATGTTAATTAATGAAGAGTTTATACATGGCATTAGAATGACCAAGTGTGTGATGATATGCGATCAGTCTTTAATGAACTACTCACCGATGAAAGACAGATCTCTTGTTATGGTACAACAGGAGAAGGGATCACAGGCTTGAAGAGCTGATGATATTTCTTCCAGGCCTATTATTTCTTATTCAAGGGTTATACTTCTCTATCATCTATAGAAGATCCATGCATAAAAAGCAGATGCATGAACACTTGCCTTCATTGCAGTTATCCTTTTGAAATGGTTCCTTTGTTTACTGTTCAGATTTTAAATTTGGCAGTTATGGTGCCACAATCATACAGTTTGTCTTCATAAATATGCTCATTTTATGGCCATCCAGGACAGTATCTACATTAACATTGTACTGAAATGCAGTGATTCAAGTTCTTGTCCTTTAGAATTATTTTTCCTGTAAAAAAAATGATCTAAAAACCACCTTGAATATGTGTTTCCTCCATTAGCAGCCCATAATTCAAAAAAGAAGATAATACAAAGGATTTGAATTTTAAACCATTGGTTTAATTTAATAGAAAAGAATGATATTTCTTATTAGTACTCTGAATGCCCAACTGATCTAATAAGTAATCTGAAGCACTGCATAGGCAGTTGGGAAGAAAAAGCCTCAGTACATTGGATCCTTTGAAATGAGCAGATTATTCTGGCATGCTCAAATTTTACATGATGTACTTAAGAGCTCATTTGTAAGCATCTTTTTGCACAGTGTTCAGTGAAACAAAAATTCTCATAAAAATTAAAGTAAAATAGTAATATTTATAATTACATGAGAGTATTGTTATTATTGCATCAGCTTCTATTCTTAATTACAACGTGTTTGTGAAAACAAGCTTGTTGCCCACCTCCATTTCTTCCGTTCTCCCTATATGCTGTGAGTATGTTCACTTCTCTCCCTCTCCCTTCAGGATATGATTCAATGGTGGGAGAGTTACCATATGGCTGAAGCTTGTCTGAGCACTTTGGCATGCAATGCAGACACAGCTGAAGGAATGAAGTTGAAGTTTCACCTGTGATTAGAGTAGAGTGTTCTCTGAAACTGGAATTATACCATTTTTCTTATCTTTGCCCCAATCAGAAGTTGCTATGAATAACTAAGTGAAGTCGTAAGGAACAAAGGAAACAGAGATGCACCAGCTTTGTCTCCAGAGGAAATCAAGGTTTCTACAGCATTATACATATTCAAATAACCATATAGACTTTAGGCTTACCTCAAGGACCTATTCTGCTCATCTAGGATCAACCTGGTGTCCTGTCTGCTGCCCTGGAGGGACAATCTTGGACCTCACATGCTGAAGTATTACATGGGTATCAGATTGGCCATAGAAAAAGCTGAAGCTCCAACCCCAACAATCCATGAGCTTGATTTTGGAGGGAAGTCACAGAAGACAGATGATCCTCATCTACCTGTTTTCAAAGCACTTCAACAGCATCACCGTCTTTCTCAGTCTCTTGAGGTAGGCACTGTACTTTCCTCTCATTTTGACTGACTGGTTTCTTTGTAAGACTGGGCAAATGGCAAAGATGGAATAATGGGGGGAAAAAAAACCCTTAAAAGTGGTTAAATAAAACTTCCAGACAGGTTTTAACAGCTGTGCAGAACAGGACAAGGGCAACTCTGACAATCTAATGGTCTCACCTGGAGAAAAATTCCTCTCTAGCTTGAATCTGGTAATATTTATTCATGAGTGCAGGACACAGCATATCCAAAGCATGCCACAGGGAGTGAGTTCCCTTTGGTCTTAAATCACATTTATAGCTATGATAAATGTCAAATACAGAGACACAGAATCACAGGATCACAAAACTCTAAGGGCTGGAAGGGACCTCAAAAGATCATCCAGTGCAAACCCCTATCAGAGTGGGACCACCTGGAGTAGGTCACTCATGAACACGTCCAGCTGGGTTTTGAATGTCCCCAGAGAGGGAGACTCCACAACCCCTCTGGGCAGACTGTTCCAGTGCTCCCTCACCCTCATAGTGAAGAAGCTTTTCCTTGTGTTTCTTTGGAACCTCTTATGTTCCAGCTTGTACCCATTGCTCCTTGTCCTATCATTGGACATCGCTGAGAACAGCCTGGCTCCATCCTCCTGACACTCACCCTTTACATATTTGTAAACATTAATGAGGTTGCCACTCAGTCTCCTCCAAGCTGAAGATCCCCAGCTCCCTCAGCCTTTCATCATAAGGGAGATATCTGCTCCACTCCACCATCTTTGTGTACTTGTGCTGAACTCTCTCCAGCAGCTCCCTGTCCTTGAACTGAAGAGCCCAGAACTGGACACAGCATTCCAGATGGGGTTGCATGAGGACAGAGTAGAGGTGGGGGAGAACCTCTCTCCACCTACTGACCATACACCTCCTAATACACCATTGGAAAAAGACCAAAAAAAGCACCAAATATTTATCAAAGAAGAAACTCTCTGTGGTCCTTACAGAGTTCAGAGAAGAATTAGAAGGCCTAACATGGATTTACACAGAAGCAATACATCACAAACACAGAGCCTATCAGTCCAGTTTCAAATCAGCTGGATGACTTGAGAACTACTATATCAGAAGAGTACATCCAGCAACCTCTCCCAAACCTGATAGTTTCCTTCATTTTTTCACTACATATCTGTCTTACAGGAGCTATACTAACATCTGTCATCTCCAGCTAATGTTTCCAACAGACATTTCGTAAGAAACATTCTACCCAATGCTTCACTTCCATACAGTCCCCTGCATTCTACCTATCTAACATAATCTGTTATCTCTCAGAAGAAGTTGAACTAAAAAGAGAGTGGGACTTACACAAACAATAAAATACTCTGCTTGGATTTCACTTCTGGGTCAGAAGCATTAAATCAATCCATGCAAAATAAGGAATAATCCATCAAAAAAGGCTGAGAAAAAAACCTCTCCCAGTATGCTCTTAAGCATAGTCATTATTTTTCTGGATGGAGAGTTGAAGTTATGATAGGTCGAGGAAAGATGTGAACTCAGCTCTCCAACATCTGATGATTCTCTTCCAAGGTCCAAGTCTGATACCTTCCAACATACCTCCAACATCTAAAGAAAAGCCCTTCTTAGTATTTAGTTTTAAACCCTTCTTAGAATTTACATCTAGGTAGCTTGGGAAATCTCATCCAGCCCAATACCTTTTACAACATTCATTCATTATTATGCATCTCATCATTCTGTCCCATGACGAATGCAAAAACATGAGGCTGAATACATCAAAGGCTCAATGGCACTAGTCCTCTGCGGCTGACTCAAGATCAAGTCAATAGTAGGTGCAGATGACTTGTCAGTAGGAGAGTCTCAGAGACAAATGAGAAATCTGCAAGGTCAAATTGGCCTTGAGCAGAAGATCTGAACTTTGTCTTCACCCAGAGAAGGGATGTCCTTGTATAATACCAGATGTGCTTCAGTTGGTTTCCACAGAGCAGCTACAGGCTGCAGCAGCCAAGTGAACTGACTGGAGTCTTTGGTCTCCTGAGCTGTGAATGTGTCACCTGCCTCCAGTTCACACCAAAATGTACAGTGTGTTTAACATTAATTACATGATTTACAGGCCAATTTCATCATTACTTGGTGCATTGGAGGGCAACACACTATGTGCTTCTACATCTGACTACAGATAGTTTTGCTACTGCTGGCAACTCTGAATAATGGACTTGTAAGCTTGTAAATCTGTGTCAGTTATGAGTAGTGACAGAAATTGAGGTCATTCTTATTATAGAAAGGAACCTTTAAAAGAGCACATCACTGTTCCATGAACAATGACATTTACAAATGTTTTGCTGTTCTCAGTGAGCAAAAAATATCACCTGTAGCGGTAATACTGCAGTGGAAACACAATGCTGCTGCTCCAGGACAATACGACCTCATCCATGAGTTTCATGCTCAGTAATTCTGCTGAAAAATAAACTCATTTGACAACATTTCAACAAGTGCTCTGTTCCCTTATAATCAAGCACATTAACAACTCACCATATTCATTTTAAATGGCTTCAGCTTCTCAGCCTAGCATGTTGGAACAGTTCCACACATCTGGGACTGAATTAATGTCACAAACAATTCCATATACTTAAAATGATCTTCTCACTTTGCATTAGACAGAAGACAGTCCTCAGAACAAATAGTATTAAAATAGCCCCCTCTTGTATAAGTCACCCTTGGAACTGAAATGACCTGGTATTAATTAGCGGCATATCATCTGTACTTGTACAGCACCATTTGTGTGCCTGGTACATGTGAACAAAGTCATTACCCCCAAGGAGCTCATAGTTTAAATTATACAGATAGCTAACCACATCATTATAAACTTGTTATAGATTTGAATCTAAAAAGGAAGCAGAGCAAGACAAACCCATGGGGAGTAAATACACTTGTTTTGCAAGGGAATCTAAGCTAGGATGTGAGGTTATGCAAGGACATAAGTTGCTGTTTTAATAACTGTTTCCACTATAGTATAGAATCGGGTAGGGATAGAGAGAGTTTTTCACTCCATCAGACACTAGTTTAAAGCTAAAAGTTCTGGACACTACAACTTTGGGGTCTTTCCTCCTACTGTACTAATTGGGCTACAGCCAACATGGCTAAAGCAGACAATGATCCCAAAGGCATATTCGCACAACAATTTTCTGCTTAGGCTTGGACATGCATTAAGAATCCAGTGGATGTGTTATGTTACCCAAGTACACTGAGTTTTCTGTCCCTTCTGCCCACAGCTGTGAGACATTACCAGTGGCTCAGAGATTATTAGGAAAAACAAAGCCTGTAAGAAGTTGTCCACTCATTTTTTTGTTGTTCTTCATTTTGTAGCTTCCTTTCCACTTACTGACACATCCCCCATTGCACAAAGGCTTTGAGTCTTTTAGTAGGTTTTAGTAATTCTTCTAGTAACTTCCAAGTAACAAATGATAGGACAAGAGGAAACAGCCTCAAGTTACACTGGAGGAGGTTTAGGTTAGATATTAGGAAAAAAAACACTGAAAGTGTTGTCAAACATTAGAACAGGCCACCCAGGGAAGCGATTGCATCACCATCCCTGGAGGTATTCTCAAAAAGTATAGATGTGACACTTACAAGGTGGTTTAGTGGTGGATGTTAATGGTTGTACTCAGTGATCTTAAAGGTCTTCTGCAACCTAAACAATTCTATGGTTCTAACTTCTTCCTTTCCTCCAACGTGTACAGTGCTTTTAGCTCTCTCCTCTTGCTCAGGACTTAGGAAACAATTTCTGCATCCATCCATGAGGCTTGCCAATGCAGCAAAAATCTCAAGAGTACTTAGCGCCTTCTTCAGACTACTGAATTCAGTTCTCATGAATCTGTATGTACTAAGAAGTCCACTTTCACAGGATAGGTGGCCATTTTCTTCCAGTATGGTGTTGAGTGATATCCTTTCAACACCATGTGAAGGAAGAACACAGGGTCCTTGAGCCCAGACAACTATGCTGATAACTTTGTGTGAAGACTTCAATACAAGCTGTATATACACCTCGCTGGTCTGGGAGACTTCTGAGCGCACAGAGTGCCACTGGAGGAGTTTTTTAGAAGGCTACTATACTATCCTGTTCCCATCCAGTAACCTGTAAAGTTTGGTCTTTGATCTATAGAAACATTGTTTGTGAATCACAATCTTTTCAGCTTATGACCAACCCTAACTATAGCTGAAAACCCTGAGTTAATCCAGTGATATTCTCTTTCCACAAATTGCCTTCCTTATATGTATTTTAACTTTTCTGTTCATCTCCTGAAATGAAGTGTGTAGGAGAGGAAAATGGAGTATTATTTGAGGCAGCCTTTACCATTATACACCTGACAGTGTTTGTCATGCATATTGTAAACCCTCTATCAGTTGCATGTGTCATGCAGCAATGAAGGTGGGCTATGAGAAAGCAAAGAAAAACCCTTGCGTCTGGGAAATGCTAGCCCTGTAGAAAAAATACATGTGCCACAAAAATGTAGAAATCCTTGTGATTAATTGTCAGTTTATGTGCATTTTTTCTGAAAAAAAAAAGAAAAAAAAGAAAAAGTACCCTTGTCCTTTACCCAAAAATGTCTATTTTATGGTGGAAAATGTATATTGTGGATCGATAGATTGAAGGCTAAAAGAAAGTGACATAATCATCTTATACAATTTCCTGTAGAAACCCATCTGAGGAATGTAATTAGCCAAAAATATTTTCATCAACCTTGTATCTTCTTTAGAAGTAACGACATTTTACAGTTATGTGTGGATTTAAACAGCCCAAATGATAAGAATCTACTACAGCCCAATTCATTATCTCTACTATTAGAAATATTCTCCACATTTTACAGCATCAGCTTCCGCACTTTGTGTCACTTCAGGGTGTTTTAGGCTATTCTAAGCAATTATTCCTCATAATAATAATAATAAAAAATGTATAGCACTTTCCTGTATAAGATTGGGCTCAAATCACTTTTCAGCTTTGTCTTCAGTGAACAGAACAGACTAAGTTTTTCAGGTTCTCACTAGAAACCATGTTTCCTGCACTATCCTCTGGCTGTTTTCTGAATTATTCATCAATTAAGAGAAAATTGCCAGCTTGCTTCGGTACATTGCCTTGTTTCTATCTGGGTGTCCTAAGAAACATTAATAAGCATTAATGCTATTCTCTTAGGACAAACCAAAATGAAGAATACTTTTCAGTTTAGGCTGGAATAAAACAGTTTTGATGTCACTTGCTGTCACATAGATGGAAGCAGCTAGAAAAGAAAAATAACCCCAAACTTTTCTGAAAACCTCATTAACTTGAAAGTTGAATCTTGGGCTTCAAGAGGAGTCATCAGATCAAAATCTGTGTGTGAGAATTTATGTATATATGTATATGAATGATACACATACAGACACATATATATGTATATATCATACACATCTATTTAGAAACACATAGAATCATATATATATATATATATATATATAAATGCAAAAAAGTTATGGACATATGTGTCATCTGTCTCTGTATGCAGTTTACTAAGGAAATTTCAACTACATTTTATTTGTTTCTTCTCTACAGTTAGACATCAGTTTTTAGCAATTTTAGTCTTAAAAAGTGTCATAAAATGAATTAAAATTCCTAATTTTAAGAAACCTAATAAGACAATTCTAGGTCCTTAAGTCTTCTTTGGAAAATTAATTTGAATAAACACTGTGCAAAATAGTTTTCAAATAACTCTGAAAGGCTATTTGAACTTTCAAATATGATGGGCGTGCTGCACACCAGACCCTAAAGCCTATGAGATTATGTATCAGAGATATTTCTGATAGAATTCAAATTCCATCAGAATGGACAGAAGCTTTCCATTAACTTCAGTAAGGTTTTGGTCCAGCCCTTGATCCAGTCAGTGTAATGCCAGGTCAAAAATGTCCTCAGCCTGCTTTGCTTTTCGAAAGGCACAGAGAAATACTTGAAGGTTCAGGACAAGATTTTGGAGCTGAAGAGACTTTGGCATAAAGGGGAAACGATGAAGGTAAGGAAGGGTGACTCTATGAAAATAGTTTATTTTATGAGTCAAAATACCACTTCTCATTCAGCTGACACCTTCCAAGCAGATACATGGTTGCATATGTAACACTTTCCCATATTTTTCCCCCAGGACACAGTTTTGTTTACACTCCCAGTGCTGTGAATTTATAACTGAGGCATTGTTTGGGTTATTACATGTAATAGGAACTATATTTTCACAGATGGCTTACTTTCCTTGCCAGATGTCTGTTTTTAACAGTGTCCTAATAACTACTGCATATGCTAACTTCAGTTTGTATATTAAAAAATGCCTTGAAGGGACAAACCCTTTATTTTTAGTCTACTTTTGTAATCACTGAAACAACCTATGAAAGTATGAACTAGATTCACCAACACTTGCAATCTCAAAATCCTCTACAACTCTCTTTAAAAAATGAACAATTCTGTGCTACTGGACCTACCAGACAGGAGACATGAATTACTGGATTGAAATCTTGTTTATGACAGACTGTAGACAATTTTGTATCTAGATGCCTCCAGATCTCCTTTTAATCTTAGAAATCTATGATTCACCTTCTGAACAAGCTTCACACAACCATCACAATTATCAAACAAACCCCCTAATTTATGGCTTCAAAAGATTACAGCCTGGAAAACCAAAGGAAACAGATAATGCCTGAGGGTTGAAGAAAGAGAGTATAAACAGCACAGATGGGCTTCAAAGATATTGTTGAGAGGCATTGCCAAATCCAAACATTTCAAAACTGTGAGTCAGGCACCAGAAAAGTCTTGAAATTTACTTACAATTCATGAGATGTGAAAAATAACTTATTTCACAAGCTCCTGTATTACTGTGCAGGCACACCCGCTGCCCGCTGCCTGTCAGTTGTCCTCCCCCAACAGTTTTTCCACCTATTGGCTGATTTCAACCATATTTGATGGAAGAGCAGAGATCTGAATGGCATCAACTCTTTAAAAGATCTGTGGATAGCTGGGTTAGAAGTCAAGCCCATGCTGGTGGCTGCAGAGGGAGGAAGGCAGGGATAACTAGGACCTCATCTGCACTAATTAGTTACCTTCACTCTTGCAGCTCTATACACACCATGTGAAAGCCAGCCAGGCCAGGAGTAGGAGCTGCAGACATTGTATGGGACTGAACATCCAGGGAAGTAGTGAGATATTTTTCGAAATATGAAGGATTCCATTAAGAGGGCAGAGGGAGAGAGCAAGATAATACATCTGGACACCATGGGGTGTGAAGACAGCTATGGACATTGAGCCAGTGAAGTGTGACTACCCAAGTGCCAGAGGAAACTCCACAGCCACAGCAGGCTATCTATATTTTAATCCTAGATATCAATGATATGGATATTAAGCACCTGATAGATTCAAAGGGATTCATAAATGCTTCTTCACAACACTGTACTGAAGGGTTTGGTTCCCCTGTATCCTTCCCTTTGCCACTGGATGGTACTCCATTGCTCTTCCAGTGGTTGTTGCTCCCTTGTGATTCACTATACATCTGTGCAAGTGTACTACAATCTGCTCAAGAGTAAGACCTAACACTGAATTCAGGTAAAGTGGTCTAGAAGACTGCTGGCAGCAGACAAGAGACAAGAAGGCAAATGGAAACCTCCTCAAGCTGAGAAGTTATTCAAGCCAAGGTACTGTGAAGTAAATCCTGGAGATTTTCCTTATCAAATCAGCAATGCTAAACCAGCAAGATCTTTGTGTTTCCAAAAATTGGGTTTTTTCCATGCTTTACGTGACGAGAGGTAAGTATTTTCTCTCTTTTTTCCTGTTGACAGCTATTGCCATTACAAGCTCACTGCTTCCATCAGTCTGAGGGAGAACTGTGTGTCCAGGGAATCTGAATTCTTCTTCCTGGCTCCTCGCTGCAACAGATGCACATCAACAGAGAAGAAGCATGATTCTCTCATGGTGAAGTCCCCAGACTATGAGAAAATAAAGATTTGTCAACGTGATATCTTTCAGAAGCACAACTTTCTTTTTATGGTGTTATGTTGCTCACATTATTTTGACAATATGAGATAATTCTGTTAATTCTGATTTCTGTAACATTAGAAGAAATATTCTGAAAGGAAACAGAAGAGGCCTAACTGGAGCACAGCAATCTCCAGAGTTTCTCTGGAAGCCTGAATATCTGAAGTTTTCATTTATAATACCAAGAGATACATGGTGCTGTTATATTTTCTCACTTGCAAGCACACTGGCCTAAGGAATCTGTCTTTATCCCTGGAGTAAGGCTACTGTGCTATGCAAACACTAATAATAAAATCCATCTTTCACATTTCAGCTACCTTTTCTATGCCTTTGTTAGGTTCGTCATCACTTTTTTACCCCAAGAGGAATTGACTTTAGAGAAGCTCTGTCAGACAGATAACAGGCCATATGGTCATCTCAGCTCTAGAGGTGTATAAATCCAGAATAACTCAAGTGGTGAGCAGAGTCATTTTGAATTTGCTTTGCTGTAGATAGGTACAAAGTCATGGTATCTTGGTGTTCATATGTTTCTTGCTTTCTGTTCAAACACAGTCATTGCTTACAGATTTTTCCAGCGACCCTATATGATCATCTGGACCATTGTCCTTTACACATCACCAGTGTCAGATTGAACAAGCTCTAACACATGTGCTGGAAGTGAAGGCTCCCCCATGCTGTTGCTGAGACCTGTCAAAAGGACAGTTTCATTGAAGCTGTATTTCTATAACGAAAACACACTTTAAACAGTTCAGATGAAATTCATGGAGTAGAGGCTCACTGACTGATTTTTCTAGCTGAGCAGCAAAGAAAAAGCATGTACCTAGTAGCACTTAAGAACACAAGTAAAAGAATGGATTGTGATAATCTGATTTAAAAGAAGAAAATGTGGACTAGGTCATCAGCCATTACTAGACATTCATTTGACTTTCATCACCTCAGATTTTATATATATATATGTATATTAATACATGTATTGTCACCACATCCCCTCATTTAGAATCATAGAATGGCAGAGTTGGAAGGGACCTTTAGAGATCATCTAGTCGAACTCCCCTGCAGAAGCAGGTCAACCTAGATCAAGTCGCATAGGAACATGTCCAGGCAAGTCTTGAAGACCTCCAAGGAAGGAGACTCCACACCCTCCCTGAGCAGCCTGTGCCAGGACTCCCTCACCTGAACAGTGAAATAGTTTTCTCTTATGTTTAAATGAAGTTTTTGTGTTCCAGCTTCATCCCATTACCCCTTGTCGTGTTGCTAGCTACAATAGACAAAAAAGGGATGTCCCAGTCTCCTGACATCCACCGTTTATATACTTACAAATATTGATGAGATCCCCCCTCAGCCTCCTCTTCTCTAGACTAAACAGCTCCAGTTCCTGTAGTCTTTCCTCATACAGAAGATGTGGAACATCTTGGTGGCCCTGCTCTGCACTCTCTCCAGAAGTTCTCTGTCCCTCTTGAGCTGAGGAGCCCAGAATTGGACACAAGACTCCAGATTTAGTCCATTCAGATTTAGTCTCTCTTCTATATTAACACTTTTGTTTACAATGTTGTTCCTGATATGAAAGAATGATGATTTCTCAGCAGTTTCAGACTGTGGTCTAGGGCTCATAGCTTAATTAGGAAATGTGATCTTGTTCCAGGGCCAATGGAGCATGTCAGGAAGTGTGCTGGCATTTCTCACACTGTTTAAAGTCCAGCACTTTCTCAAAACCTTCTGCCTTGCCACAGAGATTTTGATACCATATCAATGTGGTTGGGCTTATCAGTACCTGTGACAACACTGCATCACGATGAGGACAAAGTACTACAGCATCTTTGCAGAAATCAAACCAGTTGATCACTTAAAAAAATGACGTTTTCTAGTGTCAGAGAAGAGTTTGAGATTACCCATTGGGAGGAAGAAACAAGCCTACTCAACATAGCCCATTCTAACGTTAAAGAGACAGGCTCTCTAGAGGGGAGTCAGATTCAGACACAGTAGCAGGACACACCGAAAGCTAAAGAGAAGCACTGCATGTGTGTCACATGTAGGTAACTCCCAGGTCATCCTGCGCTGACCCACACAGGACCTGAGTACAGACTTAAGTCAAAATACAGGAGAAATTACTGTGCCCTAGAAATTCTAACTGCAGCAATGAAAAGTCTGACACTGGCAAGGGACGGACAGCCAGCAGGGAGTGAGATTTGGTTTCTGTCACCTTGGGCATAGTCCAGGCACCACTAAACTCAGGGTAAGTTTTGCCATTAATTTCATGAGTTATAGGTTTACTCCCAAGAATTGTCCTTTCCCATATTCTCATTAACTTAGTCAGCACTCTGTTCAAAGCCGCACAAGGCTGTGCTCTGAGCGAAGAAATGGTAAAATAAACACCAGTTGTCTTGGCTCTCCTTCACGCTACATGTTCCACTTGAACTTAAAAACTAAATTGAGCTTCTCAGTGTGAATGTTCAATCATCTTGCCTAGCCATCCATCTCCCAGCTGTGCAGTGTACCACTTGAACCTCACTGCCAAATGTAAGCACTTGAATAATCAGGTGATTAGCATAAAAACTCTTCTCATTTGTATTGTGATGTCAGTAGTTTTTTTAGTGTATATGATGCTTAATTTCTTCATTTCAGGGCTGTATATTTGCAGGTTCCTTGTCTTCATTTAATAGGTAACTTATAGCTCACTTACTACATAAATAGCTTGGAAGCTAAGAGCTTCACATGCGAGTGACAGGGCCAGGAATAAAATGTAAAGGCACTCTTTTGCAATCATGGATTAATCTTCCAGCACACACTGCTTTTATTGTGTTACAGAGATAATATTTTCTTCTTCTAACCTTCTCTACTTAAGCCTTATTTACAGTACTCATAATCCCCTAGGATACTTTACTATTTTTTAAATGACAAGATGTTTGAAAAGTTTTAAGCTGTGCTTATTGTTGACTGTGTAGTAACTAAAGCTAAAATCATAAAAGAAAAGCAATCCATCTCTTATATGTGAGTTCTTTCAGAAGATTTTACGTAAAAATTTGGCTGTGTTTGAGGGGCTCTGAAAAACAGAGGACGAAGAACTACTGTGAAACCAACAAAACCTACATGATTTTGTTGTGTTCCTCCATATGAAATCTTTTCCTGTTTGTATACATGTATTTGCAGTGCTTGCTCCAGAACGTTTGTCCCCTTTAGAAAAGTAAAATAACAAACAGATTACGTTGCTCCATTTTAAGGAAAAAAACAACTAAGAAAAGCCAACTGGAACATCAGATTATATAAACAAAGGCAATTTTTACTGACAGTGTCCTGATCCAAATATTTATTTCCTAATTCATACAAAATTGATGCTTGTGGAGGTATTAAGTTAAAAGGGATGGAAAATTATTTCTTCTAGTTATCCACAGAGAACACACAGTACCAATGAAGCAGAGAAAACTTTGATTTGAATAATATATCACATATAATGTACAGAAATGAGATCTAGTGTCATATAGAAAATGACATTTTAGAGCAACGGTGTCAGGAAGGAGGCTGATACTTGTCTCTTCTGTGGCTGGAATGGGTCACCCGTCACCCAGGTCCATTCAGTGGAGGAAGCTTTACTTCTTCAACTCCAAATGAGAAAGCCAACCTGGCATTTCACCTGTTTCCTTGTCAAGCAGTCACCTCCCTCTTCAAGGCTCATCCAGTTTTTAGCAAGTTCGTAACACACTTTCTACACTTTTGAGTCTGTCTGGATTCAGACCAGAGACCTACATGTAAAAGACTGAAAACAGAAGGAAGTTCTGTTCTACTATAAATTTATTCAGTGATCGGATGGAAAACTTGGCTTCAGGGAAAAAAAATAGATACCAGAAAGAGAAGAAAGTCAGTCCTGGATAAAAGTAGTTGTAATTTTTAACATAAATGAAAGCATTATTAAAGTTTTGTATACAAGTCATGCCAACTCCTACGTAGATGAGAAATGTAACGAAATGGTATCTAAGCCATTATAAATTTTGCTATTTACACAAAAGAAGAAAGTTTCCTATTTCATTTTTCCAGTTTCCCTTCATATCTTGCATACTTATTAAAATGTAGGATTTGAAGTATCCATAGAAAAAATACAAACGTGCAGAGAGAATAACCACCAGTAGGAAAAAAAGCAACCAAGTCCTAGAACTAGATTTAAAATAACTCAGTCCTGTCTAAAGAGTCAAATCATGTTCTTTTTCCTCTCCTTACATAAAGGTTGCACTCATATTCATAACAATATAGGAAGAAAACCACAGTTGCTTCATAACACTGGACATAGCTTTCCAGAAACAAGATAGCAACTACTCAGAAATGCTATGGAAAACATTAATCACATAGTAACTTCCTATTTACATTAAAGATAGTAGTCTTTAAAATTAATTAAAAATGAAAGCAACACCCCACCCATCCCCAGTTTTCAGTCACAGGATGGTTTTGTCTATAATGTGGAGTCTCTGTTCTTTGCTTTTTGTCCAGCATTTCTTTTGAGATATATATCTATATATACAGATACATGTCTGAGAGAGATTATCAAAAGGTAAAACATGTCTGGATGGAGACCCTGCAAATGTTATCTGAGACTACATTTGCAGTAGGCAAACCTCCACAGAAAAAAAACAACAATGTTGGAATGACACATTTTACTGAAATGACATTCCCTGTCCATGATCCGCACTGGATCCATGTAAAAACCTCAACACCTTAACCTGTAGAAGCAGAGCAGACAGCAGCACTGGTTTCCATCCCCACGGAGGCTGCCGGAACAGTGGTGGTGGTGGTGATGTGGAGAGCTGTCACTCTCTGTGTGGACTACAGATGGGATCCAAGTCCTTTGACAGTCAGTGGAAGCTGCTCCTGTTGATGGTGCGGTAGCCAGACAAAGCCCCAGGGCAGCAGCCGGCTCCAAGGATGGGGATCCAGTACAAGGTATCATCCTCTCTCCGATCCAATCACAGTGGATCACCACACTGCCCCGTGGGTTCTCAGTTCTCACCAGGATCCACAAAACAAGTCACTGCTGTCATACTTCTTCCACAGGAACTGTTGAGCACCACAGCTCTTCTTATGCGTGCAGGATGCTAGTGGGCAAGCACCTCCAATTGGGAATCAGGAGTATCCATACAGAAGATGTGCCTCTCAACAGAGGAAAGGCTGGCTGTGCTTCCAGCAGTCAGCACTCAGCCACCCAGTCTCTATCATAACTTGCCGAAAACAGTGCAAACTCACAGGAAAAAGAGTGTCCACATCGAGAGGGTGTAAATCCTTCCTAATGTATGAGGATGGTACAAGCACTTACCCAGCATCTCTCTCAAATACCGTAGAAAATGTTACACAAAAATATTTAAATATATGGATACAGATACATAGATATTACACTTGCATAAAATATGTATATTCAAACCCCTTTGGGCAGTTTCACAGTTAGCTGAAAATGTATGCTTTAGAAATATGAACAATTTCCTACACTTTTCTAATTTAAGTGGGGGGAGGGCAGGAGAAAGAAGCATCAGCCTTATTAATACTGAATGCTAAGTGCAGAAGTTTAGTTGTAGCTGTAGGGTTTTGAAGCAATTGATTTGACAGAACCTCCAAGCATAAACTCCATTTTTAAAATCCGCATCTATTCCCTAGATTGCTTATTGTTTCATGAAAACGGAAACCTACGTGTCCTGCTTGTATCGGCTAGATCTCCTGAGACCGTTCAACTAAACCTCCTAAGTTTGCAATACCTCAAGACAGGATTCTGCATTGGGAGTATGCATGAACCTTATTGCAGCATTTCTGTGTGATAATAGGAATATATAACTTCTCATCTCTTGTATAATTTAACTCTGGAAAAGAAAACCACCTTAAATGACACCACAAGAAGCTCACAGTTCTGAGAAAATTAAAGTCAGTATGAAATTTTACTTATAGACCACATAATTTACACAGATTTACATAAATACAGGTATTAAAATATTAAATCAAAGCTAATTAAACAGAGAGAATTTTACATGATAGCATATTTTAACTCGTTACATTTTTGCAACTACTTTTAGTGTCATGAGATGATATAAATAATATATATACCTGTATATCCATAATATAGATAAAGATATATCTATCTATCCATTCTTTTTTTTTTTCTTCAAAAATAGGCCAATTTTATAACTGCAATGAGATGTGACAAGCAGCACACTTCTGGGGAATTATTGCATGCCTTGAGTGCATAAGGCAGAAGAAAGAGTATCTGACTTCAGACACTAAAGAAGTGGAATCATCAACCAGAAATGCACTGGAGTGATTTGGAACATCTTATTGCTTTTATAAAACTCAAAATTATACACTGTTGGGTTTTGGGTTGGTTTGTTTTTTTTCAAATGCACAACATAAAGGGGAAAGTAAAATATCTATTTAGCGGAGATCAACGATCAGGAAGCTCCATTACTGTTCACTGAACACTCTTCATTGTCCTAAATCTATTCCCTGTGGTGCAATACTGTGCTGCAGTTGCATAAGGTTAAACACAAAAGTTCATGCATCCTTTATTAGGGGAAGGGAAACAAAGTCAATTTCCTTGCCCAGCAACAACAGAAGTAGTCATTAGAATCTGACCACAGCGGCTGATGGTGAGACTCAGCCATCGCCCCACCGAGCTGCACTGTGCCAAACAGGGCTGGTGCACAGACACCCCACACTAACCTCAGTGGGCCCAGCAGCTCTTCAACCAGGTGATACAGTACTTGCCTAAAACACTGGAGGTGCGGATCTGAACTCAATAGTAATTTCCCATCAGACTAGGAAAGACTGGGAAGGGATAAAACAGAGCTACAGAAACACTGCGCTGAAACCTCTGCATTTTGTGGCTGTCAAAGGATTATGGTGCACTTTTGCCCCCCTTTTTCTGTATTAAATTGGTTAACGGCACTCACTCAGCTCAAGCCCCCCAGACCTCCCAGTGTGTGTGTCTGGGATTTTTCTAGCCTGACAGCAACCCTGGGAGGCAGAGTACAGCAGAGAGGGAATAAGTGGATATGAAACACTAAAAACTGTGAACTGTTACAGTCTCCTCAGATCGCTTTGAATGCTGGGGTAGAAAAGCAAAAAAAGAAAAGAAAAGAAAACAAAACAAAAAAAAAAACCCCATCCCACGGGATCACTTTTTCTTTGCTGTATTTTTTAGATGTGAGTATGCACAGTAGAGGGCTGCCTCTGCTATGATATCACACAAGATGTTTCAAAGTTTGGATATGGCACTCTTTTAAGGCACCTTCAAGTAATGGTCATTGATTTAACCATTAAGCAAAGACACATCTTCTGTACCCAGCACTGCTTCCTTCAACACACACAGAACTAGCAGCCACTCACACCTGCCATCCACAGACACCACACGTCTGGTACTTGCTAGGGAAGAACTACACCAGCCACTTCTGAAATAAACACTTGTCAGGGTTTATGAGCAGTCATTCTGCACAACTACGTGATTTCTTCCCCGAGAAGGGAAAGGGGAGAAAGTTAAGTGTTGCCTGTCCCTAACTGTCTACTAGATTAGGAGGGTTAAAAATATCTATCAGCCCAAAAATGTAGAAGCCAGCTCTGTAGTGCTGCAGGATTCCTTGCTGAGAGGCGAAGCTACAAACGCAGGCGTTCGGTGCGGGGTGCCTGGTGCAGAACTGGATTTGTTTCAGGACCAACAGGAGGTACAAGGACAAACTCCTCCGGGAGAGGACAGGCAAGTTACTGCACATCACCTCACCTTGCCACACAGAACGGTACTACTAGGGTGCAGGTGGCATTTGAAGATGAACAGGGTGATGGGAGCTGAGGGGAGAGGAAAGGCTCAGGCTCCATCCCCCCAGACAGTGTAGCTGTAGGGACAGGGCTGAGGGTGCTCGCAGTTAAGCCCAACTAGAAGTGGTCATTTCTACACAAATCAATATCCAGTCCTGGAAAGGAGTGAGAGGGGCAGGACAGGGGCATAGGTCCCAGCAAAAGGAGAGACCAGGGTAAACTGTTGCCCTGCTCTGAGTGGACAGGGGGTCCCAAGGCACCCATCAGAGCTGCCTCTCCTCCCACGCCACTCACCTACTCCCCAACCCATGCCATACAACGGTGACAGAGGGTGCAGCGGGAATCTTGAGAGAGTGGGATCGCCCCAGTCCTCAGAAAAATGATGTCCAGGGAAAAGGGACCCCCCCATCCTGACCCTCTCCTCCAGAAGGATGAGTTGATGTTTCGTAGCTGTGTGCAGTTCCTTCACCGGTAAAAAGACGCATCCTTTCCTCGCACACTCAATGAGAAACACAAATGTGATCTGTCATGCGCTTGGATCAGGGACTCATTCGTTCATTTGAATTAGCAATGTTTTCTTCTTCTTCAGGGACTACAATAATCACTTGGGTATTTACAAACACCAACCAATGCCTAGGCGAGGTCTCCCCAAAACCATCATGATAAAATCACTGTCTGCAGGAGCCCTGCACCAGTTGTGTCCAAACAAGCTTGCGCTTGCTGGGAACTCGGGGCTGCTGAGGGAGAGGGGTGCTGAATCTCCAAGTCCTGGGGAGGTCTTCCTAGCCGGCTGTCTCTTCCTTGGGGTGCCTCTCCCTGCACCCCTGTCCCAGGATGCTGGCTGCTGCTATTGCTGCTGCGGATGCAGTGGTCCCGTTCATACTCCTCCTGAGCCTTTTGCATTTTCCGTTTCTTCATCTTCCTCTTGTGGATGTGGAAGGTGGTGAGGGAGAGAAGGATCAGGCAGAAGATGACGGTGACCAGGACAATTAAAACCAGGGTTGATGAGAAGGACTGGAACAGCTGACCCACTTGTGTGATGCAGGTGCTGCTGGTGTTTAAGGTGGCAGATGTCCTATTCAGGAGACAAGGCGGCAGGGACAGCCTCAACTCCTTGGAGAGCCTGGCACTCATTGAGGAGGCTTAGGAAGATGAGGATCTTCCTCCCCTCTCTGAAGACGCCTAAATTTCAGTCGGTGCAGGGCTGCTGGCGAGTGCTCTCTGGAAATGCCCGGGATGCTGCTGGCTCATCCGCACGCTCGCTCTGAAGTGACAAAGCAGCCTGCAAAGGGATCCGGACACATCAGCGTTCCGAGGCGCTCACCCCCGCGCAGCAGCCGCCCCCTCCCCCGCCCCAAAACACCGCGCCGGCGGCTGCGGCAGCCGCCTCCCCGCGCCCCGCACGGCAGCGCTCCGGCCGGCCCCGGCTCCCGGCTCCCGGCTCCGGCTGCCGGCTCCGGCGGAGGGCTGGCGGGACGAGGACCGGCCATCGCGCCCACACGCCGACTTCGACAATTCCTCGGCAGCCCGGGCGGCACCGCCCGGCCGCTCGTCCCAACTAGTTGTCGCGGGAAGGGAGGGAGGGAGAGAGGGAAGGAAGGAAGGAACCCGACCGCCGCACCCCGGAGAGGACCTGCCCCGCGGTGCCAGTGCCCGCCGCGGAGCCCCTTACCTGCGCCGGCGGAGGNGAGCGCGCCCTCGGAGCGCCCCGCTCACCGCCCCTGTCCCGACACGCCGGTCCCGCCCCTGCCCACCGCGCCCGCACACGCCCTTTGCGGCCGCAGACCGCGACACCGGCGCAAGCTCCTTTCACTAAACCATCCCGACGCACCGCCCGTCCCCGTCCCCGTCCCCGTCCGTCCGCCACAGCCCGCTCCGTCCCCGTGCCCCCAAGCGCACCGCGTGCCACAGCTCCTCATCCGCCGCTGCCCCGGCGCTCTCCCTTCTGGCTGCTGTCAGCACCCAGGTGCCGTGCCCCGACTGCTCGCACCTCGCCAGAATCCGGCTCTCCTCACACCCGGCACACCCGCCGGGTTCCCGCGAGACCGGTGTGAACGCGTGGGAGCCCTCGCACAAAATTGTAGCAGATACCACGGGCACAGGAGATATTTGTAACAATTTGCTTTACCAAGGCTGAGTGCATCCCAGGTGTTTTCTTCAAGAACAAGTGGATGTGAACGGCCCTTTTAAGCCAAATTTCAGGCACTTTAGAAACATAATGTATGTTTCCATAAAGAGACTTCCAGTAGAAATAACAGGACAAAAATAGTAATTACCTTTAGGATAGAGCCTTTCCAAAGGGACCAAAGTGATGTGGTTGCATATGGTAACATGGGACTAGACCTGACAGCACAGGAGATTCCACGTCATGTGGAATTCCACGTCAAGTCTAACCCTGGGCACTGCGAGCTGATTCGTTGTAAAGCCCTAACACAAGTTAACAGGACTTTAAGGGAGAACAGAAAGCATCTGTCCTTTCTGGTGGCTTGAAGCCACTCAAAAAGTCTGAAGGAAAACCTGTACAACATGAGCTTTGACGTGAGTTGAGAAAATCTTCATTCAAGAGTGAAGATCTGTTAGATCTGTTGGCACTGATAGTCAAGAAGCTGCTCCAGAGTTGGGTAGGAGCGGGTAAGCCATACATTAAAGCACTTTTTTGTTTCCAGATATATTTCCTCTGCACTGCTTTTGTCTCTGATAAATGCACCGCAGCTTGTGAAATTTGACCAGTCACTATTAACTCTGGAGAAAGATTTACACTGCAAGGGATGAACTATGTTCAGCTCAGTTGGGATAGTCACAATCATTTGCAAAGGGACTGCAGCTTAAGGCTTCCTCTAAGACCAGAGGATTGGAGGTTCCCATTACTCCTATCCCCTCCCCAGAAGGATGTAGCCTGATGTTTTAGAGGGGTGTTGCAGAGGCCATAGGCAGAGGAAAGTTCAGTCCAGAACTGAAAGACAAGCCCTTGCCCACGTGTTAACCCACTGCTGCTCTCCTACAGCTCCCTCAGGTGCACATGCACAGTGTCATTTGTCAAAACACACCTCCGCCATGCATTCTCAGCCCAGCATTCCATGCACACTCACTCTTGCACACAGGTCCTTGTGGAGATTGAGTCTGTGCCCCTTCCTTCCTCCACACCCTTCTCCAATGTGCACATCTGAGGGCTACATTGCTGTATACACCACGCACTTTGCTCTGCCTTAGAGGAGAAGACAACCACCACAGGCTAAAACAGCAAAGCAACCTTCAGGCCATTCCTGCTTTCCTCTGCAAAGCAGCAGCTGGGTGGAGGGGCTGCAAAACAGGGTGAGGACACGGAGGTCACTTCTCATGGCCTATGCCATTGAAGAACAGCCCTGATGTGCTATAAACCCCAGCAGCACTGCTCTCCCTGAATCATTTAGCCTAAACTGAAGGTGAGGCATGGATACCATTTAATTGCAAAAGCATGGGTGAGTTTGTGAAGTTATAGAAGCTGATCTGAAACTACCATTCAGAAGTCACCAGATGAGTAGAAATTTTCTTTTTTGTCTTTTCTTTTTCCCCCCAGAAAAAATACCCAACAACAAAAAAATGACCCTTTGCACAGAAAACAGCAGTGGCAGCTGTAATCTAGGTATAAAGATATCTTAGGATGTTAGCCCTATTTATAGCAGAAGTAACCAAATTGTGGATTGAATAAACTACAAAACCAAAGCATTTGCTGACTTGTGATGTGGTTATTACAGAAGTTAACAGATAGGGCTACTTAGAATGGTAGAGGTTGAAAGGGACTTTTAGAGATCATCGTGGTGGTTTAGGCCAATATCCACCCAGTCATAATATTACTCCCCTCCTAAGCTGGACAGGAGAGAGAGAGAGAAATATAACAAACTGCTTGTGAGTTGAGATAAGGACGGAGAGATCAAACCCGGCAATTAGCGTCACGGGCAAAACAGACTCAACTTAGGGAGAAAAAGGTTTTGATTTATTAAAGAAACAATAAAAGCAGGGAGACGAGAAATAAAACCATCTTAAAACACCTCAC
>WBNH01008960.1:0-36590 GCA_013401255.1 Urocolius indicus | reverse complement strand
AGGGGAGCCTTCTTCTCGGTGCCTAGGCACCCTCCTCCCCCTCCTTCTCCACTGACCTTGGTGTCTGCGGAGATGTTTTCACATTCTCTCTCCCTGTTGCTGCTGCAGTTCTGCCCCTGCTCAACAACTTCTGCTCAAATACCTCCACTACTAATTGGCCAGGCCTGGGTCAGGTGCAGGGTCCAGCTTAAAACTTACTGGCCCTAACCCTGTCAGCTACAGGGGAAGCTTCTGGCAACTCTTTTTGTTTAAAGAAGCCACTCCTTTAGCACCCCTGCTACTGAAAAACCTGGACCAGGCCAAAACCACTACAATCATCTACTCCAACTCTTCTGCACAAGCAGGTTCACCTAGATCAGGTTGCATAGGAATTTGTCCAGGGGAAGGTTCAGAATACCTCCAAGGAAGGAGACTTCACACCCTCCCTGGGCAGCCTGTGCCAGGGCTCCCTCACCTGAACAGTGAAATAAGTTTTGTTTTTATGTTTTTTTTGTTTATATGGAACTTTTTGTGTTCCAGCTTCATCCCATTACCCTTTGTCCTGAAGTTAGTTATTAATACTTAGTTATTGCACTAGGATATTTGACTGTGTCCTCAGGTTTTACTTGTCAGAAGAGGCAACACATAGCTACTGAAAGTTAAATTGCTTTCAATACATTCTAAATTTTTTCTGTGCTATTTTCATAGGCTGTCTTTTGTCATCTGCCTCCTCTGTGTCCCAAGCTGCCTCTCCCTGAGCCCACTCAACCACTTTCACCCAGACCAGTGGGCTGAAATTCCCAGAATTATTCGTGTGCTTGTCACGGGTTTAACCCCAACTAGCAACTAAGAACCATGCAGCTGTGTGCTTACTCCTCCCCCACCTCCCCCCACAGTGAGATGGGGAGGAGAATTGCAAGGAAAATAAAGGTAAAACTTGTGGGTTGAGATAAGAACAGTTAATAACTTAAATAAAAGATAATATTAATAATTAATAATAATAATGAAAAAGAAGATAACAGAGAGAGAAATTAAACCCAAGAAAAGCCAAGTGATGCACAATGCAATTGCTCACCATCCACTGACCAGTTCCTGAGCAGCAATCCATGCTTTCCTTCCAACTCCCCCTGGTTTATATACTGGGCATGATTTTCTATGTTATGAAACAGCCCTTTGACTAGCTGGGGTTAGCTGTCCCGGCCATGCTCAGTCTCAGCTTCTTGTGCAACTCGTTGCTGGCAGAGCATGGGAAATTGAAATAGAATAAGCAGTACTTAGAAATAACTCAAACATCAGTGTGTTATCAGCATTATTCTCACTAGGAAGAAAATTAACTCTGTCTTAACCAAAATCAGGCCAATGTTTTACTTATTACTTTCAAGACACTATTTATATTATTGCTTACTAAAGTATTCGCAAATAGTCAAAATGTGTCTCATTCATTAGTAAAATAATTCAATAATTATTCCAAGCACAAAGTTTTTCCTAAACTGTAGAGAGCAAAACATGGTTCCAGGGAGAAGAAAATGACAGAGAACTCAGCAAATGTTTATTTCTTTCCCTCCTGACTGAGCATCTTTTCTGACTGTGATCAGGTACAGTTTAGGAATATTTCTGCTTCAACTAAAAGAAATGAAAAGCAGATTTAGTTCTTGCACTTGTTGGCAAGGAATTTTACAATTTTGAATAAGAGAGACAGAAGAGAAGCACTGTGGAGGAGAAATAACTGTACTGTAATTACATATACCTTGGCATTCAGGTTCGTGCTGGCTTTTAGCCAACCAAAGTATATGGATTTAAGTACCCATGATCAGAATACAGGAAGTCTCAGAAATCATGGGGAAAAAACCCTATATTGTTATGGACCAGTAGCTCTGCATTATTCTTTTGCTCTGATTAACTGATGTAGTTAGACTTGAATAAGAAAAAATAAGTCTCCAATAGATAATGTGGCCATGAAAAAAATCTTCCTTTCTTTAGCATGAAAATAAAGGATATGAGATCTTGAAGAGTATTCTCTTTCAAGAATAAATTGCTCATTAATTATAGTGAATTTCCCCATAGTATATATGCATATGACATTTATGGAGGTAAGGTTTCTTACTCAAGCAGGACTGGTTGCTCTGTGACAGGGGATATTATGTTAAGAGGATATTTTTTGTATTTTTTAATGCTTGTACTCATTACAGCCTTTGTAACTCTCAGTTTTCTCTGGATTCACATCGGCTAGAAGCAGACAGCATACATATTTGCAAATCTCTCAAATGGATTTTCATAAATGGACTATTTTTTTCAATCTGTTAATTAGAGAAGTTGTTCCTTCAGATGCTAATTATTGAAATCCTGTACAATTACAAGACCACCAAGGCAGTTGCCTAGTGAGATGATGTGTATGAGCAAAGACTGTTCACGTAATATAGGTTTTATGGTTCAAGACCATGGCTATTAATGGCACTTCTTGAAAAAAAATTCTTGCCCCATCACTGTTTAAATTTAGCAGTTGATTCCATATAGAATAATGCATGATCCCTTCCGCACCAAGATTGATGTCATTGTTTGCCAGACAGACAAAGTACCTGGTGAATGCCAATGATCCTCCTATTAATTTGCAGTCTTCCCATGGGATTAAGGCCATCTGTATAGAAGTCTTTTAGAACAGTATGTACTCCTACTGCTACAGGTGAAGGCCGGTGATTTAATTGTGGTCTGAAACCCTAGAATCATAAATAGAATGGATTTTTTAAATGAAGGGAAATAGAATTGTATTTCATATGCTCTGGTAGGTCAGCTAAGATCCTGTACATGTGAACATTTGTCTTGCAAAGATACTGTAAATGTCCTTGAGAGATTTTGATTGGAAATAGCTTGACTATGTCTGACAAAGCTGCTTGTGAGGCTACCCAGCTCAGAAGATGAGTTTCCTTCCTTCCTTCCTTCCTCCCTTCCTTCCTTCCTCCCTTCCTTCCTTCCTCCCTTCCTTCCTTCCTCCCTTCCTTCCTTCCTCCCTTCCTTCCTTCCTCCCTTCCTTCCTTCCTCCCTTCCTTCCTTCCTCCCTTCCTTCCTTCCTCCCTTCCTTCCTTCCTCCCTTCCTTCCTTCCTCCCTTCCTTCCTTCCTCCCTTCCTTCCTTCCTCCCTTCCTTCCTTCCTCCCTTCCTTCCTTCCTTCCTCCCACACTTTCTAGAAGAGGGTAGTCTGGATGATGTGGGATCACAATGAATTCATTTTCAAAAGATTAGTCCTTGTGAAGCTTCAGGACAATTTTACATACTCAGTTTCTATTCTTATTTTAGAAAAATATTCTTTTCTTGTTCTGGTAAAGGAGAAACCTACCACACAGGATGGTAAGAATAAATTTAAAAAAAAACAAAAAAGATGCATGTGATGCTGACTGAGGAAGGTTGCTAAGCTTTTCTGAATTCAACAGGGTGTTACATGGCACCAGGAGTAGAACGTAGGTCCAGGTATGAAGAAATAAATAGACAACATTGTGTGTGACTGACTGAACACATAGATCTTCAGTTTAATTATAACAACAGAATTCTAAAGCAGCAATGTACATCTACTAATGAGTAGCAGATCTGGGTAAAATTAATACAAAGGGAGGAAAGAATTTTGTCTGTAACTATGCATTAAAAATGCTATTTGTTTTTTCTTTGGACAATATATTTTAGAAAGAAAGAATCAGTGTAATGACCTTTCAGATTTAATCTTTTTGCTCTTCTTAATAGTTTACATTCTGAGAATTCAAAGGAACAGACTTTAACAATATTTAAAAAATAGAGAACATGGGCAGTGTTTGATGAAACATGAACTGACCAGTGGATATCACAGAGAAAAAAGAAGAAATCACTTTGTTATACTGGAGAGGTGTTTAAGTATATGTTTAATATATGTTTAAGTATAATGATCCACAATTTAAATCTTGTTTCGTGTTAACAGTCCCTTACCTGCTTCCCCTAAGACAGTTTGAACTCACCTTCCGTAGGTTATTCCATGGACCAGGAAGACAGCAGTCCTGACAGATGAGAGTTATGGATGTTTAGACAAACTGGAACATCAACAACATTAAAGGCACACACAAGGTAACAGTCTAGTGACTGGTCTGCAGACAGGAGGCTGGTAGAGAAGGTGCTTGAATTTGGATCTTTCACCTCCTGCAGTGTGTAGCTTAGCCTGAGACAGAAGATTTTCTTGTGCATTCCATGCACAAAACAACCCTACTGCTCCCTGTGACATCCTGGCTTTGTTCCAGGCAGGAAATCTAAGAAAGCTGGGAAAGTGTAATGGATGACAAAGCCATTCACCTCTAGCTCTACCAGAAAAAAATCCATGTTCAGTCAACTCCAAGCTCACTGCGCTGTTCATCAGCAAAGTACATAGCTCAAATTTTGCCCAGGGCTTCTTATAATCCTTTTTATCAACTACTGTGGAAGGAAGTTGGTAGACTTATTATGCTGTTCTGCTCTTATCTCCTGGACCTTAAGTACCCAAGAGAACCCTGGATTTATCCCCATTTTCTCACTATCCCAATAGTGAAAGAAATCTAGATACCAGAGGCTAGAAACACCTCATTCTCACATTGCAAAGCTGTTCTTTCAACTTGTCTATCAGCTTGCTTGTAGCCAGCATGTTAACAACCAACCACCTTCTGTACCTCTCACAGAAATTTGAATCTATTTTAGAAATTTTATTTAATCATAAATCTAGACTTTTTTAAAACTAGACTTAATGCCACTTCAGCCTTTTTTTCTTGTCAGGGTGTAATTTGGAGGAGGGAGAGAGAGAATAATAATTTTTAAATACAGGATCATCCCCAAATTTAATAAACACATGTCTTTTTGGTCATATTTTCTGAACAAGGATCAGAAATGCAAAGGCCTTATCCTGAAAAGTGGCATGCCTGTAGTTAAATCCAACTCAGTATACAAGCACCTGCCCACAGAAAAGTAAAACTACGTCACTAATTGCTTCTTGGATTGGATCAAGACATTTCAACAACAGCCCCTTGCAGGCATTTCTTCCCTTCATTCCCAAAACACCACATGGCAAAATGGATCTGCACAGGCTGTGAAAGAGATGGGCCCTTCAATGGCATTGGGTCTCCATCTTATTAGTGATGATATGGTCAGCTTTTAAAAAAGGCTCTTGACAGACAAGTGAGTCAAGGTTAGCGCTTCGTTATTTACCTGATATCATTTAGGATGAGCTTGTCAATAACCAAGTTATACATAAATAACATCACTTGTCTTAGATTTTTTTTATTTTCCCAGTGATAATAGCAAGAAAGTAGTTGTTTACTGTATTTTTGTTTAAAACTTGCTTCACCACAGTGTGTATCAGACTCTACTGGAGAACCATGCAATTTCTCATTACTGAGCTCTTTGTTTTTCTCTGCCTCCTTCTGCAAAGTCTTGTTATGCTCTTCACCGTGTCATGTCTGAAATTAGACTGAAAACACTTTGGGAAAGCAAGAAAATTATCGGATTTTCATCAGGAGGTGTTCTGAGAGAAAATAAAGCTCCCTCCAAAACAAAAACAACTGCCACTGTGGCTGGAAATAAGGAGCAAATCTCAATGCAATAAACATTTAACAAGAGTGGCCAGGTGTTTTTGAGCCCTACAAGAATATTTTTGGATGTAGCGGTGTTCTTGCATGATAGCAGGATGTTTTTTAGCTGTTTTGCACACACTCAAAGAAAGAATTGATACTGTAGCTTTCCTCTGTGTGCTTACGTAAGACATGTCTGTAGCATGTGGAATTGGAAGACGTTGAGGGTTGTATGAGGTTCAACAAGGCCAAATGCCAGGTCCTGCCCGTGGACCAAAATAACCCCAGGCAACACCACAGGCTTGGGGCAGAGTGGCTGGAGAGCTGCCCGGAGGGAAAAGACCTGGGGTTGTTAATCAACAGCTGACTGAACATGAGCCAGCAATGTGCCCAGGTGGCCAAGATGGCCAAGGGCATCCTGGCTTGTATCAAAAATAACATGACCAGCAGGAGCAGAGAAGTGATTGTCCCCTTGTACTTGGCACTGGTGTGGCCACAGCTCAAGTGTTGTCTTCAGTTCTGGGCCATTCACTACAAAAAGGACATTGAATGGCTGGATTGTGTCCAGAGATGGGTAATGGAGCTGATAAAGGGTCTGGAGCACAAGTTTGATGAAAAGCATCTGAGGGAACTGTTGGAGAAGAGGAAGTTTGCTTGTCTTGAGGGGCCCAGGAGTATAGTTCACCTCTCGCCACCTTTGTGGGTTGTGCTGGAGTAGCATTGGCGTGAAAAACAGATGTCTGGAAAGCAAAGGGAATATTGAGCCAATAGAACAGAAAACAAACAATTAGGCAAAAATGAACATGAGAATGCATTTTATCGAATAAAGAATAGCAAGTGGAACATAGGAGATATAGTGTAGAGATGACAATTTTAATAGCTATGATTTGGTAAGATTTGGTAAGACAAATTACAAGAAATTGAAATTACATAACTGAAAACTATGCAACATAAAGACATCATTTGTCATTTCTGTCACAGGCGTGTAAGGACCTAATACCAAAGGCTGTTTCAGCTGCTCTAGTTAGAGAGATATGTAATAATCCTTATGACAATGCACATTTTAAAATTCCATAAACTGAGATAGCATGAAAAAAAGGATAAACGCTATAATATTTCTCATCTATATATCTCATCTGTCACTTTCAATCCTATGAAGCCCTTTCCAGCCTGTCATGTTTACTCTACAAGTTAGAGAAAGAGTTGGACATTTGCCACATACTGCGTGTTTAAGTATGTCATAAACTCTTGGGGACAGGAACTAAAAGAACAGAATGTCTTCCTAATGAGTGGAAATGTAGAAACACAACTGAGAGAGAATAAGAAGTTGTAGTAAATTTAGTGGTTTTTATTATAAGATGAAGGGAAGGGAAGGGAAGGGAAGGGAAGGGAAGGGAAGGGAAGGGAAGGGAGACCTGAAGGTCTAGTTTATGAGGAAATTAAAGAAGAAATAATTAAAGATTAACCTGAAAAGTGCCAACATATCACAGAACAAATGTTGTGAATTATAACATTGTCAGTATAGAAAACTAATGAGACAAACTGTGCAACTAGGATATTTTTATCTATGGTTATCAGATATGTAAATACTATGTATCCACAAAACAACATTGAGAAATCACCTTGAAAGTGATGTTGTTTGTTGAAACCAACAAGCACATTTTGGTATATAATTGGGGCATGTGCAGGTAGGAAAGGGGTTTTCGTGTGTTTATTTAGGGGATCTATTTCTTTGGAAAGATAACAGTGTAGTTACAGGAATTATCAAGGTATCCAGAAACTTGTTATTTAAAAGAAGAAGGAGGAAAAGAAGAAAGAGAAGGAGAAGAGAAGGAAAAAATCCACTATTTGTAAACATACTTGGAATATCGCTATTTGGTTTCATTGAAAGCATTAAGAACTTCAGAGTGACAACTTTCAAGTCTTTTATATCTGTTTTCATAGTGTTGATACATAAATATGAGATATTAATGATTGACATGGAAATTACTGGTGAAGCCACAGCATGAGTGCTGTGCTCTATTCTTGGGCCCTCACTACAAGAAGGACATTGAGGTGCTGGAGCATGTCCAGAGATGGGCAACAAAGCTGGTGAAGGGTTTGGAGTACAAATTTTATGAAAAACAGCTGATGGAACTGGGGTTGTTTAGTCTGGAGGAGGCTGAGGGGAGACATGATCACTCTCTACAACTACTGAAAGGAGGTTGTAGTAATATGGGGGTCAGTCTCTTCTCCCAAGTAACAAGTGATAGGACAAGAGGAAATGGCTTCAAGTTGTGCCAGAGGACGTTTAGATTGGAGTTTAGAAAGAATTTTTTCACTGATAGGGTGGTTAAACACCAGCACAGGCTGTTCAGAGAGGTGGTGGAGTCCCCATCCCTGAAGATACTTAAAAGCCAAGTAGATGAGGTGCTGAGGGACTTGGTTATATGGGTTAGTGATGGGCTTGGCATTGTTAGGTTAGTGGTTGGAGTCAATGATCTTAAAAGTCTTTTCCAACTGTAATGATTTTATGATTCTATGTCCTTTGCTAGCAGTGGCCTTACAGTTCTTTATGGGAGGACCATCTTACAATTCTCAGGGCATCTTCAGCTTCTCTCAGGACTGTAGCTTCTGGTCTTCTGAGTCACCACTTATGATATTTTTATTTTGTATTCTTCTATTTCTTCTGACATTTGATGACAAAGAAACAAACAAATAGGGTGCTAGTAGTGGGATGTTTTCAAACTAAGCTACGTCTGTTTGAGTTAATTAAGTTATTAGATTGCCTTTCCAGATTAAAACAGTCCTGGAAAAGGAGAAAATAAGGTCAACTGTCTAACAGCCAAAATCTGTTCTGATTTTTTAAAAAAAGTATTAATTTGACAAGTAACTTTAATTTAATTTAGTCATCACATATGGTATTTTCATATAAAAAAAGGACTAATTAATAACAGCTGTCATTTAAAATACATCTACTTTACAAAAGTGCATTTCCTCAGAGATTTCCATAATGATTTTTCCTATGACTAGAATGAGCCACAACCTAAATACCTAAATACTTCATTGCTTGATAGACTAAGCTTCATTTGAGCTGTTTCAGCCTATTATGCAAATTGTATCATATTAAACAAAATTTATTGATACTTATTTAATGGGAAGATGACAGCACCTCTTATTAGCTACTTAAAGCCAAACCAACAGCTGGAAAATATTAAAAGGAAAGCTATGCAAGCAAAAACATTGCAAATCAAAAGAATCTTGGTTATTTGCAGAGACTGAACACAATCTGTATCACTTCAACCTACAAATAACAATCATATTAGTGAGTAATTAAAGCATGGGACAAAGTCAGGAATACAGTATTCTATTCCCAATTCAGTTACTGACTCACAATGTGATTTTGCTCATATACGACATATAAAATGCAAAATGTGATAATGATAATGACAGGGATAATAATACCTACATAAAAGAAGTGCTAGGAGTCTTAATGTTTGGAGAGAGCTTTGAGATAGAGCTGCTATATAAACACAAGCTATAATTAACAAGGGACTGCAAGCTTGCACAACTTATGCATTCTTTGGGCTTTTAAAATTAAAGACAGGTGAACTCTGTATATATGAGAGACTAGTTCCTCTTTTTTAAGAGCTTTTTTGGTAGTCATTATGTTTCACAGTTGCCATTCCAACGCATTGGAGCCAGGCTTTTAAGACCTTACTATTTGGCAGTTAATGGCAGTCATTAACAGAAGAAACTTTAGAGGCAATTCAGAATCATCTCATCACTGTGACTACTGGCTACCTCTTGTCTTCTTGTATTCTTTTATTTGCAGATACGTGTAACTATGCATTTATATGAAAGGCAGGAGAATATGAGCATGTGAACAAGGAGAAGAGTTCAGTGTTTTAAAGAAAGCTGAATTCCTGAGGCGTGGGTGAACTTTGAGATTTTCTTGTATTATAAATCTACCCTGCCAACGTTTCTGAAAATGGTCAAATATAACCTCAACAATCATTTTCCTGACCAGTTCAGATGTCTGCTCTGAACACAGTGATATTCTTCTGCTTGCTGAAAGCCTTTGAAAATAACAGATTGCATTAGAACAGAAACCTAGTAAAAATACAGATACTTCCCTTGCTGAAAGGCAAATGAAACAGTAGCTTTGGAAAGATAATATAAGCAACCAAAGTTAAAATAATAAAGAAAAGCAAATGTATAGATTAACAAACTTGAGAGACTACAGCACAATTTTGCTCTGCAAAACAGGTCAAAGGCATCTGATCTCTTTCTTTTATATAATCAACTAGATTTTTCAAAACAAATTAAATCAGCTTAAAAAAGAGCAGTCTGTAACTGATTTTTGTGTGCAAATAAATTATAAGTGCAAAGGACAAGCAAAACCATCTTCTATTAACAGCTTGTTTTGTAGAAAAATATTAGACAGGAATAGATTTGTGTAAAACTGGCAAACTACAGGAGCATGAAGAGTGAAAGGATATTAAAAGTGTTTGTGTAAGCATCTATTATTCTGAAAGATTTGCCAATGCATGACATTACAAATCCATTCCTACTTTCCTCAAAACCATCCTGAAAATGGTAGATGTTTAAAGTCAAGACTCTAAGAAAACTGCTTGATTCTTCTAAGCCATTTACATTTCATTATTATTAATTATGTTATGGTATTAGGAATCCTCATCATGTCAATGTTATGATACTGAAACATTAAAAAGAGATCATACTCTCCAAGAACACAATTGAATTAAAGAACCAGTGAGGTAAAGCAATTTAGTTAAGGACACAGAAGGTACCAGTGGCAGAAAGACTGCAGCCCATGGATTGCAGCTTCTGTGATGTAAATACAGAGTAGAAAGACAACACTTGCAGTATAAGTCAGTAGGCAAGCCTAAATCTAAAAAGAGATTACAAAGCTGTGAGTATTTTGAAACCAGCCTATTGCTGTGTTAGATCTCATTATCCCTCTCAACTCTGGATCGTTGGGTTTCTGGAGTGGCACGCTCCTCATTTCACAAGAGTGGGTTGGCTGGCAGAGCAGTCCCCGCAATAGTACATCTCTGTGTCATTTTTAATCTTTCAGAGATGGAGAACAGTTAGCTGGTGACAGTGAATAAATGCATAGGGTCCCAAGGAGAGCTGGAGGGGAGGAGGAACAGGATGGGTGGCAAGCACAGCACTTGGTGTTGCAAGATTTCTCTCTGCTGAAAGATTTCATTTTTGACATACATAGATAGCTGCTGCTTTCCTGGTTTGTTTTGTTTTGTTTTTTTTAATTGACGAAATCCAAATGCTATTGGGCAATGACCATGGATTACTGAATAACAAGAATCAGGAAGAAATGTATTTTCATTCCGTAGCTGCCTGTTGCAGTCTTTCCCGAAGGTCTGTATGAACTGCTCAGCACCAGTCTTAGCGATAGGCTAGATATTGTGTGGATGAGGGTTGTTTTTCTTTTCTTAATTGAGCAGAAAGTACTGCATGTCTCTGATTTGTTAGCAACATTACCGGGGAGCAGGATCTTGGGACAGTTTTCTGAGGACAGCAAATGGGATAAAACCAGACAGAACTGATGTAAAACAGGAAAAGTTAAAGCACAACACTTTTGTGGATAGAAAAGAGCCATTCCTTACGTTATCCTAAGCACAATGTTTGTCAGGAGTTTTACCCGTGGATCAGTGAGGTTTATGGGAACACCTCCAATTCAGAGACTTAAGAGCAATTCACTTAATTGTACCTGAGATGAGTTCACATCATTTGCTCCTCAAAACCTTTTGCTATTATTGGTTTTCTGCATTAAAATAACTTTGACGAGTATTTCTTGTGACAACAAGGAAATCATTCCTTTGCCTCCAGAGATGACCCAGAAATGCAAAAGGCTACAACAACTGCTGTTAGGTCATGTCCAATGATTGTTCCATGCTGTTTTGATATTGGCACTGCTCTTCGCAGTTCAGAAAATGGCAGATTTCTTTTATTTCAGCCTCACTTTGCCATGACCCTCCTTGTCTAAGAAAAGCTGAGTAAGAGGCACAGAAGTATTGGTGTCAATGGAGCATATTTGTTTGTGAGGATGGCTGGGCAGCATCCAAATGAGCATAGCATTTTATGAAAAAAGAACCCTTATACAAGATGCATCATCACTTCTTTTTATCCAGGCTATAGCTCTGCTTTTACCTTGTCATAGCTCAGTCATGATTGCTCTTCTTGCTGCAAGCCTCATTCACCTTCTTCCTAGTGGCTCCAGCAGGCAGCTGGCCTGACTGCTTCCATCCTCCTTTTCAGTGCCAGTACTGAGTCTGCCATTATTGAGGAATTTCCAGGCCCTGTGTCTGAGCACAGATTCCTGCAGTGTGAATGGAGAAGCTGTGTATGCTGGATGTGTGTGTGTCCATCATTGGATCTCATATATGCTCCAGTGATAATCTCTCCACTCTTGACTATTTTTTATCTGAAGTCTTGGATATGCTTCAGCTTTGTTGAGCTGTAGGAGAATAAGGTCTGTGATTTCAAGACAGCGGAGACAGATTAAATTACACAGGGGCACACAATTAATGCAAATAGTATATATGCACTCAAGGTAATATTAATTGGCTTTCCAGATGGACAATGCATACATGGTATTTCATATATGGCCTGATGTAAGTGAAAAATGTCCTAAAATGCTGATATCCAAGAAAAAGTATTTAAAGCATTAGCTACACCATTTCAGATTCCCATCATGGCCAGTTGAAATGCATTCTTAGCTTTTTGTCAGGTATTAATGCCAACTGCCTAGGGGGCTGCTGAGCCTCCTGTGCAGTGCTGCTCTTAAACTTTTAATTACCATTGCCACCATTTGGCATATTTCTTCATGAGTGACTAAGAACTCCAAGGATGCTCACTCAGTTGTTCTTTGACTCTAATATCTTTCTTTTATTCTCTGAAAACTAAATTCTTTCTCTTCTTTTTAGATCTTTGCAAATATGTCCTGGTGATCTATTGTGACCTGGACTTGCTTTCCTTAGTGGCTCCCCTGGTTTCCAAACTGCTGTCTTGCAACAGGACCAAGATTTCAAATGAGCAAATGAACACGGTTTAAACCATCATATTCTGGTTTCTCCATCTTTGCTTTGCACTGCCTGCTCATCTCTCATATCCTAAACATAAGGCAGATTTCTCGGCATCTTCAACTTACTTCCTTTACGGATGGTATTTCTCAGGTTGTCAGTTCTACATCATCTCCAAATCCGCACATCTTGTTCTACATTTCCTTCTGTAAGATAACTGCTATCTCCTATATATAGCAGAAACAGAACAGGCTCAACATATTGCCACTTGTCATTCTTATCCCACTGTCTCTCTCTATCCCTTTGTCCCATTTACCATCTCTGGTTAGCATACCAACCAGGCATTTCATTATCAGTGTTAATTTTTTAACCTTAAGGGTTGCTCTCTCAGTGGGCAGTGAAAATTATCGAGAAGTCCTTGTGAAGGATGCCCACACATGTCACCGTGTTCTGTTTTCACTTCCTCCACCTGGAAGAGATTAACCAAAATGGCTATGTCTGAACTTTAATCTACTTGTTCTGAGAGTCTCTGACTAATCTGTTTCTGTCCAAGTGTCCAATATCTGTCCCTCACCAAATGAGAATGAAAGCCATAAAAAGGTTCCATAGTTATCACTTCTTTAGACTACCTTTTTTTTTTGTAATTTCAGAAGTCAAAGTAGGTATCTCTGTTCTCTAAGTGCAGTAGGCTCAGTCTTCAGCTGGCATCAGATCAATAGCGCTGCACTGTTTTTATCCCAGTGAAAGTTTTCTGTGTCTTCAGCTTCTAGTGCACCTATCACTGTATAATCTGAGATCTGTGAACAGCTCATAGCACTTTAACAAGGTACCACTTGTTACTGAGCATGCACATGCTCCTTGCTGAGCTGCAAGCCAACGTGCACCAGCTTCAGTTTTGTGAGAGTGGTTTAAGTTCACACATTTTTTATCTTACAGACAGAGAGAGCTAAGAGCATGCATACACACACACACACACACACACACACACACAGAGTAATGAAGCCTCAGGAGATGAATAGTAATTTATTAAATGCCAGGATCTAATCACATTCAATTAGTGCCTGTATTTTATAAGCAAAGTACTCTGTGCCTTCTCTTTCCATTGGGAAGGGTAAGTCCTAAACCAAAGTTCCCTCTTGGAGTTTTGGCTGACTCTAGCCTCATTTCTAATCTTTCTGACTTTATAGACTTTAAGCACTGCTGGCTTATTGAAGCACACATGGCAGACAGCAGGAATCCTCTGTTTCACTTTGATTTTAATATACTGTTCCCATACAGCTTTCTTAACAAAACCTTTTACCTTTGAGTAGTGGAAGGTATAAATGAACACTCTGAAATGCCAAAGTATACGCTCAACTGTGATGCAGAGCTGACAGGATCAAGGCAGGAGCCTTAGTTGCCTTTTCTGTCTTCAAATGTCAGAAATTCTACAGGTGATTGTCTATAATGAAATTACAAAACATGTTCGTTGTATGTCAGTTAGCACAAGTACTTAGATCATGGAGGTTTCTTTGCTATTGTAGTTAAGGTCTTATTTTTCTCCCAGGAAATCATAGGAATGCTCTGGACAACAAAGAAACCTTTCTTCCATGCACTTGCTCCTCTTAGGTGCAGTCTGAAGGAGACTCCTCAGGAAACATATATGATCACAGTTTGAATGCCCAGAGAATATACGCTAAACAAGATCTTCATCATGGGAATGCAAGTCAAATCGTACCCCATGGGCAGAGTGAGGGAAGGGGACACATTTTATTTCTCCAGGGCTCACCTTCCTGGAGATTAACTTGATTTCAGGCATTTCAGTGTGAGATTTGGCCATGCAGAGCAGAGTCCAGGCACTGCCTTCAGACTCACCAGAGGGACAAATGGTTGAACAACCATCGACTCAGCTCAGAATCACAGAATCTTAAGGGCTGAAAGGGAACTCAAAAGATCATCTAGTCCAACCCCACTTCCAGAGCAGGACCACCTAGAGTAGGTTACACAGGAACTCATCCAGACTAACATTTCCAAGAGTTTAAGTTATGGACCATGTACTATATATTAGGCTATGGAACTTTCATCTTCCTTTTTCTGCGAGCAGCATTAACACTCCTGGTAATGCTTTGATCCACTTTATGATATTCATTTCACCTGAAAGGTTTTATCCTTGTTCTAGCCACTGGCCTGTAATAGATTTCAGAGGTTTGATGAGATTTACTGGAAAATATAACCCTGTCAGCATACTATGACGCTTGTTGATTTCCCCTGAAGAATTTTTTGGGTACTCTCTCTAGAACATGTATGCATATAAATGCAGTTGTCTGCACTTAAAACAACTTCTAGAGGCTCTCCATTTACTCATGATCATCTAGCTGTTTTATTTCTTTAATCAGTGTTCATATTTGTGGAGCTTGAAATATTTTTAATGCTTTTATTTCCACTTCTGAAGAAAATTTGTAAATTACTTTCAAATGTGAATTTTATAAGCTACTATTATACACTCATCTTAAGACATACTCTGTTTTATTTATTGTTGTTTATAACCCCTCTGGATGGTGAAACTTCAATATATTAGCCGATCAAAATGCATTTCTTCCTGATTATAAAATATATATTGTTTTAGTACGCTAGGATTACTCACATCTGTTGGGCTCTAAGCAACTTTGCAAGATTAAAGAAGGAATCAGATTTTTATTTGCACAGGAAGTATAGCCAGGGCTATAACAGTTAATACTAACAACACTAGCAGAGGGGATGTTAAATGTCATGTCTTAATCTAGCTTTCAGCGATTAGAACAATACCAAATGTGTGGGCCATACGATCTGCCTACTGCATAGTTCATAATACTTGAATCTGAATCACCTCCTACCGCCGACTGCAGGAGACTGACGACAGATCTGATCCCTGTTCCCAGCTTTTGTTAGGATTCAACTACCTCTTTAGAGAAAGCAGCGTACACAAAACTACAGCAGCGCAAACAACTTTTGGCTTTGTTGCACTTTGTCCCTTATCCTACAGCACAATCCACCTAGCTGTAAGTCTACTGACACAAATGGGCCAGAAAAAAATTCCAAGCAGACTGTCAGACTGAGGTCTATAACTCTGTTTCTCCCTGTAAGATTATTTTGCAAGGATGCCCGTGTTTAATATACCCTACAGTAGCAAGGAGAGTTTGTTTCTGATTTGAGAGGAGACCTTTGAACTGCCAATGCAAAGGAAATGTTATAGCCAGTTAGCTGACTTCCTTTGACCTGAGTTTCAACAGAGAGGAAAATATCTACATTTAATCAACCAAAAATTACATAGTTTCAGGTCTGATTCTGTTTTGATTTTCCTTTGATCATACATTTACCAGGGAAAAGTAATTCACTTGTATTTAGGGTTGGACTGCAGAACAAAACCCCCGATATTTTCTACTGTTTTTGAAGGGCAAGGTTCTCATCTGCCTTGATTCACAGTTAGTGATACATTCAGATAACATTGCTGTGGTGGGTACTTTCCTTAGTTGTTTACTCTGTCTTTCCCACATCAGACTACAACCAAGATATGAATCCACTATTGAATAGTAAAACTTTATTGCATGAAGTAAAGTTATCAATTCCCTATCTTAGCTAAAGCCACTGTTAAATGTGGCTTCTCACACCAAGATCGTTAGTGAGTTTAATAGTGTTTAACTGCATTTTTTTTGCTGTTATAGTTCTTATTTTGTGCTATAAGTAATAGCAGTAGGTTTTCCTGGCTGGATGGTGAGGTAAATGAGAAGCCATGGTTCAGAGAACGTCTGTCATGTCTAGAACCCACAAACTCAAAACAAAACATGACATATTCACAGGTACAGGACCTCAGTACAATCAAAGTCCTTGTCCTTTCTCAGCTGCAGCTGGAACAGCTGTGGACACAAGTGCAAAGCTCTGCTCAGCACCATCAAGTAAGAACAACAGCAAAGGAGAATATGGTAGAAGTTATTTTGGGGCATAAACCTAGTTTTCCAAAGTAAACTAATTTTTTTCAGATGAGTACTTAAAGGAGTCCATAACATCCCAGGTTAGGATTCTAGGACATGTAGCTACGGATGAACTTGCTCTCCAGACCTTCTTATATTTATTTTAAGAAGGAGAAAGGTGTTCTTCTAAATGCATTGAAGCCTATACTCATCAAAGACAGTCCAGAGAGTCAGCTGTATCTCTTAGATAACTTCATCTCCTTATCTCAAGGCAAACTTTCTTTTTAAATGGCTGGCCTAAGATCTTACAATGAAAATTACGTTGTATTTGATGATATCTGATAGTGGGCAGATGTACAGACAACAGAGGAACTGAAACATCAGTTGTAGTGCTCATATGGTAATAAGATTCAAACTAAGGTCAGAAGCATTGTTTAATTCACCTTTCAAAGTTGGGCGCCACTGCAGAATATGCCAGGAAGAAATTATGGAGCAATTCTAGCAGTGTTTAAACTGAGCATACCCTGATCATTTATACCTGATTCTTCCATTACAGACACATAGGCAGAGGACATTCATGGAATACTATCACATCTTTTGGGGACCTTTGGCATTTCAGCTGACAAAAATCAATTGTTCATGACAAACTGAAACCAAGGTCATAAAGAAAACATATGACATAACTCATTGTTCCTGTATTGTCTGAAAGCTGCTGTAACAGTCATCATAAATTATTTTGCAAAGTCTTGAAATTCAGAAGCAGCAGTGATGGCCAAACTGCACCACAACTCCTAAACCGTCAAGTCGTTGGAATCACACATCACACGTGGAGGTGATAAAGAGGGGAAAGAGTCAACTCCTTTATCTGCCTTTCTTCTCCTAATGCTGAACGGAAAAGCAAATGTGGCATTGTCTCAGCAGTCATAAAAGGAAGAAAAAAGATTTTACTAATTACAATGCTTTACATTTAGCTTCTAACCTTGGCAAAAACAGTAGAAAAAGTCTTAAGAAATAGTCACTTCATTTGCAGAGAATAATGCACTGATGAGCAATAAGAGGCAGGATTTATAAAGAATAGATCTTGCCTGACAAAGCTAACACTTTTTTATGGAATTACTGAATTAATGGATGAATGGAACAGAATAAATGTAATACTCTTGGAGTTAAGCCATATTTTTTGAACAAATGGTCTGATCATTCTTTCTCTCAAAGCCAGGCAGCTACACTGACATAAAACTGGAGAGCATAAGAATAGAAGGTTGCTTCATATATTTCACAAAAATATCCTTAAAAAGCTCAACTGAACCTGTTTATGCAAAAAGAAAAAAATTAAAAAGCCTAATTTGGTCTGAAGTCAGGAATTAAGGACTAGAACAAGGCTAATAAACACATGGCAGGATAGCAGTTTATAGGGAGGACAGGTAAATATTTAAAGATCAGCCTTGGATCTTGCCTTATTTAATACTTCCAGTAATGAGGTAGAAAAAAAGAGTCAACAACATTTTAATGACATTCACAAGTGATACTAAATTGAGGAGAGACAAAAAAAAAAGGGAAGCCAGAGATACTGGACAGAGGGATTAATTAGTAACATGGACCAAAAATAACAACTATCACCTTTGAAAAACACAATGAAAAGTATCAGCACAAGAGAAAGGCAATGTAGCAGGGAAAATGGTTTCTGTAAGAAGGAGGTTCTTGTATGACAGAAACCTGATAAGGACTAAGAGGATAAAACCCAGCAAGTGACTTTCAAGCTTCTAAGAAATATGGTGGTAGAAAAAGTTGATGTAATTTGTAGGTACATATGGAAAGATGCAGCAACACAGTGCAGCAAGAATTGCTCTCTGCAAGACTGAGCTGTAACATGTAAGGAAAAAAGCTTCATTTCTGGCAAGACATTCACAGGGGTGTTCAAGGAACCACAGCACAAATAAGAGCACTAGGGGAGCTGGTGCCCAAGAGCTGATTAAATTAGAAATGCATAGGTTGAGCAGTGACCAAGAACATGACACAAACATCGAAAAGGTATAATCAGTGGGCAAGAAAAGAAGAGAAATAGTGACAGGAGTAGGAGCAAAAAGTCATCAAGAAAGGTTTGTGAGAGGGACCCAGAGTACTTTTATCTCTGGACAGATCTCATGATAGGGATAATAGGCATAACAGCTACACAGCTTGGACTTGGCTAGAGATCATTGCCAGTCTCAAGATGCTGAGTCTTTCTATTTCAGTTCTTAGTGTCCTGGCTCTTATTCTGATTGCCCTGGCCTTGTTCCCAACCAGATCTCTCGACTGTAAGCCAGGAGTGCATATTCTTTGAGATACTCTCCTATAACTTGGAGGTCAAATCTCATTCCCACCAGAACCTATTCACCCAGGACCTCTTCCCCTCCTAGCAGCACAGCACTTAATGGCAATTTCTGCACCAGAATGCTTTTCTAGCTTTCAATAGATTTTTCTGGATAATTCTCATACAGACCTCATTGAGATTCTCTCCAAACCTACTTCCAGCATGAAAGAAGACGCAGAATTTTCAGGCAAAGTTGTATTCTTAATGAAATTAGGAATGGTAAAAAGAAATGGATGAAAACTCAGAACTATATTAAAATCTATCAGAACGTGTGCTGGGGAAAAAGAGAAATTATGCATAAAGAGGAAGCCTATGGAGCATTTGTCACAAGACAGTAAACATAAGGGCTGGCACACTAGAAAAGGTGACCAAAGCACCTAGATGGACCCAAGGAGAAGGTACACATGGAGAACTAGGGTATGTTAAGAAAGATGAAGAAAATGGTTTTTGTTCATCCTAAAATGCTCAAACACATTATACTATCTTACTCCCTTTCTCTTGAGACAGCTTTTATGACCACAGTACACACAAAAGGTCATATATTTCATCTGCAGAAAATCCAAGAAACTTCCCTCAAACACTTTCTCACTGGAAATAGCTCCCTACATTCACAATCCTCCTTTTATAGAATGAATTTAAATGAGTATCTTTTTTTCTTTTGTTCCCCCTGATTGCTTCAATTTTATTGTGGCTTTGCCTTTGTTTTCATTTCCATGTTCTTTCCATTCTACTGCATTATGAATTCTCATTTCACTTGCCGAAAGTTAGAGCTACTGTACATATATTTAGAATAGATGGGGGTGTATGTGGATACAGATATTAATAGATACATCAGCATCACATAGCTCTCATTACTGTTCCAATATTATCAATTTTATTCATCATATGCTATGCAGTACAATTCACACCTTCACTAACTTTTTATGGCTGTTTGCACGTGGTCCATTAAATACTGGTATACAAATGTCCAGTATTTTAGTATTCAGCATACTTTTTAATTATGTTTCTTGGCTCAAATGTGACACACAGAATCTGGTAATAAAAGAATCTTAAGCCAATGTGACTGAAGTTTGCCTTGAAGAGAGAACTTTATGGTAACTAAAACAATATCAGCCTAAAGCTGGTTTTATCACATTTATGCAATGGGCAAAGACATTAGCATGGGCAATCACATCCTGCTAATCAGAGAGAGTTCATGTTCATTATCATTTTGTAGCATTTTTCCTTATTTGTACATTTTAAGGCCAAGAAAAGAAATGACCTACTGTCATCCAGTACTTTGCAAATCATAGCATTTTTATACTGTTCTGTATGAATGATTGATGTCCACAGAAGTAGCACATCTTGTATTTTAAAGGTTTGTTTTACATGAAAACAGTGAACAAAACACAACATACTGTTATAATAAGTTTTAACTAATGTTTCTAGATTTCAAGTCCTTAGGTAGCAAGAGATTAAAAAGTAGGAATAATTTCCCTTCTTTATATCATTCAAAATCTCAGTGGCAAGTACTGTGTCACATTTTGATCTCTATGCACTGCACTTGCAGCTCCATTTCCACAATCTTTCATCCATTAGTATTTCTCATTCCTCTCTAAACTGCACACCAGATAAAATCAGCTCCTGAGGAACATCTCCAGTAAAGGGCATAGAGCAAAAAGCCTTTCCCATACTGACACGTACAGTCGTAAAAAGAGAGAGGGACCAGCAAGTTTTAACTCTTTCTCCAGCAGCAGCATTCACATACTTTTGCTTGACAGGATGCAATCCAAGCCATGCATCACCCCCATTAAGATCCAGGCTGCATATCACTGATTGTCATGGAGACTGTTTCAAAGTCTTGCTATGCTTCAGCGGCGGCAGCAAAAAGGATAATGGTATCTGGTCTTAAATGACTGGGAAAAAAGCAACAAAGCACAGTGGAGAAGAGAAGGAGCTGTGGCTGAAAAAGATACGAGTACAGCAAGATGCACTTCAAACTATTGCAGAGAGCTAGAGGTGTAAGTTAGAGTAACCTTCCAGCTACTCCGGTACAATTGAGCGCTTCTATTTTTGCATAGTTTCAAATAATTGTGCCTCCAAGATAAACACAAGGAAAGCATTTTCCAAGATAGCACATTTCTCTTTCCCTTTTCTTTCCCCAAGCTGAGATGCTAGGGTGTTTTAGATTAAACACGTTAATTAGGAAACTATTTATTTTACAATGTCTTGTCTGGTTTTCCATTCCTGTGGGCATTGTAAACATGCACAGTACTGGAACAAGTGATATACAGTGACTTGGAACAAGAGGCAGGCAGAGACCCAGATAAGTGGAAGGTGTTAATAGATTGATTTTTTTCAAGACCTGAAGCAAAGAAGTGATTTGCAGAAGAGTGAGGAGATAGCTTTGTGTCACACAGCAAATTTGCTAAGAATTGCAATTTACAGCCATCCATAATCTATTGTCAGTCAGGTCAATTGTCACAAGAAATGGGAGTAAAAGGTAGAACTGAGCAACATAAAATACAAATTAGTAAAAACCAGATGGGTTTAATCACACATTAGAAAAAGGAGTCATCAGACCAAACTTTCCCTGTAAGAGTAATTAATAAACCTCTGAAGCATGTTCTTCAGAAAAAAATTGGTCAGTGACTACCTGTCAAGATTTATGTTCATATTACCACAAAATCATAGCACCTCTCCAAGGACTGAGCAAAAACATTATGAGTGATAACAAGGTTGTGTTCTGAAACAATACTTTGAAAATGTGAAGGACAGCATTGCTCTCAAAAAGAAAGTAAAAGGTTACAAAGAAAGCAGAGAAATAGTAGAGCAAAAGATGCTTCCACAAGCTTCTTCCACAGCATTTGGAGCAAACACTGTAGAAAGAAGATCTACTGTGGAACAGATAAACACATTGGAAAACCATGCTCAGAATAAAAATGAAATACTTTGCTTTGAAAATGGAGAGGGAGAGTTTTATGAGCATATATGCAATCTCATTGTAGTAAGTAAAGCAGGTCTCAAATCCCTTTGGAATATCCTGGGCAAACTTCAACACCATGAAAACTTCACTGCTTGATCTTAAAATTACAAAGGCAGGACACTTTGAGGGGACAAAGTTTTTGCAATAGATCCTTGCTCGCGGAAGATTTGGAGAAACAGAAGCACATGATAAAACAATTGCCAGTGCCATTTAAAGGAAAGAACTAGTAGAAATTATCAGAGAGAGAGAGACAGAGAAAGTGACAATATAGTGAAGTTGCTAAGAAAACTGTTATGGTCAAGGTGGCCTGCACAAAACCAACTTCCAGATGCTACCTATGACCTAGAAAAATAGTTGACTGTGGGTAAAGCAAAAGTAAAAAAAAAAAAAAATCAGAGAAAATTAGTTCAGTTGCTCTTTATAGGAGTCTAGGAGCCATATGAGCTTAGGAACCACATGGGACATCTGTGTGAGCCTCTCAGCTTGGAACACTGAAACAGCCTGGAGGTAAATCAGTGTTTGTGTTGCCAGTGACCATCAGACCCAGCAGGACACCACTCATGCCAGCAAGAGCACTAGGTGACACTGTGCTGTGTCCCTGCTTATGTACAATATTTAATTCAGCTGAGAGAAAATTCCACCTAATGAACAGACGGCTCGCAATAAGGTCTACTGCCTTGAGGACAAATGCTCCAGTTGGTATCTACAGACTTCTGCAGTTTGCAGGATAAGTATGTTTTATTTGCACACAGATAAATAGAGAGAAAAAGTAGTTAAGAAGTGGTTCTAGGATGCTGGATTTTGCTCTCTCCATATTCCTTTCTCTGTGCTAGGCCAACCAGCTGAAGGTAGGTTGTCATGCTTGGGAATTTAAAAGCTTGTTTATTTAACGCTTTGCTGTGCAGGTTTCCATCCCTGGGAGCACTGCCTTTGAAGACACTGCAGATCAGAGTACAGTGGGGCAGAATGAAACGCTTTACTTGAGAAGGTCAGATTTTCCATGTGAGATATTTATTTAATTCTGAGACAGATTTCACTTTATGGGCCTCTTCCCAAGAGGCCATTTTCTACATAAAACAGATCACAAATTCTTCTAGTTCCTCTCTGATGTACAAGATGCCCAGTAAAACAAATAGCTATTTTAAGAGTCAAATCATTGTGTTACAAATTACCCAACAAATTACCTTTACTATATTGTGCACAGTTTGGGTTTTTTGTTTGTTTGTTTTTAATCCAGCCATTTACTAGTCTTCATATAGAGAAAATTAGCAACAGTATAATTTCTTCTGTCTGTTGTGGAGAGAATTATATGGTTTGACATGTCAGAGACCTGTGTGGTGGATGATTCCCAGGAATGCTGTGAAGCTTTAATGTCTGCATACTTACCTGTCTGATCCTAAGGTTTTTGACCCAAGCACAGAGGCTGCATCCATTTTGCTCCCAAATATCACTGCAGCTTGTCAGGCAGATGACGCATCTCCCACGTGGGAGCAGAGAAGCTTGGTTGCAGCTTTCATTACTATAAAATAGGAGCTGCTTGAAGGCCTAAAATATCAATTTTATTCTCTGTATTCATAAAAAAACTGCTCAGACAGAAGATGATTATGTTAGTAAACATTTTTGGCACATCTAATGTCACGGTGATGAAGTTGTTATTCCCAGGAAATGCTCACGAGGCTCATCAGCTGAAAAAATGACCTTCTCATGCAAACCTGTAGCTAACATCTGCTCCTAGGACAGATCCAATAGATACACAACATAGGAAAAATCAGTACTGACCTTCTGTCTACATCTGTATATAACCCATAGTGCCATTAGGATCTCAAAAGCATCATTACTAGAAAATGTGATGTGAAAGAAAATCTCTGAAGAATAACACAAGGCGGCTGCAAGAGCCCAAGCGGATCCAGCTGGAGCAGACATCAACAGCAAGATAGTGAAAAAGACAACATAAAGCTGATCAAAATGAGATTTGTAAGTGAACAATGTGAGCAATATCTTGACACTGATTGGATACACAAAATAGTGAGGATTGGATACACAAAATACTGCGGATCAAGGTTTTGCCTTGATTTTTTCCTGAGAAAAACGGTCATCGAGAAAGTGTGTTTTCTTATGCATTAAAATCCCTACTTTTTCAGGCACAGCTCTGAGATTTCCTCAGACAAGGATAATGTACGTCCCTCCCTTAGCCAAATTCTCCAAGAAAAACAAGTCTTAGCTTTACCCCAACAGCGAGCAGTTTTGAGCAATTTCTCTTCAGGTGTTTACACAGCCTGGAGGTGCCACCTACAGTCTGTGCCAGGTGAGGTCTGCCCAGTCTGTATGTACTTCTATGCATATGGCTAAATGCACACACATTCCAGGAAAGCAAGATGACTGAATCAAGTGACAGGGGTGTAGAAGCACATGCATTAATCATCAGCCTAGAGAGATACACAGACCATTGTTCCCAGAAATGGAAAAGTTTCTAGAAGCTTTTCTGTACTGAAGGCAACAGTAATTACATCCTTACCTCCAGCACCATTTAGAAAGGGACTGATTCTCCTCTGTAGTGCCTTGGGGTAATACAACAAAAGCAAATAAACTTCAATCCTGGTTTTCCTCTTCAGCAGGCATCACACACACTGGCTGCTCAGAACTCAGCACAATTCCCTTCAGAACAAATGGAAGGTCTGCTGATTGACTCGAGAAGGACAAAGGTCAGTGTTTTGTTTCTATAAAACAACCATAGCAGGTAACTATCACTGCCCATGCTCAGCAGAAAGGCAGATGAGCAAGGGGAAGGCTGGCACAGTCCCACTGCAGTCAACAAGGCTAAAGAAGGAAAGCAAAACCCTCATTGATGCCCAGTGTTGGTGACCAATATTCCCTCTCACTACAACCAGACTGTCTCCAGCCCTTTCACTTTCCTGACCCTGTCACTGGGTTTGCACAATTCCTCCTTGGCAATGTATCAATCTCCCATCAATCTGACATTGATAGACGGTTGCTCAGTCTGGAAGAGCAGGTCACAAATTGCTGGCAGGAGTCAAACTTTCCTTTCAGTAGTGTGCACAGCAAATTCTTGAAAGCAAAACTGAAACACTACTTTGCAAAGTAACTTTTTTAAGCCACAACAGATTATTTTTTTTAAATCCTCAGCACATTTCACCTCTCACAATATTTTAAAAGATCAGTCTTTATGTGATTTCACCACACACCCCACTCTCATCTCGTTCCCCCAAATACATAGATTCATGATGAAACACAGCAGTCATTAAAATGTTATACACTATTATCAGTACTGGAAGTTTATTTTCTATCGTATTTCAAATCAGCTGAGATAGAGGACAGGAGAGATTCCTAGGTTGTTAATAGCCTGGCTGCGACACCAGGAAAAAAAAATGTTATGATTAATTTCAGGCAGACTTTCTTTATTTGGTTTTACAGTTCTGAGCATCAGTGAAAATAACACTTATGCTCTATGGCCTTCATAACCTAATGCCATTACACAAATCAACAGAGCATCTTTTCATTATACATTACTTTAAACTCTGGTCAGTTCTAGCTGAAAAATCACACAGAAAGTTAGTTGAATGACACAAAGACAACAAAAGGATTAGAGACAAGGAAAGGCTTTAAGACTTTTTAATTTCTCTTGAGGAGAGATTAATACTATTAGGATTTTCAAGGGAGTGCTTCTGCTAAAGGCAGCACACAGAAAGAGGCACTGTTGGCCATTTAGAATTTATAGCACAGGTCAAATCAAATACTGTAAACACCAGGAAACTAACAGGTAGACAGCATAGTGATGGTGTCTTGGTTTTCATTAGGTTAATTCCTCAGTAGGTGGGCTGCTGTTTTGAATCTGATTTTTCCTTCAGGTGGAAACCTGAAAAAAAAAGTTTGGGCACAGGGAAAAGGCACATATCCCAAAACAAAATTGGTGGGCACAATGTATGAGCAGAGGAGATACAGAGATTGCAGCCTCCCAGGATGTTACTTCTGTATAATCAGGCAAGGGACCATGTCATGTCGCAACACTGGAGGTCTGCTGATAGCTAAGAGTCTTGCTCCCCACTATGCATCCAGATAGAGATCCCCACAACACCTTCCAGACACTGCAAGCTAAGCCATAGCCTGGGCTAGAGAGATCTAAAGCACACCTTTTGATGTGTGTGGAGGAGGCAACAGTTTAAATTCTATTGTTATCCACTCAAAGTATGAAGTGTTTCTTTTAATAATTATTTTCATGTTGTTTCAATTTGTGATGAAACCAGAGAGAACTGGCAACATGTAAGGGTGCTTTGACATGTATAATCGCTAGTAGAAGTTTCTGGGGCCCAAGGTTGAGACCAATTTCGCTGGTTAGCCATTCAAAACAGCTGGAGTGTCCACCATTACCAGAGCCTGAAGGTAGTCATTGGGGCACCACCCTGCCACAAGGCCATACAGTTTACGAGCATCTCTTGCATTTTCACATTTGCATTTTAAACCTACTGTGAAGATTACTGACAGAGGTATGAAACAGCATATGAACACAGTTCTCCAGCCCAAATGCATCACTGTTTCACTGAGCATCGGGGAAGGGGTCAAATCCAGTCAAATTCAGATACAAAGCTCTGCAGAAACACTTGGGTCTTGTACTTGAGAACATTCAAAAGAAAATCTCGGCTTTCTTCTTTTCAAAGGGTTTTCTTCCCATTCCCTCTCTGGGAAAGCTCACAGTCCATTGATATGAATATTGAATGTCATTTAATTTACTTCAGTAATTGCTTTGAAGTTCATTTCCGGCATTTGCAGCTCTTTGTGGAGATTGTTTGCTGATGGCTTCACAGATTATTCTTTTCTCTCCCATTCATTTTTTTTCGCCAGTTCCACTTTATAGTCACAGTCTGATAGCAGGATTTGTGTTCTCCAGATTCTATATTCACTCCCATCCTGTTCACTATTATTTCAGACCATTGCAAATCCTGCTGTTGTATCTTGCAGGCAATGAGACTGTTATGAGTAAAGGGCTTCTCTGCTCCAGAGAGCAAGCTTCATTTACTGCTCTTTTCTCTTCCTGTTCTGCCATGCAGATGACGCATCTTTTAAAATTCTCTTCCTAATCTTCATGACTATGAATAAGAAAACTCTTGTTTGAGCTTAAGATTATTGTGATGGCAGGTTTATTATCTAACCATTTGGATGCAGGTTATCCTTATGGCAATTTTTGACATGTCTTAGTCAGTCTATGCTGATGTTAATTGCTAGTTTGTTGGGATACATTTCCAAGCACAGTATCCATGGGGGAAACGGGGAAAATAATGTCAGTTTGTAGCAGCAAAAAAAATGCAGACTGGGAAATGCATTTCAGGATAGTCAAGTCAAGAAGGCAGAAGCTCTGGACTGAGTTGCTGACTGTAACACAAATTGTATGGACAAGATTTTTCTCTGTCTGCAACTTATTCTATATTATTATCACACACAAAACACCAGCCTTATTGAACTTCATATTACTTGATATTTTCTTTTACTGGGCCTTCCTTATATTCTGACTGCAACAGACCAAATGCTTTTAACTTCCTCCTATTCAGCCAGTTGGATTTGTTTTACAAGAGAATCAGTTCACACACTATGATTTACCCAAACCCAACTTTACATCATTAAAGCTTCAGAAGAAGCTCTGAAACAAGAGACGGCCAGTCTTAGGCTGCAATTAAGTTATTAGCTATTTTTTTGCAGCTCTTCTGCTTTGCAAATGCCCAAGTGATCCTCTGCTGTCTTACCTCTTGACATATCTTCTGCACCACTCTCATTCCCCAGTTGGTCTTACTGTTGACACATCCAAAATCCCGAAAAAACTTATCTGCACAGGAATGCAGATTAGAAGGCACTTCTTTATTATGCAGCACTGGGAAACACGGTGGGGGGGGAAGGGGAGGGAGTGGAATAGGGGTAGCTCCTCCAAAACTTTGTCCTTAGTTACCATTTTTATACACTTCAAACAAAAGAACTACATTTGCCAACAAAAGCATGCATAAAATGTCCATCTCTTAATTTTGCCCTTCACCTTGATTGGTTCCTAAAATTTCCAAAATCATAGTGATTGTTTAAGAAATATATAAATCCCTTTGTTTTTGCACCTTCTCCTCCACTCACTCCTGATAAAGTCAGTAAGTTTTCCTTCTTTATGTTGTGCCAGCTGCAGTCATAGTCTACAAGGCTGCACCTACTCCAGAACAAAAAGACATTGGGGACATTTTGAATCAGACAAGAATTTGCCTTTCTATGGATGTTATGACTCATCCTGAAGATATTTATCTTTGCCATTTTCTTTGTGCATTTTGACCTTTGACTTAGGATAGAGGAAATAAAAAAATCTTCAGGAGTGAGATGAAAATGAAGTGAAATAGTTTAGAGATATTTGTTTAACAAAATCTTAATAGGATCTTGCTTTTCAAAATTTCTAATCAGTCTTTCCATTATTTGATAATTGTAATTATGGTGTGGGAATTGATTAGTTGTAGAAAAATAATTATACACCCAATTAAAGTAAATTGAAATAGATTTAAAATGTTGGCATCCACTCCTGCTGTCTCCAACAGGAAGAATTAAATTGACCAGTACAGTAATATCACCAAAAATGTTTGATTTCATATAAAAAGAACTACATTTCAGGTTTTGGCATTGCAACAATGAGTTTTAATGAAAGACTTGATTGTGGGGCAGTGCTGTCTGGATAAAAGGCAACATGTGGGATTTGATTGCAAAAATCAATAGTTAAAAAAAAAGAACAGAAATTAATAACTGCTGGGAAAGATCATTTGGCCCTGATTCCATTTGCATATCTCAAACAAGAATTACTGCTACTTAAATCTAGCAGGGAAGTCTGGAACTCAGGATGAGGCAGGCTTCTCTCCAGATCCCCAGAACAGGAATAATTTTGATTAAAGGTGTTAGCCCCTTACCACCACAGTGGTTTTATGCAGGTGTGGCACAAAGCTGGCACGAGTCATGTTCAATGCATTATAATTACAACAGAATAAGGGTAGTGTGATCAAAGTAAAGTGTTTGGGAATTAAACAGAAAGAGGACAAAGAAATATCCGTCAGATCACACACTAGCCAAATCCAGCTGCAAACATATCCAGAATGCAGGAGTCCAGTGTCTTAAGACAGTGTCTTAAGTATGATTCAATCACATCAATGTTCCTTATTACAGAACATATCTGTGCTGGGGGACAGAGCATCCTGGAGATAGCTGATCCCACCTGTTGACACACAACACTGATGCAGCGAAGAGTGTTTCTGAGCTACATGAGTTAAGTGACTAAAAGCCATTTTCCAGCTGGTATCTTTCAGGAGAAATCAGCATAGACTCCATTTCTGCAGTGCAATCCAGCTACCATCGTACTCAGAAAATAGCTTAAAAGAAAGCAGTGAAGTAAGATTCAGTGTCTGTCTGATGCAAGCACCAGCAGCAAGGCTGATGTAGAGATCTCGAACCTGTCTTCTGCACAGAACTGTAGGGCAGCAGCAGAAATGGCATTTTCCTCTTCCAGCTTGTAGTTTGCCACAGAAAAGGGGGAGAGTATCTGTCATGGTTTTGCCCAGCTGGCAATGAAGCACCGCGATAGTTTCTTGCTCACTGTCCCCCATCCACGCCAACCTTCCTTCAAATGGTGGAGGCCTCAGTGAGATGGGAGGAAAAGGATAACCAAGGGTGCTGTGGACTGAGACAGGGGCAGGGAGGGCTTGCTGCCAATTACAGTTCCGAGCAAAGCAGACTCCAGCACTCGACTTAGAGAGGAAAGTAGGAAAGTTTCTTCTACAAGAAACAGAACAGAATAAAAGCAAAAGGGAGTAGGATGATGAGAAAATCACAGCCAGCACTGTAAGATCTCCCTCCCCCATTCCTCCTTTCTTCCTGGGCCCAGCTCACTGTTCCCCATAGCTCTACCTCCTCCCCACTCAAGGGCTCAGGGGGGCAAGGAATGGGGGATGTGGTCAGACTCTCACAGATGGGCTCTGCTGCTTCTGTCTTCTCAGATGAGGGTGACTCCTGGCATTCTTTCCCTGCTCCGATATGGGGTCCTTCCCACAGGACATAGTCCTTCATGAACTTCTCTGGTATGGGTTGTTCCAGCAGCTGCGGCTTCTGCCGATACAGGGTGACTCACACGGGACATGGTCACTGCCCCTGGCACAGGGCCTTTAATGAAGTGAGTCACAGCTCCTGATGTGGGATCTTTCACGAAATGCAAACAAATCTCAGCTTCACCAGTCCTCTCCCTAGAATGCAGGGGAGTCTCTGCTCCAGCACACCTCCTCCTCTCTTCTCTCAATGACCTTGGATCCCGCATGGTTGCTGCTCTCTCTTCCCACTCCTTGCACCACCACCAGCTGGAAAAGAAGGACGGACAGAACAAAAGGAACAGGAAGAAGCCTCCTCTTCCGGCTTCTTCTTAAAAAGAGATCATGGAGGCATCCACTTGGATGGCTCAGACATGGGGAAAGTTTTGAGCAACTTCTTACAGGGGCCATCTTTACATCCCCTTCCCCCTTACAAGAAATGGCTCCATGTCAAACCATGACAGTATATTTTTAACAGACACTACTATTTGCTCACATTCTTATCTTACTAAAGCAATAAAGAATAAAAACCCATCTGCAGCTTTCCTTTCACATCTCCAACCCCCCTCTCAAATAAATAGATAAAATTTTCCCCCAGGGCTCCCTTTCTGTTAAGCACGTTGTCATATCTTGCCATACTATCATAGGGATATCTATCATATATTCTTCTTCTGTTATTACCTACAGAATCACAAAACAGTTCTGTACACCCCCAAATGTTTCAGTCTACTAAATTTTAAAGGACTTTCAGAGTAATGGGTGAATTGGTCCCAGTGAATTAGCTAGGCTACAGATGCATAAAATACAAAAGCAACCACTGCTCAAAGCACCAACAAAACAGTTGTATAATCACTACTCTCTGCATTAAAACCAAATGTTGCATCAGTTCTGGTTTATCAGTCATTAAAATAAGTGATTACAGAAATTAAAGACGTATTCAAACCCTCAATGTGTTTGGAGACTTTGATGGATTAATTTTATCAGTTCATCACAAATAAAACAAATAACACCTTCAAATTAGATACTTTGGATTGCTAGATACTGGCAGAAAAAATATGCATAGGTACACTAAATCATTAAAGTATGCTATAAAATGTCAAGGAAAGTATCATGAAAAACCTTTAACTTATTGAATAACTATATTTGCTGAAGGGCATCAATGTGTTAACATTAGTGTTTTATGCAAAATTAATCCTGCAATATAGTAGCTTTACCTCTAAAGCCTATTATAGCTCTGTCCCCTTGGGCAGAGGCTGGAGAACTGCCATTTAATTGTCAGTGCTATAAATTAAAGGAGTGCTTGAGTCAGATGTCATCCAGAGCTTACAGACCCAGCAGAGTGGGTAGGAAATGCTGACGGGGAGTATCAGCCTGGTGAGAACCTTCCCAATGGCTCTCTCAGCACTCTGAACCTAATTAATTCTGCCGGTCTTTTATGTGCATCTGTATTTATATCGTGTTTAAATACAGCTATGTGCACTGAGCTTGGCAAAGCCTGGATAGCTAGGAAACTAGAAGCATGAAGGAAAAACAGTGATTCTGTTTTCTTGGCTATTGTTTAGCACATTATAGGGGGAAATGTAAGCCTAATAGCTTACAGAGTGCTACAATTCCCCCAAGTGTTAAGAATTATGTTACAGCCCTGAAGTAGAGAATCATTTCTAGGAAATACATGAAGACATGATTGCCCAGCACATGAAAGTCAAAATCCTAATTGGCAGAAGAAGTAACACAAATCAAATTCCCTACCAAAGGCAGAAATCATCCTGGAATGGCAACACTGTGCCTCATGTCTGTAAAGCACAAGTAATAGTGACAAGATGAAGGTATTGAATAACGCCCATCAATTCACCCACAGAAACCAGTACATTCATATTCAGCTGCCTGCTCCTATGATTTGAGCTGTTTGCTTGCTTTTTTGCCAACATCTATCAAAAAGTGAAAAAACCCAGACTAGTCACTGCAGTCCCAATTTATTTACAGATTAGAATCAGAGTGGCAGAGTTCATAAACACAGCGTTCCCACTGCAGATGTCACCCCACCTTTCCCGTCTCACTTAAAATCTTGTCATAACATAAGCTTCTTCTTCTCTATTCCCTAAAAAAATATGTTTTAAATCTAACAGGATACCCAAATTGCAAGGCTATGGAAGGAAATGAAGGTCTGCCAGTGGTGAGTGTTGATCCTTGTTTTGGGCATTTGATTTCAAGGCCATTTGTTTCATGACTAAGTCAGACACTATGACAGCACCAAAGTGTGCAACTATTGTCATATAACATTCAGTTACGTTCATTTGTTGGTTATGTGTTTCTGGTACTGGTGCCCCAGTTTACCAGGGGAGCTATGTTCCAGCAAGGCTGAAGGTTCCCTCAGAGCAGGTTATTTCATGCTTACAGTATGTCATCAGTAAGAGTAATTTAAACCATTTGCCATTTCTTTCTCTTTTATTTCCAATAGTCAAAAACAAGATTTAAGAAGTTCCTTCGATTCACTTGCAGAGAACAGCCATAAATCAACATTAAAAAAAAAAATCTGAAGAGTTATGATGAGCAATGACAAATGAGATGGAAACATTTGAAATTCAGTGTGGCTGGAAGAAAGCTGCCTACACTTCCTACTGAGTTTGTGGGAAATGGATACAAAATAGAAGCTGAACATGCACAGATTAACATGGTCACAAAAATAAAAGCTCTAGCATTTTAATTAAGTTACTTAAAAAAAACACAAACACCAAACCCAAAACTAAATAATTCATTAAGCTCACATAAGTACTAAGGCCTGTATCTACAGAAAGACTTTGGCACTACTACGTTGCTCTTTGCCACACCCAAATATGAAGCATCGACAGTCAGGAGCGGCAAACACAGCCCTGAGCTCCTAAGTACCAACAGCAGAGGTAGAGGAGACTCCAAAGGACTCCCATGAGCCATCCCGGCTAAATCTACCAAAGAGCAATGTTGCAGAGGACCAGGTCCGATATTTCTCTTCTTTCTGGAGATAACTCTATCCTTGCACCCTGACTGAGATATGTATGGGAGATGAGGTATCACAACTTAAAGCCTCAAACTATATCAAGGCAATAATGAAATTCGCCATGGGAAAACAGCTCAGCTATTAGGGCGACGGAGACCAGAAACTGTATCCTCTTTGGTTTGACAGATTCAAACCCTCACTTTCCCTCACACTGACAGGTTCAGCCACTGCTCTGTGTTAGCCCAGATGGAACACAATGACATAAAAGTTACTTAGAGTGCCCAAGAGCTGTTGTTCCATGCTCTGGAAAATATGTAGGCTTGCAAAAATAAAAATCAAGGATTTTCTACACAGCCAAGGTTAACAATTAGAGTCAGCCTTGCTGATGCTTACACTTTTTGATGGGCAAGGTAACCTAGAACATGGTCAACTCTTCATTTCACCAATCCTTGGACAAAACAAAAGACCAAAATATCTCCCACTAGTATAATAATGTTGTAAAGCTTGCCAAAGGACGATTTGATTTTCTGTGGCAGAACACCCTAAGTGACCTTCGTTTCACTGATGACAGGGTGTTCTTTGCTCTGATTGCTTGTTCAAGGAGTGCAATGGTATAATCAGTACAAAGAGTTACTGAGAAATGTGGGCTACTTCCAAATGTAGCAAACCAAATAACTCATTAATTTAAACCAAGATGCAAATAAATATAATCACAGAGAAAAAGTAAAGGCTATGGTTTCATTCAGCAATTAAAAACCAGAAATTATATTTCTGTCAGCAAGGAAGCTGACCCAGAGAAACAAGGAAAAGATGAGGGAATCCCATTCTCCTTCATGAAAGTCTGGGAAAACTTGTAGTATCTCAAAATACACAACAGTACTGAAAGCCTCATTTTTTTTTCCATAACAACTAGGAGATATGAATCGTGGGAAATCAGTGGTACAGACAGAAAGAAAACTGAAGTTTTTCACTGTGATAAACACAAAGATTCCTACATCTCCTAGACAAAAAAGACAATGATTGCTTGTAATAGAAAAAATACAAATACAAGTGTTAGAAATCAGTATAAAAAGATCCACACTGTTTGCTTATCAAAGACTAAGTCTAAACATTAGGAAACTAGAAGATGCTGAGAAACCAAAGATGCCAGGAGGAGGTAAAAGATGTTGAGTGGAGCAGCATCCAGTGTGCAGAGTTAATAACAGGACACGGAGTTTTCTAAAAGCTTAGGTAAGGTGTCACTGGTGCTTATTTGTGGGTACATGGATTTTGATTAGCAAGTGCTGATCTAAGTTTTGCTGGTTGGTTTCTTGCAGGAACCGGCAAGGATTACTCAAGCAAGCTCTGAGCTTGTGCATTGGAAGACACGGTGTAGGATGTATGCATTACAGATCCCCAGCTGCCAAAAGTAGACTTCAGTAGTCGAGTTATCAGCATTTTCCATCAGTGTAGGCACTGCAGAGTGTTACACTGGTGACCAGCTGTTGCTCCTGAAGGCTGTGGCCCTACTCTAGGCCTCATGTCACATCTGCTGAGCCCACGAAGATGTTTTGAGCACACTGGGGAAAATTACTCTACGTGACTGGGAACTACCCTCTAAACTGACATAAATACTCTTTTTAGGTTCTGAAGCACACCTGGTATGACTCGTACGTTTGCCCATGATAGGAGAGGGGCTGATGAAGCTGAGATCCAGATGGCAGGCATTACAGTATATCAGCTCCTCAGGCCAGAAGGGAGTAGGACGGAATCTGAAGCAGGGAGATAGGCCCTGCTATACTGCCTCTGGCTGAAAACCAGGGAAGCCAGCATCTGAATGCAAAGTGGCTTTTATAGGCATAAATGTATACATATCTCTGCAAACGTGCACACAGGTGGGATTTTACTTATAGGATGAAAGCTGCTGCATTTCCCTTTATGGAGAAGGGTTATCCTACACAAAAGACTATCACTCTTCATTTGTTATCCCCCCTTTACCTGTTTAAAAACTTTCAATTCTCCAGTCAGGGAATAGAAAGTTGTGGTTTAACAGCTCAGTTACACCATCTGAATAATGAATTGTTGATGTTTACCAGCCATCAGCAGGTCCCTCCCAACCACTTAGAAATACCAGCCACATTTGCAGAAATCCCTGCTGATTCAAAACTACTTTCAAATAGAAGTTGGCACATTCGTCAGGATATATATTCCAAATAAATAATTTAGTCAGCTCTAGCACCTGGCAAACAACAGAAGACAGTACTAAGAAGTCACTAGAATGGAAAAGAACTCTAAAAAAGTCTTTTTTTTTTTAAAGAATCACTGAAAATAAGATGAAACAACAATAGAGATTATATTAGGTAGCCAAAAGATAATGTTACTTGCTGAAAGGTATTTCATTAACCAATAACAATGATTTGCAATTCTATAGCACTTCCTGCAAAATAACCACCCTGAAGAATTTCAATGAGCCTCTTTTCTGGGCTGACCAGCAAAGAAAAATTATCAACAGCTCAGCACTGTTTTATCCATCAAAAGGAAAGGATCCAGCTGGCAGAAGCAAGTTTAATTTCTGATTGAGAGAAATGACAGACTTGGAACCTGTATCAACATTTTTACTGTGTTTAGCTAAACAGCGTAGTTAGGAGACTACACAACTGAATAAACTGCATCCCATCCTCTACCTTTGCTCCCTTTCTCCCTCACTCAAACAAGTACAAAAAGTACAAACCTAAAAGTACAAGAAAAAGTTGCTGGCTTTTGCAGTATAAGCATTCCAAACAAATTACCACCAAGGCATGGGTTTTCACTGCTGCCTTCATTAGACAGCAGAAAACATTTTTAGAATTTTCCTAGGGACCAAAGAAAACCAGGCAGGAAGAGGTTTAGAGGTCATCGAGGTCATCATGATGCACAATGCAGGACTGGCTCTATATGTGCCAGCTTGGCATATGTTTGTCTGTTCTTAATAGCCTCCAGTGATGAAGAAACCTCAGGCTCCCCAGCAGTCTACTCCAGAGCTCAGCTAGCCACATTGGTAGCAAATGTAGCTTAATGATTAAGTTAAATCTCCCTTGTTGAAAGTTAAGCCAATTACTTCATGTTTGTAATGGATATAGAGAACATCTGACTGCCTTCTGTGCAGTTCTGGTTTACATATTTGAAGATTATTGTGTCTCACTTCAGTAACTTCTCTAATTCCTTCCATCAAATCTGGTTCTTCCAGCCTTCCTTCTGAGTCCATGGTTGTAGGTTTTCAAGCATTTTTGTACTTCTCCCTTGACTTCTTGCCAGCTGGTCTGCCTTGAATTTGTAGAATGGTACTTGAAAGAGGACACAATGCTGCAACAAACATGTCAGTGAGGCTGAACAAAGTTTTACTTCATATTTCCTGTGGCATTCTGTTCATATGTCATAGTTTAGTTTGTGCTGTTTTGTTGTAGTTTCAACAACAACATAGTATTTTTTCAACAACAGTATTTTTTACTCATCTTTAAATTAAAATGCAGTTAGGGTACATTGATTGATTGATTGATTGATCGATTGATTGCAAGGATGTAGCTTACCAACTTTCTTCACAGCTTGCTTTTGGATATGATCATTTTTGCTTGTTTGTGGATAACAATCCAGAGGTATATCTATATCTATATCTATCTATATCTATATCTATATCTATATCTATATCTATATCTATATCTCTAGATATTTGGGGGTTGGACTTGATGAT
>WBNH01008959.1:91983-129822 GCA_013401255.1 Urocolius indicus | reverse complement strand
CAGCACAGCCTTCTAGGGTGTCAACCACTGCCCCCGAACTGGCTGACAAGTACCCTCTGTTCCCTTATCAAGATCATTAATGAATATACTGAACAGTACTGGCCCAGCACCAACCCCTGAGGAAACCCACTAGATCCAGGCCTCCAACTAGACCCTGCCCCATTGATCACAACTCTCTGCCTTCTTCCCTTCAACCAGTTAGCAATCCACCTCACTGCCTGATCATCCAGCCCACACTAAGTTTTGCTGTGAGGGTGCTGTGGGAGATGCTTTACTGAACTGAAGAGTTTCCTGAAGGGGCAGCAGATTCCCTGCTGTATATCATTAGGCATGAGCTTCTTGCATGGAGGCTGAGAGGCCCTTGGTCTCTCTAGTTGGTGACTGGTTTGCCCGGAGCTATGAGGGTGTGTGCTGAGCTCTGCTTTGTACTTCTGATGTGACAGAGCTGCTCACTGCCTGGCACATTGCCTGCCTTTGTCCACTCTTCTGGGACATAAATATACTGGCACTGCCCAGCTCTGCTGTGGAAAGGGCAAGTGATAAAGACCAGCTTGAAGGACTCTGCTCGCTGAGCAGGGGCCAGACACATCAGCTACCTTGTATACTCTATTGAGAATCCTTCAAGACAATGCTTGGCTACTCTGCAAGCTGCAAAAGGGCTTCTCAGTGAGAAGACACCGCAGTGGTCTCCTTGAGTCTGGGTGACTCACACTGGTGGTGCAGCAGCAAGGGGCTTAGCTAAGGTGGCCTTCAACCGTGTGTTAGCTCATGGTGGTTTAACACTTTGCTTCAAGGGAGGACAGCCAGTCTCCCTTGTGTTGAACTGGAATCAGAAATCAAACTGGAACCACAGCAGTGAGAACTTTGCTTCAGCTGGATAAATTGAGTGAAGAAAACAAGTTTTTGTGAAATGTACAGGGTCAGACTGGAGCCCAGTTCTCGTCTTGTGTAGTTTCCTGGCATTCACAGGAGGAACCTGGACAGATGGACAGACCCACATGTTCTTCTGAGACAGTCACAGAAAGCTTAGATGGGAAGGGACCACTACAAGTTCCTAATCCAGTGTCTTCTTCTGAGCAGGCCTAGCTCCAGAGCTGGATCAAATTGCCCAGGGCCTTGGCCAGTTGAGCATCAAATATCCAGGGATGAAACTCACACCACCTCTCTGGTCTCTGTCCAAATTCTGCACCGCTCTCTCAGCAGGGAGATTTCCCCTTGCCACAGCTTGTTCCAGTTGCCCCCTGTGCATCTCTAAGGAAAGCCTGGTTCTGTATGCTCTAGAAATCCTTTCCCTTTATGCAGCAGAGGAGTGACTGCACTTAGATCCCACTGCAGCCTTCCTCTGTGTAGGCTGAAGAAGTCCAGTTCCATCTGTTTCTTCTCACATCTTCTGTGTCCAAGCCTCTTGCTTATTCTGATGGCCCGCACCACTGTCTTTTCAGCTTGTCAAGACATGTCTTCCAGTGGGGGGCATCAAACTGGATGCAGCATGCAGCTGCAGCCTCAGAGGTACTAAGCAGAAGGGAATACCCACTTCCGTGAGTCTCCTGGGTAGATGCTTTCTAGTGCAGCTTGGACTGCAAGTCAAGTGCAGAGAAGTTTCTTGAAGCTTTAACAAGATGTTTTCACACCGTGTGTGTACAAGGTGATGATACAGAGCCCAAGCAGACCAACAATGCTTGATGCTGCTGCCTGGACCTGTGTTTATGGCTTATTAAAAACATCATTTTGTCTCTGACTGAAAAGTGAGGTCAGCCTGAAAAAGAATCCACAAAAAGTGTGCAGGAGGATGTTCCCTTAAAAGGGCTGTCTTTGGATATTTAACTTTTCTTGACATTTAGCAGAACAAAGTATGTAGATTTGAAATGAGGCAAATTTGTGGCTGTCTGTACAGCAGGTCCAGGTCAGGTGGCCACCTGCAAGGCCACTGCTGGGCCACTGATGGGATTACAGGCACTGGCAGGAGAGCACTCCTGTACCAGCACACAACGCTTACATTTTCCATCTGCAGGGTGACTGCTGGGAGGAAGCACCCAGAGGCCAAGGCTTTGGATGTGTGAGGCTGTGTGATGACATTGAGGATGGATCCATCTCCTCTCGTGCTCTGCTCTGGTTTCATGATATGTGTTGCAAAAATACACATAGACTTGCCTTTTTGAGATTTTGAGGAGCTAATGTGCATGTTTCCCTCTGTTACTGGATCTGGCCATAATTTGATGGTGCCTTCTTGAAGCTTCTGGGAACTGGTGATGTTGGGGTGCTCAGTGACTCAAACAGATAGATGAGTGCCTGTGAAGTCAAGTTCTTGCACACCAACACCCAAGTATGCTGGAATGTGAGCCCAGGACTCACAAGTTGTCCCAGCAGTGGCAAAAGCAGCAGACGCTCACTTTTTGGTGAGCTGATGTACTTCATCCCTGCATCCCCACTGCATCTGCTGCTTATAATGGCTCTCCTTTCTCCAAGTGCTTCTGGTACCCCACTTCCCCCTAGACCTCCTTCTAAAAACCTCATCTCGCTCCTTTGTTCTCTGTCAGCTGAAGGAGGTGCCATGGCTGTAATAATGTGAGAACTGTGCAGCTTCTGTATATTACATATGTATTTTGTTGAGAGGCTTCCTTTGTTGATTGAGAAGTGCATTGGTAGATTTTATGAAAAATAGCAACAAATTGAAGCTGCCATCGCAGGAAGGCATTGAGAATAGACCTGATGGAGCAGTTTTGTGGTGAATTGGGGTTAACTCTTCCCTGAGTTGTCCAGGAGTGTATGAACTTAGAATTTGAATATAATATCACAGTGTGCCGGAAGATCTTGTTAATTATTTTTTTCAAGCACGGGTGTAGGAACCTATGTTAAACCATGCTTAAACCCTAGCATGGGTTAGGGAGAGCCCTTTATGGTGGTGGATGTTTCAGCAACATTGTACAAATTGTGTGTAGGCAGAAAGTTTTCTTATTTGTGGTGCTAGAAAGCCCTCATGCCATTTACAGCAGGCAGGCTGTTTGTTTTTTCTCCCAGCACTCACTAGCAAGATAGGGTAGAAGAGGCCAGGGCTGTGGAGATAAGGGAGATCTAGTGGGTGCACGGGTCTGGGGGTTGTGATGCAAAGCCCAGGAGGCTTGTTGCTTGGGCAGTGGGGTCGTACCAGCTGTCCCACTGCTATGAGCACAGCCATGGCTTCCAACCCGCTGTCTGTGGATGCCACCGGGCTGAGAGAAGCTCTGCCTGGGCTGTGTGGCAAATGATGTTCTCCCCATGGGGGTTTCAGCTGTGGTTCAGCAGGTTCTGCACCTGTCCTCAGCCCTCAGGGCTCTTGCTATATGCAGCCCCGGCTTCATATCTCTGCATGACGCTTTGAAACCTGAAGCCTCCTCCTGAAGCACTGCCTGTGCACACTGGCACCCCACGCCTGTCCTGCCTTTCGCCTCTGGGTGCTGACAGTCTCTGTCCTTCTGGTGGGAGGTGACAAGGTCAGTCCTGCTGAGGCTGCGCTCTGGTCCCAGCCGGGCTGCCATGTCCACGCTGCCCTTGACAGCCAGTGAGGGGCTGTGGCTACCCCTGTAACTGGTTGTCCCCACGTAGCAGAGAGGTAGGTTGCCATGTGTGTGGCAGATGTGGGTATTTTTAACCCATTGTAGGGAATTTAGTGGGTCAGGGTGGGTTATCCTCTGCCTTCCTGCTGGCTAAGAGCTCAGTGCCTTCCACAGCAGAAAGGTGAAACACAAAAATTTTATGTGAAACACAGACTGGTCATGTTTCACACACTTCAGTCTAAGGTGGCAATAGCACAGCATGTCTCGAGATACAGGTCCCAGCTGCATTTCTAGGATCTCCTGCATCAGAGCAATTGCTGTAAGGACAAGTGTTTGTGAGTCATTGTAGTAAAGGCTCTGCTTTCCTTTATGCTTGACCAGAAGGGCAGAAATCCTGAGGATGAGCTGCAGGACATGACTCCCAGCCTGACTGACCAGCGCAGAGTCTCATGGGTGCTGCATACCAGCCTGGCAGCTCGCAGTGCCTGGTGCTGGCTGGTGCAGGGAGTGCTGGGGTCCCCCTGCCTTGCTTAGCCAAACCCACCCAGCCACGAGGCTCCTGCCTCCTCCCTCACCCTCCCACCACCCTCGACCCTGGTGTCCACAAGTTGACTGTCACCACACAGAGCAAACCATGCTGAGGGACCCGCTGGCTCCGGGCTGTGGGAGCCTGTGGGGCTGCTTCTCTCATCAAGGGAGAAATGGCTCCTGGTGCTTTGCTTACGAAGTGGCGAGTGGCAGGAATGCAAGTGATGCAGGAACTGCCATCAAGCCAGTGGGAAACCAAACGTCTGGCCAGATGACAGCTCTAAATTTAAGGGCTTGCTGTCGAGCCATGTGTGCTTTAATGTGCCCTTTTGTGACCAAGCTAGAGATAATTTTCCTATCTGGAACAGCAGCTGCTTTGTAAGTTGTTTAGAAAGACTTCTCTGCTAATGAGGAGTGATCATAATGGCATGATCTGCCCTGAGAGGATGGGCAAAGCCAGAGAGATGTGACTGAGGTGCGATTCTGATGCTCCATAGAAGCTGGCAAGTGGCCATTCATAGAAAGGAGTTTATCGCTGTGAAAAAAAAACTCCCAGGCCTTCCTGTTATTTTAATGTAAATGTCGCTTGAGAGAACAAAGCAGCTTTTTTTAACTGGTGAAGTCACAATATTATCTGTAGAGTTCTGTCACTTAAAATTGTGTCTGTGTTCTCTGCAAAGGCTGAGCCAAAAATCTGCAAATATGCAAACAGAGCTGTGTCAGAAAAAGCAAAGTTGAGTACACTCTTATGTGTTGTAGTGAGTGTCTTTTTAACCCACATGCATGTTTTAAAGAAGTTGAGCTTTGTAGAAAATCTAGTACAATCTTTTAGAACTGGCTGAGGTCCAGTTGCATGCATGTGATTGTGTGTGGCATTTTGTATTAGGAGGCATGGGACAAAACCCTGGGTCAGCAGGGATTATCCGGATAGGTCATTTGGTATGTTACTCCCACTTCTCTTCTTGAAGGGTTGGTTTAGACGTGCAGTAACACTCAGGTCAGCTGCTTAGCTTGCAGCAGTGCAAACATGTGTTGTCTAAGGAAAGGTGGATCACTGAACAGCACGCTTAACTGGCAACCTCCTGAGTGTGAGTGGATAATGCTTCCTGATCTCCCTGTGGTTGTAAAACATGAGGAAGGACTGCTGCATGCTGTAGTCTGGTGGAGGTTTGTGGGGCTCAGAGGTACTCGGTGATGCTACAAATCTTGTTTTCTCACCAGGTGTGACAGCATTATCTGGAGTGCCCTGAGCAGGGAAGTGTTACTGGGGTCTTGTAAGGGCACGAGCGCTGCAGATTTTATGACTTGTGGTTTATTGTCCTTCAAGTAAATACATGTGTAGGGCACTTGTTAACATCTGACATTGGCTGGAAGAAAGACACCCCTAGCCAGGGTTCTGTACAAAGTACTTCCTCAGTGCTGCCCTGTCAGTCAGTCCATGATGGGGCAATCTGCTGCTGAATTTGTGCTGCTCTCACGAGTGTGATCTGTTACTTGCGTGCAGGGCATGGACAGGGGGGCAATCTGACCTGGCTTTGAAGTCAGCCACACTTTAAGCATAAATCTCCTGCAACTCTGTGGTATGCAGCATTCCCCCACCAGCCAGGCAGCAGTGTCATGTTTCATGTGTTCAGTGGTAATGCGTCTTGCTTTCATTACAGGTCCTGTTTCGGCATAAAAGTGAGATTCATAAGACTCTTCTAAGATGTCTTACAGAAAAGAGCTAGAAAAATACCGAGACCTGGATGAAGACAAGATCCTCGGAGCTCTGACAGAGGAGGAGCTCAGGAAGTTAGAGAATGAACTGGAAGAGCTGGATCCTGATGTAAGTCACTTTTAGACAAGATTGGCTAGGTGGTAAATCTCAGTAGCTGTGGGGGAACAGGCTGCATTGATAATCTGTATTTAAGTGGGATCCTCTGCAGACACTGCACTCTGTGCAAGAAGGGAAGAAGCTGGCCACAGGTGAGAAGTAGTTTTGCCATCACAGGCATGGGCTACACATGAGATTTGGTTTCTGTGATATTCTCCTTGCCCCACTGTGCCTGTTCTGGTGAGATGAGCACTGCAGTTTGCAGTACTGATGTGAGGCAGTGCTGGTGCAGGAAGCTGCTTCTGACCAGGCCATCTTGGAGGGGATGTTTTGGATTTTATCAATTGTTTGGCTTTTTTTTTTTTTTTCCCCAAAATGGTCCATGTTTTCTCCCACTTAGGCAGAAATCCACATTCTAGAGTCTTGCAAATTGAGATAATTGCTTTTTAGCAACCTCCAAACATCAGGAGGAGCTGCCCATGTGCAAACACTGGACCTGCTGGTGCCAAGCAATGGAAGCTCTTTTGAGGCATCTTTGTGCCGTATCATTTGCAGGGAATGTGCAGAGCCAGCTGGCAGGGCTCTGGGTTATGGCAACCTTAGATGGTGAGGCCAGACACTGCCAAGAGAGAAATTGTTCCTGCAACGTGCAGTGAGTGTTTCTGGGGGAGATGATGGGCTGTGTAGGTTGCATCATCAGTATTCCTCTCTGTTGCCCTCCAATTGCTTCCAATTCTTCATTTTCCTTCCCAGGCTTTTCACTGATAGATTTAAATTATAAGGAACAATATTTACCAGGTGGGCACAGCAAAACCAGCTTGTTGTTCAAAATCACCTTGGATGTCTCAAAAAGTAAAGGTTGACTTCTCTCCAGCAAAGCTCTAAAGAACATGCTTAGTGTCAAATCTGAGAGTAGTCTGTCTTACTGCATTAACGCTGTGCTATATTTAAATGTAAGCAGATGCTTACGTGCCGTATGTGTCGAGCACAAAGCAACTTCCCACGGTGGCTGGTGTGACTGAATAACAACGAGGCAGTTTGAGGTAGCACTGAGGTTCGCAGGGGTTTTATTCTGCAATAGAGTGACTTTCCCTGCCTGTAGTTTTGTGATGGACTGTGAAAGGCAGAAGAGGCCAAAGTGTCTCTCTGATCTGCTCTGTGAAAGCTTTCCCTGCACTGATGCTCACTGGGATGTGTGGGGCATATGGGCACTTGGGTAGACAGATAAAGAGAGGAGAAGATGGGTTGAGCTTAGCAGCTTGGTTCTGGTGCTGCGACTGTTGCAAAGAGGCAGTAGAAATGTGGGAGGAGGCTAGGAGGAGCAGGAAGTGGAGGCTGAGAGCCCCCAGAAGAAGGACTGAAGCTGCTCTTGCAGAGAAACGTGTACTTGGCAGCATGGGGATCTTGCGGCAGAGTCAACATTTGAAACTCGGGGCGGGGAAGGAGCATCATGGGTCTTAGATGATGTAGAAGTCAGTAGGGTGGGATGGCAGTAAGCTTTGACATGAGAAACAAGTTGTCCAGCAATGTGGAAGACAGTGGAATGAGGAGAGTATTTGTTGGATGAGGATTGTGGCCTGCAGAGATAACCCATATCTCTCTCCTTCCTACCCAGAACGCACTGCTGCCGGCAGGGCTCAGGCAGCGGGATCAGACGCAAAAGCCACCAACCGGCCCATTCAAAAGGGAGGAGCTCATGGCCCACCTAGAAAAGCAGGCAAAGGACGTTAAAGACAGAGAAGACTTGGTTCCTTTCACGGGTGAAAAAAGAGGTATGGTCATCCTTTGCAGCACACTGAGTGCATCACAATGCAGGCACAGTGGGTGTGCAGCAGAAGGGTTGCATCTGACCCACATTGATAAACCTGTCTTCATTTTGTCACCATCTGCCCCCTCTGCTGCCCATCCCCGGCCCAGGCTGGCTAATAACCTGGGGTGTGCTCAAGAGGGCTGTGCACTTGCTGATTTGGATACCACCTGGTATGTTGTTACATGATAGGCAGAGACTCTGCTGCTCTGCAGCCTCTTTCTGTTTCCATCCCACTGCAGCTGTTTCTAGCTCTGGGGAAGACGTCCACTTCTGTCCTCTCATGGTCCTCTTCTGGTCTGTCCTGTGAGCTCTGCAGACTGTTCTGTCTCTCGCTGTTGCCTTTTGTGCTCTGCTCCATCCCTACACTTGTGCTGTTCAGAAACTCCACAGGTTGCCTCATCTGTGATGATCCAAACAGTTTCTCTCTAGTCTTCATCACCTCTTGACAATCGCAGTGTCGTTTCCCACTCTCTTTCAGCTGGCACATTTCTGTCTCCCAGCACCGAACCCTGTGGTGGCTGCTGCAGCTCAGCTCTGTCTGGCCCTGGGGCCTGTGAGCAAGGAGCTTGCTCTGCCTCTTGTCTTTCCTCTCCTTCTGGCATCCTTTCCTGTTCTTCTGGGACATGTCTCATTATTCAGAGGACTTTCCTGCTCCCATTAGGACTCTGAGTATAATCTAACATGGGGTGTGGTCCAGTCAGTCCTTGCCTCCTGCGTTCCAGGAGCTTCTTAGTGGCCTTCTTTTTAAGCTGTTGTGTCTCCCTCTGTACCATGGTCTCCTTGCATCAGAAAACCTGTTTGTGTGCTGTATGCACTACTGGTTGTCTCATGTCGAAATGGAAGTGAATGAAAAGGTCTCCTTGAAAGATGTAAATGGAGAGAGTAAATTAAGCACTATAAGGAAGAGCTATTTGGCAACTGTAGACATATCCCAGCCCAGATACTGGCTGCCCACCTGGCTAGCCCAGCAGGGAGTAGCAGCGCTTCACAGGAGACAGAGTTATCCAGGCATTTTGAGCCTTCAGCTTCTGGTCTAAGCTGACCCCATTTCAGTCTGATCTCAGACGTTAAATGTATTTTCACGTGTAACATGCTGCTTACCTTGCCTGTGAGCCAGAGATGTTAAATTACATTGTCACAGTTGTGTCAAGGCTGGAAATAAACCACTACATTTGCAGTTCAGAGGGTAATTTACTAGTTTGCCTTCCCTGGCTGTGCTACAGGACAGGGTAGGAGCTGAGCTGGTATGTGCATACCTGCTGTGTTGTGATATAATACTGCTGTGTTTGCATGCAGCATTTAATTTAATGTTCAGTCTTTTACTAAAGTGTGGTTGAGATAGGAAACTTTCTAAATTTAAACTGCAGCAATTTTGATGACACTGATGTGCCCAGAGGAGGCACTGAGTGACAGCAGGATGGTTTGCAGCTGGCTAGGCACTGTGTGCTGTCCTTGGAGCCATGCGGCCAGTGGGACGGGATGGGACAGGATGGGACGGGGATCCTGGGTCTCACATCAAGCCAGAGCTGTGGGGTCAGCCCCACAGACTCCAGAGTACCCAGAGGGGTGTCTGGCTGTACAGGCACACGTGTCGCTCTGCCTGTCCTTGTGAGAGCAGCTGTGTCCCAGGAGGCAGATTCCTGCCCTCATTGCTACCACAGGGCGGCAGCTGGAGGGCAGGAGATGGGCCTTTTTGCAAGGGACTATTTATAGCAGCCTCCATTTCATAGAGGGGAGCCTCAAGCACAGTTGTTCCTTCCTTGAGGCTAAATTTAGCCCCTCTGTTTCTGCACATTGCTGAGCAGCAGGATCTTTGTGTCTCCCCTTTGGTGCCACTGACTCTGGTTTCAGAGAGGGGACAAAAATAGCCCTGGCTTGCATGCCAGGCTGGGAGCTTTGCACTTTTTATCTCTCTGCAGCGGTCCTGGATAATTTCAAGTGAGGGGACTGTTCTGAAATGCTCTGGTGATCCCTCCTGGTCCCCCCCCCCGCCCACCAGCAGCACTGAGTTTACCCATCACACCACAAGCCCCTCTCTTTTCATTGGCAGTGGGAGTGGTTGTGGGTAGGTGCCCTATTGTAAAATCTCAGACCTGACACAGCTGGACCACGGAGCCACACAGACCCATGGGTTGTGGCCTGCCTGGTGATCATCTTGGGCAATGGGGTGAGGGAGTGTGGGACCGCAGAGAGTTGGGAGCTGAGCTGAGCTGGAGCTACACCACTCGCCACACAGCCCCTTGTCAATGTTGGCAGCCCCCAGCAGGTAAAGGCCACAATCAAGTGGCTGAGGTGGCAGTTTTACGTTACCTACCAGCTGTACCTGTTGCTTCTTTGCACCTCTGACTTGTAGGGAAAAGGCCTGTGTCTTAGCCTGTTGCTGTCTTGGGCGGCAGATCATGGAGGTCTCCATCCAGTGTGCACTGTGTGTCTCTCCCCACTCCTCTGCAACAGTGTTGAGCCAGGCTAGCTGCCCCAAGCCTGCTCCTCCTTGCATCCTGTGTGCTTGCTGGACGACCAGCTGCTATCCTTGCCTGCTGCCAGACCCCCTCCACCACCTCCTTTCCACTTTTTTTGACTCAAGTGCCATCTGCCCTGCCTCCATGCATTTGGAGTTGGCAGCAAACTAACTCCTGCCTCAGTGGCAGGACTGATCCTGCACAATGCTGGATCTGGGCCACTGCTTTGCCTCTGTCCATGCAGGTGCTGGCAAATGTCCATCCTTTTTATGCAGCCTGCAAAGAAGTGAAGTCCTTCAGAGTCAGACTGTACATAGCTTTCTGTGTGCTGTGCATTTAACAGTCATTGTCCTGCACACATGTACTCTTGAGTTTTTCTAGATGCTGTGCTGGCAAAAAAAAGTCTAGCTCCAGAGTTGGAAGTGTCTGTCAGGTGCCTCCTGGTTCACATTGCAGCAGGACTCGGGCTGAGCTGATGGGAATTGTACAATCATCGCATCATAGAACCGTTCAGGTTGGAGAAGACCTTTAAGATTGTCAAGTCCAACCATTAAGGGCTTCAGTGTCTTTTCTGATTTTTCTCTAGGTCTTTGTGCACCTTCTGTCCTGTCCACTGTGCAGATCTCACCACCCAGAAATATGTCTGCATGAGTAGTGGTGAAACAGGTGCTAAAGCTATACTAAGCATGACCTCACTTTGCATTTATAGGAAAGGCTTGGATCCCCAAGCAGAAGCCGATGGATCCTGTTTTGGAAAGTGTGACTCTGGAGCCGGAACTGGAGGAAGCCCTTGCCAATGCCTCTGATGCAGAGCTCTGTGACATTGCTGGTAAAATAGTTTCATGTGAATTGGGGGTTCAGGTTGTTTGACTACTCGTTTCTTTCTCCTTTTGTGGGAAATGAGCTGCTGAACTTTTTACTGTGTATCTGGGTACCGTCAGTTTTGACAGGATGTATTTCTTTGTTAAAAAAAAGAAGTGTACATCTAAAGTTACTTACAGCTCATGTGATGATTTAGTCAGGAGCGTGGTCCAAAGCTGAGAACGAAGAGGAAGGATTTATCAAGGGAATAGAATGTGTATTTTGATCTCTTTTCCCATCTCTGTCACTGAGAGTCTTGCAAGTGGCAGCCTGTCACCTTCAGGAGCATGGCTTTCTTCAAGCCAGACCTTTAGGAAACAATCAAGCATGCTCAGCGAGAACGTGGATTTTGTTTGCAACCTATTAAAGAAGCTGCCAGGGCTGCTGTTTGTTAAAAAGCTTTCCCAACACATTTTAAAGCTAGGTACTTCTTGTGATTTGTGCAGTCAGTCGGTTTTGTGAGTGTGAGCTCAGGGGTGTGGGAATCCAGCATTAGAAGGCTGGTGTACTTCACAATGACTGAAAAGTAGGTTGGAATGCACAGCGAGCTGGAGAGAGGGGCAGAGCGATTGCAGGTGCTGTTTGAGCCCCCTGCATCCCAAGGAGGACAGGTACATGGTCCCTGTCTGAGGGGTTTATGCCTCCATGCTAAGTTAGTTCAAGCAGCGTCCCCTTGCTGCTATTCAGGCAGTGTTGTCTGAGTGGAGGTGACCCCCTGCAAGCCTCATTGCTTTTCCACTTGAGAGATGACAGTGTTGGTATCTTGCTAAAGCCAGTAGCATGGACTCAGCTTTGTGGCTGGGAAAGGATATGCCTTGTCCAAAAGAGCATTAGGAACACCCCCTTGTACTTTACCCAGCTCATGTGTCTTCTGCTGGTCCAGCTGTCAATGAGTATTTTTCAGTGTAACTGGCTGCTTCTTTCAGTTTTGTCTCCTTCAGACTTCCATACTCCTTGGCAATATCCTCCTTGCTAGAAGTCTGTAAGATAACCTGTAGAATAACCACACCAACTAGATACCGTCTACATAATAATATCATATTCTGGCTTTAGAAATGTGTTTCTGCTTTAAGACTTCCAACATACATGCCCTGGCCGAGCATTGCATGTCTGGGTTTTGATTTTTTACTGCACTCCTGGTGTCCTATAAAGCCCTACCCTATAAAATCTGCTTTTCTAAGCTCCAGGTCTATGCAGCAAGTATTTTTCCAGATAAACGCTGATTGGGGCAGCTTGTTCTGCAGTTGTTGGGAGAATGTACTTGAAGTGGCAGCAGAATTGATGCAATACAGGCTGTGCTGAAATCTCAATGTTGACAGCAACAGCGTTGCTCCTGCGTGTTTAGCAGGGCTAATTTAGCAGGAGCTTGTTTTGCTCCTGGCTGTTTAGCAAGGCTTGTTATCTGCCTTGGTGTATTGGAACCCTTGGTGTATTGGTAGCTCAGGCTCCTAGCAAGTCCTGGAAGTTCAGCTGGGGGAGGCCTTTCTTCTGCCTGAGTTCCTTTGGATAATGCACAGTAAGTACCAGAGGTTACAGTGGGTCCCTCTTGTCTACCAGCACAAACTCTAGCCCCAGAAAACCTTGTGTGGTCAAGATCCTTCCCACTGTCTGCAGTTCAGACATTCACAGTCCTGGCTGGTGGAGAGATTTTGTTGTCAGAGTGAGCTGTGGCTGGGGTGTGTGTCCTCAAAATGCTGAGCCTGCAAATTTCTTTTCGGAGCTGTGTTGTGCTTCTGAAAATTTCACCTAAGAGCACCTGGCAAAAGAAAAGAGACAGCTAAAACACAAACAAGCACACTCAAAGTGCTGAGCCTCACTCAGACAAAAGTCTGCAGGACAGGGACTGCTTGACTCTGTGCAGTCCCTCTAGGGATGTTCTGGGGATGTGTGGGGAAGCAGACAGTGGTGTTCATTGATGCTCAGTGCTGCAGCCTGTCCTGCTTGTGCAACCTAGACCTGGAGTCACTGTGACCTGTCACTGTAACAGATACCATTCCTGTGACAGGCCTCAGTGGTGACCTTCTCCTGCCACTCCCAGCCCTTCATGGCCAAAGCACTGAGCAAATGGTGACAGACTGGTGCCAAACAAGCACAAAAGAAGCAGCTCATGGGAAAGTGCCTTTGAGGTGGCATGCTTGAATTTTAGGGAGAAATTTGTCCCTTGTTTATTTTGACCACTGTGCCCAAATGGAGGTCAAGATTTGTTCAAATGTGTCTGTTTATAACAAATATTCACATGTCTGCATTTTTTCTGTAGAAAGTCATATTGTTAGTTATTTAAAAAGTTGATCATGAAACCAGATTATTTCAAATATGAACTTTCTGTGAGTAGCAGCGTTGTTTATATAAACAGAATCATTGCCCAAAAAAGATTCTAAAGCGTTGGTTTCCCACTGTTTATTTGCAGCTGGCAAGAATGCCAGCAGATCCTCCTGGACACATTTCAATGTGTGCATTTACATCTTGGTTTTTGCAGTCATGAGCCTGAGATACACAAGTTGGCAGAAGTTTGACTTTGGGCCCGTTCAGTCCTTGAATTTTGTTCATGCCATTACTTTGTGCACTTTGAGCTTTGGCTTCTGACAAGGTCAACTTCCAAGCATACAAACATCAATGTAAAGCACAGCACCGCCAGCCCTACTTGTTGCTGAGAAAAAACATGAGGTGTGTTGCCACACTTGGGTGACAGTCACCTCGTATGTTGCTGCCTGAGGAGCTGGTTTGGTTCTGAGTGGAACATACCTCATCTCAAAAACTGCACCATGGCAGCGTGTGGCACATGGCCAGGTGAGCAAGGATGATGAAGATGTGCGGGCTCCTGCTGGACTAGACCTCTCAGATTAAATCCTACCAATGGCTTTTCTTTTTAATGTTTTTTACTGTCGTCCCCTCACCATTTTTGCATGACACTGAATCAAATAAAATTGATAAGCCTTTTCTTGTTTGTTTGTTGTCCACAAGATGATGTCCTTCTCCTATGAATCATGCTGCATTGGAATAAAAAGGAGAGCACATCTGGACCCCGTGGTGTGTTCATGACAGTCAAGGGGCTTGGTCTCACCTTTGTGTGTTGTTCTACAGGGAAGGGTAATGCCCTACAGACCCCCCTGTCCCAGGCAGCGTGGCATGTATGTTTCTTTTCCTGGCTTTGGAGTCTGTAGTGATTCAAGTTGTATTCTCCTTTTCTTTTTCTGTAGCCATCCTTGGCATGCACACCTTGATGAGTAACCAGCAGTACTATGAGGCACTGGGGAGCAGCACCATTGTGAACAAAGAAGGGCTCAACAGTAAGTGCTTTAGAGTGTTAGCAGGCTGCAGTGTTTGGCTTTGAAGCTGCTAGCAGAAGCAAAGTGGCGATTACTTTTAGGCTGAAGATCGCAGCCGTGGCTGTCAGAACAGTCTGTGATTGCCAGGGCAGCCTCTGGTGCATTCTTGCCCTGTGCAAGCCAGCATAGTCTCAGCCACTGCCCTGGTGCCCTGGGAGAAGCCCCAGGCAGCACCATGCTGCCTGTCTCCCAGCTTTAGACCCTGGGAGCAGGTGGCAGCGGGTGCTGGCAGCCCTGTTCTCGTTGGTCCCAGGGACTGCCAGCATTTCTGGAGGCACGTGAGTGTAGGTAGAGCTGATGAGTGCTTGTTTGCTCCCTTGTCTTCTGTCTGCTTGCCAGGTATTGCTTCCCTTTTCCAACACTGCTTCTGGAAGAGGAGAAACACATCCCAAGAGAGCATGCTGCTCCTCACGGTGAATTTTATTTCACATGTCTTGCTTTTCACTTGCAGGTGTGATTAAGCCCACACAGTACAAACCAGTTCCTGATGAAGAGCCAAACTCAACGGATGTTGAAGAAACACTGAAGCGAGTACAAAGCAATGATCCTGACCTTGAGGAGGTTAACCTTAACAACATTATGGTATTTGGCTGCTTTCTACTTAGTAACTGGATGAAACATTTGATACACAGAAGGCAGTGGTCATGTCTGTTCTGCTGCACAGAATATATGTATAGCCAGAAAAGAAACATGAGTGCTTCCCCTCTCTACTTTTGGCAACTGGGATTTTTTTCCTGCTGTTGGACAATGGTGTGGGGTTGGTAGCAAGAAGATTCCTGCAGGTGCCTGAAAGAGCAAAGCTGCATTAAGGGTAGTTCGGGAGACTTGCCTCCAGCCTGTCTGGTTAAAGGCATTCTAGGTTGCCTTAATGGTTTAGTCAGGCACATTTCGTGGAGAGAGGATGTTTATGTAAGATAAAATGGAAGGAGGAAAAAGGCTTCATAATCCTGACACTCACCATGCAGATATGAAGAAACCTCCCTTCTTGCAGGTAGTTTGGTCCATCTCTCACCCATCCCTTCTGTAGGACCCTCTTCTTGTAGCACGCACATCAGGACACAGCACCACCTGTTATGTTGCCTCTGGGACACATACACACGCTAAAACCTTCACAGTTTTCATCTGCCCTCCCTGACTGCAGGAACCCCATCCCATGGCGTCTGTTGAATGATGATGTACTCAAATAGAAAGAACATGTTTAACCGCATGAGCACATTAAAAACTCGTGTGCCATGCCGCCTACACCTTTCTATAATTGAAGAGATTTTTACTTCCACGTATTTCATTCTGGCTAGCGACCCTCAAGGACACCAGGCTGAGGATCTGGCAGGCAGGCACTTTTTTTTGTACGTTAGACACATGACTGTGGGACACAGTTTGGAGAGTTGGGGAGTGGCAGTGGTGTGACTCTGCAGATGGCTTTCACTGTGGTTGATTCTACATGGTGGGATCCAGATGGTGTGGCAAAATGTCCAGGCTGAGGAGAAAATTTTAGGCAGGTAGAAATGTGTGCCCCTGAAAAGGTTAACTGAAGTGCCTGATGAGTGGAAAAGACTCGTTTTGTAGGAACTCAGAATAAGCAGCATGGATTTCTTTTCTAGGCTGAGAGCTAGCATGGCAAATGAAGGTTGAAGGATGTTTTATTAAGCAGTCAGAGGTGTCTGTGGGTTGTACTACAAGGAGATCACATCTTTATCAGGCCTTGTAGGTGGAAATTTTTCTGAACACGACACGAATGTTGCTCATTGCTGTCATTTGTACTAACAAGCGCCAGAGCAGTGCTCTGTAGGCTCGTGGATCCACATTACATACATCCCCACTACGCCTGCGTTTGCAAGGAGCTGTTTCTGGGCAATTAAACAGCAGAGGCACTGCAGCTTCAAACCAAGGCAGTGAGCTGTCGGCAGAATGGAAAATAGGGTGAAGACATTGCTATGCTCCTTAAGCTATGCTGATGATACCAAGAGAGCTTGTAGAAACATTGACAATTTCTGAAGTCCAGTTACTGTTTTGACCCTGATGAGAAATTCAAAGTATCATTTCAACCTACTGTATATTCTGAGGGGGAATCTCATTCATATTTACAGACATCTAAATGGTGGGTGTCAGGAGGGTGGGACATCCTTTTTTTCGATGGGTATGTAGCAACAGGACAAGGGGTATTGGGATGAAACTGGAACACAAAAAGTTCCATTCAAATATAAGAAAAACTGTTTCACTGTGAGGGTGAGGGAGCCCTGGCACAGGCTGCCCAGGCAGGGTGTGGAGTCTCCTTCCTTGGAGGTCTTCAAGACCCACCTGGATATGTTCCTATGCGACCTGATCTAAGTGCAGGGGGTCGGACTAGATGGTCTCTAAAGGTCCCTTCCAACCCTACCATTCTATGATTCGGTGATATTCCTTCGTACAGATGATGGCCTGACACAGGTTTTCTGCATTTCTTTTTACAGAATATTCCCATACCAACTTTAAAAGCTTTTGCAGAAGCACTGAAAAATAACACCTATGTGAAAAAGTTCAGCATAGTTGGGACCCGGAGCAACGATCCTGTTGCTTTTGTAAGTATTGTGGCGCATCGTCATAGAGCTGTGGCAGAAGCTGTTCTTGGCCAAGGTGTTTCTGGAGTTACCCGCTGACTACTTCGGCACCGTATGGGGCGTTCAGCATGTGCTGTGCCTCTGGCAGTTGGTTTCAGGAGCGCTAGTGAAAGCTGGGGACACGTAGGCTTTGGTTCCTCCTTCCCTTCCTTATTCGGGTTTCAAAACACAATCTTTCATTCCCATCCATTTCGTATTGTTGTCAAGGATCTCTTGGAACAGGACTGGGAGACAACAACTAACTTTCTAGTGGTGTTTTGTAAAAGCAGTTTGTCTCATGGTTTATCCTATTGCAGGACCACCCCTTTTGTTTCAGTGGGTACAAAGCTGCACACGGCTGTGTAAACACCTGTGCAGAAGCAGGACTCTGTGTTTCCTTTGCAAGGCCTATGTGGGTCATAAAGCGCCTTTCTGGCTGCTGTAAGTGGTCTTAAAATGTCAGTGGGGATGCAGAGAGGTGCCGTGCATTTTGCCTAGCCCTTTTGCTACCTTCCAGGCAGCATCCTTGCATGCTCTTCCAGCACCACTGCAGACAGTTTTTGCTCTTCTTCATCCAGGCTGTTATAACTTGCAGCCAATGTAAGTGAGTCATAGATCAAATTTATTAAGCAAGCGGCAAATAAGCAAAACAGCGCTGGGCGGCCGGGAGCCTCTGCTCCACCAACGGCACGCAACTCCCTCTCCAGGTAAAAGTCTTTTTATACAGTCCTTATCAGTTAAATGGATCGCTGCCTGGTGTACTCTGTGCAGGTGCTCATCTTATTGCTGGGGGTCTTCTTCTGCCTCCTGGTGGTCGTCCGGTGGTCGTGGGGATGAAGTCAGAAGTCCTCCTGGGGTGACCGGTTCATGACCCCTCTTCTGGAATCCGTTAGCTAATGCGCAATCTATAAGCTCTAATATACGTGTATTGAGCAAGCTACACCTGTTTTCATTACAGAATGTTCGTGGTTAAGGTTCTGCAAGGTTTAGCTTTTACAGTGCCAAGGTTCTGCAAGACTTAGCTTTTACAATGATCTTAGCGGTCCCTTACTCAACCTGTCTTTTATGATTTGATTAACAAACATGACCTTTCCCATTACACAGGCCACCCACTCCTGCCTACCTCCACACACACATGTACACACCAGCTACCTGTTAAAAAAAACACCTTTGTGGAGGGTGAGCACATCCCTCATATTTTTTTTCTGTGGTGTCCAGTGACAGGAGGTAATGGGCAACAACTGAAACACAAAAAAGTTCTGCTTAAATTCAAGGAAGAACTTCTTTGCTGTTCAGGTGAGGGAGCCCTGGCACAGGCTGCCCCAGGAGGTTGTGGGCTCTGCTTCTCCAAAGGCTATTAAAACCCACCTGGACATGTTCCTGATCTAGGTGGATGTGCTTTATCAGGGGGCTTGGACTGGATGATCTCTAGATGTCCCTTCCAACCCCTACCATTCTGTGATTCTATGATTACTTCAGGCACTCTGGAGTGGGGAAGAAGCCTGTGCAGGCAGTGTGGGTACTCTTTAATAGCCCATGGGGCACTGCACAGGGCTAAGGGAGATGTGGAGCAAAGTGCTGTGTGTGCAAGTCAGCTGTGCTACTTGGCCATCACCTTAGGGTCCTTCTGTATCACAGCATCCGTGAGTCCTTTGTCATGGTACAAGCCCAGATAGCAACGAAGCCCCACACAGCAACTCCCTCCCTCCCTCCCTCCCTCCTGTAGGATGGGGAGGGGAATCAGAAAAGAAAAACAATGCTCATGGACTAAGATAAGAACAAGTATAATAACTAAACTAAAATATAACAACAGTAAGGAGAATAAAGTATCATAATAGTAATTAAGAGAAATAAAACACAAAGAAGATAAGCAATCCCCAGTGCAGCTGCTCAGCACCTGCTGACTGATGCCCAAGCAGTGATTGGCCCCTCCCAGCCACCTCCTCACAGTTTTTGTACTGGGCATGACGTGCTGTGGTATGAAAGAGCCCTTGGGCTAGTTCAAGTCTGCTTTCCTGGCCATGTTCCCTCACAGCTTCTTGTGCCCCCACTGGCCTCCCCGCACCCTCCACCACCAGTCCATTCACTAGCAGGACATGAAGAGAAGCAGAAATGGCCTTGATGTTTGCAAGCACTGCTCAGCAATAACCAAAACATTCCTGTGTTATCACCATTCTCTGCAGTGTAAACCCAGGACATAGCCCTGTAGCAGCTACTAGGAAGAGTATTGCAGCGGAAACCAGGACAATCCTCCCATGCATCTCATTAAATGAGATCATCAGATCAGGTTAGGGAGGTTGGAAGTGTGCCAGCCCACTTCTGGTCCTCTTACCCACTGAGTGAAGCAAAGGGATCCATTTGATGCCACTTGGGAAGACATCCTGGATTTGGAGAATCTCTTGTTCAAGACATATGCTCTTGTTTCTGGCTGTTGTGATAGGAAGCATCTCAACCCCACACAGAGGAGCAGTGCAGGCAGGCAGCTAATGGGGTGGGAGGCAGGGCTGACACTGGTCAGCATCCCTGCCAACACCACATTTGCTTGAGAAGAGGGACAGATGAAGCTGTCACGGGGCAGCTGCAGGTGTTGGCTGTCACCTTTTGGGGTGGCATTGAAAGTTTATCCATGGAAGGTTTTCCCATAGCCTCCAGCATGCTCACATTCAAGAATGCCCCTACAACAAGGAGGAACCCCCTTCACTGCACACAGAGCTTGCTCATCTGCTGGCAGTGAAGCTGCTCAGCACGGGAGGTTCCACCAGTGTCCCCCAAGGCAGGAGGAGTCAAACCCCGCTCCTCTGGGGTGCTCTGGCCCTGCCTCTCTGACCAACAGCTCTGCCCACAGGCACTGGCAGAAATGCTGAAGGTCAACAACACACTGAAGAGCCTGAACGTGGAATCAAACTTCATTTCTGGGTCAGGGATCCTGGCTGTTGTGGAAGCCCTCCAGGGCAACACATCGCTTGTGGAGCTGCGCATCGACAATCAGGTGAAGCGTGCGGGAGCGCCCAGCAAGTGAATGTGTCCTGGTTGCAGGAAGCCAAGAGGCTGGTCAGGGCGGAGGGTTGCAGCCTGCCACCACTGCCAGATTGCTTTGGAGAGGAAGGCTTCAGACCCATCTTTCTGCTGCAGTCCCTGGGCAGTATCTGCTAGTACCTGCAGATATTGAGAAGGCTGTGGCAGTGCAAGCAGCTTTTTATGTTCCCAGTGTCACCCTGGAGCATGGTGATGGACCTGTCCAATACCACACCTTGCTCCAGGCTCTTGCAGGGACTTAAATAATAGCGTCTATTGCCTAATTCTGGGCTTTTTTTTTGCTACAACACAAAGGAAAGAGGAGATCTCCACAGTGTGCAGTGGTACAGATGGGGTGGTTGGACTAGATGATGGTCTCTAGAGGTCTCTTCCGACTCTTACCATTCTATGATTCTATGATTTTGTAGAATATAAACAAGCAAGCAAGCGAACAAATAAGGTGCCGTGGCAAGTTTAGCTCCCAAAGAAGCCCAGAGGGCAGTAGTTAAGGAGCTGAGCTATGGGGAGCTCAGGGACAGGTGACTGGGAGTTAAAACTTACAGTTTCTCCAAGTATCTGTTAGCTGCAAATCTGTGCAAGAAATAAAGTCCTTGCGCAAGAGGAATGGGATGGTGGAGCTGAAGCTACTTGGTTGTATTAGTAACAGGCCAGCTGTTTGTTTCACCATCTTCAAGTCAGAAATGCCAAATGGGCCATCAGGTCCAAAGGAGGGAAAGGGTGGAGATGTTGGTTCTTAGTGCTCATTCTGAATCTCCCTCTGACCGGATGAGTTTGCTTTTCTGTTTTATTCTCAAAAGAGCCAGCCCTTGGGCAACAAAGTAGAAATGGAAATTGCAGATATGTTGGAAAAAAACACCTCCCTGCTGAAGTTCGGGTACCATTTCACACAGCAAGGCCCCCGGCTCCGTGCCTCCAATGCCACGATGAACAACAACGACCTAGGTGAGTTGGGCTGGCTGTGAGCCAGGAAGCAGAAGGGTCTGGCCCCTTCCTCTGCCTGTGGGCAGTTTCTGGGTGCTAGAAGGGCAGAACTGCTCACTTCAAGGCTCCTGTGTATGTACTTGAACTAGAAACTACCTCTTGGAGGGCCTGATATTGCCTTGTCCCCTCAAGGAGGAAAGCAGTCTCCACTGACTGGTTCCCTAATGGGTTGTGCTCCAAACGTGGAGACACTGGGCAGCTCAAGCTCCCAGCAGAGGCAGCATTTTTGGCAGTACCAGTGGGTTGTACAGAGAAGGAGTGAGAGCTGCTAATGTGCTTCGGTATGGTGTGATACAGCATATGGAACACGGGGTGTGAACTGCCAGCACTTTTGATTCCTGCCAACTGCATGTCTTCCTCTGGCTTCATTCCTGCTTTAACAAGGAGATGAAAAATAGTAGAGTTGAACTTTGATGGCAGTAGGACTTGGCCCATCCCCTTCAGCAACATAAATCAGAAGTGTTTCCAGAGAGAGGTGAGAAGCCACGTGTGGCTTTATCTTTATACTCTCTATGAAGCGATCAGAAGTGCTTGTGAAGCAAAATGAGAGTGAGTTTGCAAGCTGCTTTTCCAGTGGATGCACGTGGCAGAGGCTTTCCACTGCTTGGCTACAAGCTTCTGTGGGGTACTGGAAGTCAGTCCAGCAGCACGATGTGGAACACAACCAGTGCACATGTTGTTGTGGCAGGGGAACAGGCACCACAGTACACGGCTCCTCCACAGCAGGGACACACAGGGTATCCGGGAGGAATAAGCAAAACTTTGCACAATGTCCCCTGTCTACATAAGGAAGAACCTTTTCCCCCAGAGGGTGGGGCTTTGCAAGACTTGAGACAGAGCTGTGATCCAGTGCTACGGGCATAGCTCTTCTGTGAGGAGGCTGGGCTCGAGGCTCCCAGCAACACCCACCCCCACCCCTACTAATGCTGCTGGGTTCTGCCAGACGTACCTAGAAAGCAAGGGCTAGCGGAGAAGAGACCTGATGCATATATACCAGCCAAGAAGAAATGGTGGGAAAATGGAACCACATATTTTAATCTCCATGTGGTCCTCCACAGACAGGGTCTTCTGTCCCTTCATGAATCAACTTTGGGTTTTTTTAAACCTTTTGAAAAGGTTTAAAAGCCACACTAAAACACCTTTGAATGGCTGCCACATTTAGACAGATGATACGTATGCTATGTTTTAAAAATAAGAAAGTAATTAAAAAAAATCCTGTTTCAGCCAGTAGCATGCTCCTAGGAAACCAGGCAGAGGTACATACCAGTTCTTCAGCGACCACACAGAATGCTCAGTGTTAGGTTCACTGTGTGTTTATTCTGCCTGCAGCTGCATTCCTGGCCATTAAAGAGCTGCACAAAGAAAGGCTTGCTATTTCCTGTCCCTTGGAACGGAGGGAAGGCTTTAATGACCATTGTGCAGCAATTGGCACACAGAGTAATCAGCTGGAAGACTTCGATCTAGTGTTATAATTGTTCCTGCTGTAAGGGGAGGAATTCACTGCTTGCCTTCCATGTAACAGTTGTGCATTTTGCCTTTCTGACTATTAAGATCTGCATTTTTGTCTGATTTGGTTCTTGTTTGCAGCTCGTATTCATCGGTGTGATGGTCTCTGGCAATAGCGTCTCAGCTCCACACCTGGACAGTGTATAAGTATAGAAAACCTTTATTTTCCTCCCTGTCAGCAATAGCTCTCTGCTTTTGCTCTGCTCCAGTGCTCTTGCCTACCATCACCTGATGCTACCAGAACCTGGGTTTGTTCCTACAGCTTCCTTTCTCTAAGAAAGAATGAATGTATGAACCAACTATGAAAGCTTTTTCAGTCATCCTCATGAACTAACTTCTGCATCCTTGTTATACATTTTTTTCCCTCTTCCCCCCCCCTTTTTTTCTTGCACAAATTACTTGAGCAGTATAGTTGTCAAATCTGTAAAATCAACCTTAAGAGCAGCTATGAGACTGCATTGACCATGTTGACCATGATCAGAAGGCTGGAGGAAAAAGGCTTAAGATAAGAAATATTGTTTTGAAATAGCAGTTTAGAAAAACTGGGAAAGGAAAAACTGTAGCATCTGCCTTCTGCTGTTAGTCAGCATCAGGTGATGCTTTGGCCAATGTCAAATAAAGACAAACTGTGAGAAATATAATTGCCTGTAGAATCAGGGAGGTAAGGCTGAAAGTAGCTTCTCACCTTAAAAATTCACAGGAGCAGAGACCTCATCTTACCTCCCTTGATTTCAAACTTCAAGAGGCTGTGCCTGCTGCTCAGGGCAGGAATTCAGAAGTAGATGTTATCCCGTTTTCTCTCCTGGCAGAATGTAGGTCTTGGCTCCTTTCCCCAGCGGGTAAGCCAAGCCTGCTGTCCACATCTTCCTGTTGCACCAACTGACGCCTCTCCTTCTTCTTTTTCAGTGAGGAAGAGGAGACTTGCAGAGTTGAACGGGCCTATTTTTCCCAGGTGCAGAACTGGAGTCTAATCCCTGGCCATGGAGGTCATTCCCGGTGGTCTGTGCTACACTGTGGAAATCTAAAGGCAATAAGTGCCTTGACAGAGTATTTGTGGTGCCTCGGTTCTGGTTTATGCACTAACAGTTTAAATTAACTTGTGGCTGTAGTTGAAGATTTTATCCAGTAGGACTGTTCGTGTTTTTCTGTAGAGTTGGAAACTATTCAAGACAATTTTATGCAATCTCAGCTTAGAGTATGTCCCAGTGTGAAAATGACTCTTTTATTAACCTGGGACCTAATTTTTCTATAAACTACCCGCACGGTGTTTGATACAGTTGGGATGTGGTATGCATGAGTGATAACAACTGTTCCACAGGAATTATACAAGTATTAAAAAAATACTTTATTTTTTTTTTCCCAAATTGATCTCAAGTAGCTATAGAGGAGCAACCACTTTAACAAGTACTTCTACTACCTTAAGATATGGCTAATTTCAAGAACTGTGAATCACAATTTTCTGCTGACGTTTTTGCTGAGTCAGTAAGTTAGAGATGCTTTTTCAACACGTCCCTGTGTCTCTTAGAAAAAAAAAATCTCCACCCCCTGATTAAATGGAATTTAAGGCCACCAATTATAAAACAGTCTCAAAAACTGAGCAGTTTAGGATGGGTTAATATCATCTTATCCCACGCGTGTCTGAAGAGAACAGTCACCTCCATAGATGAGATGCAAATCCTAAGAGGTGGCCTAACTAATCAGTAAGCCAGAGACCTCTCTTCCAGTTCCCCCACACCCTTCAGCTTCCTAGTATTTCCAGATATTCACTGGGAACACGACAGACTATCTCTCTTCACTCTTTTGCCCAGATGACCACATCCACCAATTCCATTATTTTTTTTTCTGCGAAGGGCTTATCCCTTTTAGTGCCACCCCTAAAATGTCTGCACAAATGCGACACTCAAAAGTTGTGCCCTACAAAAGCTGTTAAGTAAAACAGCCCAGCCCTGAACTTACAGCACTTTGTCAGGTAGTCGACTGCCCGTCATCTAGACCGAGAGGTATTCCTCACAGGCTGGGTAGCTCCCAGACACACAGTGGACTGGGACCCAGCACTATCCCATCCAAAACTCCAGCTAGGAGCGTGGGTGGGAGTCTGTGGGGGCGGGGATCCTGCTCGGTAGGAAGTCTCCTGGCAGAAGCATTGCTGTGCTAAAGCCTCATTCTTGGTCTAACCTAGAAAATGTCCTCACTTGCTAGGAATCTCTCTGTATGTGTCTGCTAAGAGTAAAGTTTTGCAGCCTTTTACTTGTATTCCAGAAGCCTCACAGATTTGCTCAGAGCTTGTGCGCAAATGCCACCCACAATTCAGCTCTGACCAAAGAGGCAGACAAACAGTATACATTCAGCAATGTGGGGGACATATCTGTTGCTCTTCAAATCTTAATAAATGTGCCAGTGGTGTCAAATAAAATGCTTCACTATGGGTCATTCTTCTGCCTGTTCCATTTCAGAAAATGAAAAGAATACCAAGAAAAAATACTTGAAAACACATTGCAAAAAACAAACCCAAACTGTCAGACAGCCTCTTTTCTTCCACATGTATTGCAACAGCTTCAAAAATGGTCAGCTAAATCATCCAACCACAGCCACATGGTTTCAGCTGAGCCATCCACTCAGGTTTGCATGGTACAGGCCCAGCTCTTCCATTGGCTTCAGAAGAACACAAATTAATCTTATCCTGGGAAATCCTGGTGGTGCTGGGCAACAGGCAAGGCAAGGAGATGAATCTGCGGAGCAGGGAGTGCTACCGTACTACAACAGCAATTTTTCCCGAAGGAAAGAAAGCAGACCTTTAAAAAAGAAAAAAATGCAGGAACCTTGTCCCATGTTTCACGGTAGCACCATCCAAATTAACCATGCAGCCTCAACCTGTATTAAGGTGTCAGGATCACTCCAGGTTCCTCAGTTGATCCTTACAGAGTCACTTTGGTGAAAGATGCATGTCAGAGCTGTGCAGCAGAAAAAGCTGTGATGAGAGGCATCAGGGTTTGTGGTGAAAAGAATCAAGCTGTGCAGTGATGGAGACACAAAATGGTGATATTTAGGAGCAAAGGGATCACTGTTTGTCCCAGCAGCACTCCAGGAAAAGGGGGGAGGGGGAAAACCATCTGGGACTGCAGAGTCTGGCAGACACAGTCCTGCTTAACTCTCTCCTCTCCTGAAGGTAATGTTCTTAGGTATCACCACTGGGCTGCCTGGGTATCACCACACAGCACTTCACATGGCAAGTCCTTGTTTATATTAACCTGACAAAACTAATACAGGAGACTGGATGCAGAAGCTGCTCATAGGCTACAAGAAGGATGCTAGATCTGTCTTTTACCTTCCTCTCCTCTCTCTGTAGCAGAGGGAACGTGGCTTTATGGGCTTCCATCTGTACACCTCAAACTCTTCTCCTCCTTTGCCTCAGGGCAGCAAGGACCAGAAGTGGCCCCACGGCATCTCTCTGCCTTTACGGTAGAATCTCTAGCTGCCAGGAGCTCTCAGAAGAGCAGTACCTCGTAGCCAGGTCTGCCACTTGGTAGAAAGATAGCTAGGTTTCATTACTTGCCTCTGCAGAATTAAGCATCTCCAGCCTAACAGATGTTTATTTGTGCAGTACTTCAAAAATTAAAATGGAAGCACTAGAAGTTAGTTATAATTGTCAGTTTCAGAACTTCATATATAAAATATAGCTGTTGCCATTCTGTACCGATATGTCATGTAGAAACAACCTTCCAAATACATGCCAAGTGTTCCAGACTTGCTGACAGACTGAGAGAGCACAATATGTGAGCTGTGGACGATCAGTGCTGTAGACCAAGTAGAGCTCACGTGTTTTTCTAGAAGTATTCCAGTCCCTAAAAACACAGAGGTTAACTGCCCAGCAAAGCCTGAGGGGCAAGATGCCAGGTGACCATGCTCAGGCTTCTGCTGAAGGTGTCTACCAATGGGAACTTTCCAGTTTCTTTTCCAGCACAGACCACAAACAGATTTACTACTAAATACCATCCTAGAAAGATTCCCAAAGGAGAGAGTCACAAGTTTCAAAAAGTTTTCCTTTGTGAAAGCAACGGTCAAAAAGACAGTTGCTGAACTGTTGATTTCTCAGTAGCAATACTGGAAGTGAAAAGAAATGCTTGCCATGGCTTTAATGCAACCAATGCCCATGTCTTTTAGTTGCTGGTCATGCAAAAAAATGAGTCTTTGCTGAGCACTGTGGGAGAAAGTTACAATCTATATGAAAATAACATCGCTCTAACTGTTGTCAAGCAGCTGCAGAAACCTGAGTGAACCATTCTCTTGCTTTTAAAAGCAGTTGCCAGTAAAAAAACCCCAACAAATCAATTAGTGATTTTGATTTCCTAATGACTAACTACTATTTAGTACCAAGAATGACAGTAAGTTTCAGAGACATTTTTTGAGTCATGATACATCACCTACCCTATTAATAAAACCTTTCTGTACCTTGTTCAGCATCAGGCACATGAAGCAGCAGGCAGAAAAGTATTTTCAGCTCATTGCTGTGGATCCCTTCAAAGAAGATTTCTCCACTAATAGGAGCTGCAAATTGTTTAAACATCTCTCACCTTTAAACCTCAACCTCTGTTTACAAAGCACGGATGCTCCCCAAATCTCAAATAATTTAACTGGGTAAAGGATCTTGCAGTCTCCTTACAGCATTTACACTGACATTTATGCACACATGTCAGCATCACTTCCAGTGCCATAATGCTGCTATTTTGACAGTCTCTCTGCTTCGCTCTGTGTGTCTCAGTTTCAACATGCTTCCAACTTTCATTTTTATTCTAATGCAAGCACAGCTGAGCCCTGGATATTTCTGTACTGACAAGTAGAGGGAAAGAACAGTTCCTGGGGAGACAGAGCACTGGAATGAGGATCACTTCTGCCATTCATCCTACAGGTCACACACAAGTACAGCTGGGAAGACAGTAGCTGTGGGCCTTTGCTCCAGTTACAAGGGAGGTCCTTACGTTGCCTCAGCCAGCTTTTCACAGGAGTCAAGTCAGTCACTTCAGGTAACTACCCCTTGCTTCTCTCTGGTACATAATACAAGCAGTGCTGGCAGATGGTGTGTGCATGGAAAATATCTTCAGCTCAAATCCAGTCATGTACTCATACGCAACTAATCCATCTGCTGTTTTCACACCCTGGCACGAGCTATTGAAGCAAATTCATGATCAAGGGAAAAGGTCGGAAAGATCCATCCCCACCAGAAGGAAAAAGATGTAAATTGTTCCTGTCTCTCTTCAGTTTCCTTTGAATTGTGAGCAGCTGTGCCCCATCTCACATACTCTGCTCCAGAATCCCTGTGGTAGAAGCTACGCTACAAGACTATCCAGGGAGAAGAATCTTGTAATGCTGGTGATGGGCTGGGCACTGGTAGTTTACGATCAAGTAATGTATGAGTTTCAGGGTATAATCTAGGCTTAAAGGCAGCATTTGAACAAGATTTTCCACGCCAACACATTTTCATGATTTCCAAACCTAACTGGGTAACAGATTTCCATCCCTGGAAGTGTTTAAGGCCAGGCTGGATGGGGCTTTGAGCAACCTGGCCTAGTGGAAGGTATCCCTGCCCATGGCAGGGGACTTGCAACTAGATGATCTTTCAAGTCCCTTCCAACCATAACCATTCTGTGATACTCTGACAGAGATCTGGTTTTAGAAGCCCTTAGCATTTAGCATGCTGTCAGATTAGAGATTAAAGAAACAGTTTATTCTTTTCCTGCATCCAGCATCCTTTGTGAGATATGTTCAATGGGTACCCTTGGCCGTTTCCTTGTACATTCACACTCCTCCTTAAGTGTCTGTCCTGAAGCCCTTGAAGTCACCTTGAGCTCTTTATCTTGACAAACAGGACAGCAAGCTGTGAGACCTTTGTTGCGACAGCTTGGACATGTCAGGACAAGCTGCCGGCAGTGCTGGCTGGAACAAAGTTTATACTGGTCCCACAGTGTCCCACAGTATCTACATGCTGGAGGGTAGAGGAAAAGAAAAAGTTAACACCCACATTGCCCAACTTGTCCCCCTTACAGAAGGTTCTCCATGGCACCAGGGACCTGCCAGCTCCCAAATATTTCAGTGGCTATCTATGGTCCTCCAGGCTTTTAATTCCTGTTTAGTTTGGTCTTCTAGAACCTAGTTATTGATGTAAGAAACTTAGGACAGCTGTCTCTCAGGAAAACGAAAAAGTTCTCCCTGGTGCTTCCTCTAGTTCAAAATTAGACAGATTTAAAGGATTCTTGCTGCCAAGAGAAGAAGTTATGCTAGTGGTAATTAAGACAGGCTGTGGGAATGTTGCCTGCTTGGGAAGGAGGTGCCATGGGACTTCCTTCCAGCTGTATTGTACAGATGGGGTATCATCTGCAGTCCTGGTAGAGTCCTTCCACAACGTCAGACAGGTTTTAACCCCTTTAACTGAAAGCTACAGCCACTTCAGCTGTACCTTCAAGCTGTGCCTACCCCAACACTTCACCTTGAAACTTCTGTAGGGATGGCTGTGGTATATCCAGATAGTGTTCCTGTTTCTACACCAGATCAGGCACCTTCAAGATGTATATAGTAAATTCAGAGGAAGAATGGAAGGATATGCTCAAAAAGTTACCCACTCAGAGGGAAAGCAAAAAGGCTACCGCAAAATTCCGTCTATTTGTACCTGGCAACTGAGAAGAAGAAAATAGGTATTTCATTTGCAACACCTTAAGAGCAACCTGAGCCAGAAGACCAGGCAACAGTCTTAACAACTTCATCTTGAAGTCACTGATGTTCTACAGGCTACAGAAACTTTCAAAGCATGAAAATAACAAAGTGCTGTGGAGCTTCATGCCACCACTCTCCCAGTACCTGGTAGTCTGTGCTGGTGTTCTGAGATGACTGGAACAGAGAGCAGGTGACCACCGGGGAACTATTTAATGCTTTGTTCTCTTAGCCAACTGCAGCCAGTCAGCACTGTGGACAACTAGTGCAGCAGCAGTGCTCAACATGCATCTCCATCTGCAGACGGCTGTTCTGCAGGGGATGCTTCCTTTTATTGCTCCAGTTTTAGGGAACTGTTTAGTGGCGCACTTTGCTCTCATTTCTGTTCAATGTGTTAAAGCCATGGAGCTGGCAATCATCATGAAAAGTGAGAGCACTGTAAGATCAAAGAGAGTATGAGGAAGAACTACACAGACCGGCTTGGCTCCCCATCTCCTGCATGTGTCTGTGGAAACGATTGCAATAGCTTCCCAGCCTTCTGCATTTAACAGTGTCTAGTCCTACCTGAGATGATATCTTCATTGGAACAAATGGTGTAACGATCATCAAATACAAACAGCTTCCCTCTGTAGAATCCATCTGGAAACTCTTCCAGGTACTTGTGAATTCCACCTTTCAGTTGGTAAACCTCTCTGCACACTGCCTGTTTAAAGCATATTAGCAGAAAAGCTGAAGGAGGGAGCAGCAGTGGCAGTGTGCCAGAGTTCCCAAAGCAAATTAAGTGCCAGGGATCAACAAAAAGCAGCAGCTTCTCAGTGACCATGAGTGGCATCACATGCATGCACAACTCCAGGCAGTGCCACCGGGGAGTAGTGGGCAACTCCACAATGCTGGCTTGTTGACAGTGTTTAATGTTACAGTCAGTAAAAGGCTGGTCACCTCCTCAGCTGAGGGAGGTTTGCTACACCACAGATCAAATGCTTTTGGACCTCTGTGAGCCACCGCTTATTTTGTTAGCTGTAGCAGAATTTCTTAGGGTTCACTCACTGGTGCAGCAGAGAAAAAAAACCAAAACTTAAGTTTAATCTCTGGAGAACATAATATGTGTACTGTTCCCTTGCTCCTTGAGAGAAAGATCCAGGAGAATAGGTGGGATGGAATGCACAATTAGAACAATGCAGTGTGCTGGATTTAATTCCACAAGGCTGGGAAAGCACTGGCTGGCTGACTTTCACTGCTCTTAAGATGCTGAAGCTGTGCAGTAATGACCACAGAGCATAACCTAGATACAGAGCTTGTGGAAACACTGCAGAATGCTCTCAAGCTCTCTGAGAACACCACTACCAATGGGCAGGTCTGGCTTACAAATACATCTTCTCAGCAAATGGCTTATGTAATTATTTTCACAGAGCAATCACTGCTGTGACACTAGTCCGTGCAGATCATCCTGAGGTGCATTAAACTACCCATGTTCTTGACAGAAATCATGAGGCAAGTGTGCCTCAGAGACATTAATCTCCCCAACTGCATTTTGAGCAGTTTGTGCTCAATAAGAATTTACCAGCAAAAGACAGCAGTCTCAACTCCCCAACACCTGTGCCCTCAGAATGACACCTCACCTTGCTCCGTAGGTAAGCAGAGCCTCTTTCACAACGAATCCCTCCTGTGCAGTACATCAGGACACGTTTGTCTTTAAAAAGCGCCAGGTTTTCATCTACATAGCTGGGAAAGTAGCTGAACTTCCTGATATCTGGAGCCAGACAGCCCTGGAAATGCCCCTGTAGTAACAACAGATGGCCATACCTCCAGTTACAAGCAGTCTTACGTGGCAAAGTGTGTGCTTCAAACTAGAAGTAACAAACCTTTGGGCCACAGCACTGAGCTCACTGCAGGTGCTTTAGGCAGTTTCTCAGATGAGTTTATGCATCAAAATACATTTAGAATCTGTAAGGAGATTCTGGACATGGCATGCCTCAAACATAAAAGAAGGAGCTAAGCAGAACAGAAGTGTCAGAGAAAGGGCGAGCCACAACAGTGCAAGAGGGCTGGATTACGCTACTTTTACTTCAAACCATGCACTATTCACTGCTAAAGTTTTGTGGACCGTTTGTCTTCTTCCCGCCCCATGCTGTATGAGTACTTAGCCAGGAAAGGCTCCATTGCTGAGTCATTGAGCATGTCCTCTGCCGCTTGTTTCTAATATTCATTACCAAACTAAACTTTGTACATGTAACACTCAATCAGGAATATGGAATCTCTTCTTCCAGAAAGGTTACACCCTCACAATGTCAAATGCTTCCCCCCAGCACCTGTAACACACTGTAATCAGCAGGTAAATGACACTTACTATTTTACTTTCATAGAAGTTTCTACAGTCCAGTAAGATGGTATCGCTTTGTCCTTGACTGGCCTGAGACAAATACTGTTCTACTTCTCTGTGAAATTCCTGAGGGGATAAATGGATTCCTTCAACAAGGCAAAAAACAAACAAACAAAAAAGAAGATGTGAAAAAAAGGGAAAGAAAAGGGAAGTGAGAAGCAGAACTACAAAACAACGTTACTATGACCTCCCTGATCCAGATTCTCCTCAGATTTCTAAAGAAAAGTTTTCTGTGACGGTTCACAGACTTTTTGTCTCAACCCAATCAGTCAAGTTTATCCAAGTTCGGATTCCTATTGGCAAATTAAGGAAAACGCAATGCTGTTCCACATGACAGAAGCAGCAGACAGGCGCCTGTCTCTGTGATCTTTGTTATGTCCCCCTGGCAACTCTTACAATAGTAAAAAAAGAGGGATAAACGTTTCATTTCCATTTCCTCATCTTTCCTTACATTTGGAGGCTCGGAAATATACAGAAACGCTTTTTTTTTTTTTTTCAGTGAAACTCATTCTCTGCTGATAAAAATGCAACATTTCCAAAAGTTTGCATTATTTTCTATATAACGTCAATTCAGTGAGAAACTTGCATAGTTTCTCTGCTTTTAGGTTGCTCAGGACTTAGGACTCCCAATCTACTCAAAGACAAAAAACCTCCCCCACCAAAATCCCTTATTAAAAATTAACCCTACAGACAACCAGCCAGAGTAAAGGGAATCATCTCCATAAATTAGGAGGGGAAAAAAAACCAAAGGAAAAATAACATACCTCCCACAAACTGCACAAAAATAGGGAGAAAACCAAAATAATCTCTGTCAATACCACAAATAGCTGCATAAATTTACCACCACCAAAACCTCTTGTTGCAAAAAAACAAACAAAAAGCTCAAAATTGCTCTGTTGTTTGCTATTTGCTGTGCTCCTGCATACCACCTACTTACCTACCTATTTTCCTCACAGCGGGTGCATAGCCAGCAACATGTTACCAGCCATAACCCATACTAAGCAGCTACAGGAAGCTGAAAACAAGTTCAGCCTGTGTTAGGGCACGAGCTGTTAACACAAGCCAAGCCAGTTCAGCAGTCCCTAACAGAGGAACACGTATATACTCAACTCCAGCAGGGTCCTAGCATTTTCTAAACAAACAAACAAAAAAGCCTCATGATTCCACAGCATCAGAATCAACAGGATACACAGAAGACTCCATGGAAAGCTCTTCCTACACAGCTTGGTTCTTACTGCAAGCTAATCACAAGAAGACAGCATTGGAGCTCTTCCTATGGCATAGTTTCTAAGTAGTCTCAAGCACCTATAGATTATTTAGAACAAATGTTAATATAGTCATGCATCGGGATGTCTTTCCTGACCATCATACACAGTTCCACTTTACACCTGCCTTTAGCAGGGAATCTCATGATTTACTCTCTGACTAAAGCACAAGACATGTCCCTAGCCCAAAATAAGGTACCTGCTTGACGTTAGTTGAACTATTACTCTTTCCCACAAAACAGAAAGATAAATCTTAAGTTCTCTGAGGAAGCTAAACACTTAGCAAACCAAAACATGGGCCAACAAATTCCAGGCACTGGTGACTTTTGACTAACAGTAAGAAATCAATCTCTGTATCTACTTCTCCTGTGCCCTGGCCAGTGTGCAGAAGGAAATGTTTTTGATGAAGGTACTTTATTCTTCCCTGACCTCTCAGTTGGGTGAGAGGCTTTATTTTTCATTAGATGAGCTTACCAGTTTCTTTATAAGACACAATCTTTGGATCAATGCCCATAGGTACGATTTCCTTGAAAACTCCAACTCGAAGGTCTGGGAAACAGTGAGCTCCTCCTGCACTGCTCTAGGAAATTAAACACAAAAACATCTCACCAAAATGTGTCACCTGTCAAGGTTAAAATTAAAAATCTTCAGCTAAATTTCTACAGCTTGCTGGAAGACAAAAGTATCTCCATGGCTGAGGGAAAGAAATGTTTCTCCTGTTGAAATCCACAGTCCAAATCCTGAGGTGTAGTCAGCGAATCCCTACTTGGCAGACACCTTAGGCCCAGTGACTACTCTGCAGGTGAGACAGGCACCATGAGGTGTGGAGTCACAGAGCAGTGGGAAGAAGAGATCTTAGTTAAAACCAATGTCCCTAGCGCCTATAATGAGAAACTCAAGGTCTCTACAGGGCATGCCAACCCTGGCAGGAATATTAAATAACCTCCTCCAGGGAGGGATCATGCTGATGCACTGGGGCCCTGCGGTCCTACTCAGCCCCTCTGATGCCCAACACAAGCACGGTCAGGCCTCCAGCCATTACATGTGGTGGGAATTGCAGTGGTTCATGGGTGTGAGAGATGTATGTGACACCAGACAGGTGCAAAACTTCCTAACAGTGGAGCCTGGCACCCCCTGCTCCTCCAGGCTCAAGCACAAATTTCCCCTTCAGAGGTCTTGCCAAGCCTTTCTTGGGAGGCATCCTCCCTGTCGGCCACAGGAACTGAGAACTTCTGCAGACCTGAGCCTCAAAACATGACTTAGGCACTGTCAAACCTAAAAATACTTGAACAGGAGGGCAGTGCTGTGCAACATCCTCACAGTTGTCAGTCTGTAGAAACCACAGTGGCCGCTGAGCAGCCCCAACCAAATTCTTCACTCCTCTATGCCCACGTCTTCATGGCACAGAGACCTGAAATCCCCACTTACTCAGGTAAACAGCATGCAAAGGAACTGAGACAGAAAACACTATCATGTACTAATGCATGAACATTGATAGCTGGAGCGCTCATGAACGGTTGGAGGCTTTGCCAAGGTCAAGGTAAAATTCCATCCTCCCGGTCTTGCATCTACACATGACTGTAGCTAACCTCCAGGTCACACTTCCAGCTGTTCTTCCTCACAGAAGAAAAACCGTATCTACAGTGGTGGTAAGTGTAGCCTACCAGAATGCCATATGGTACCAGCCACAGCTGCCACCACCATATGAAGATAGCAATCAGCACATATGCTCAGGCTCAAGCAGAAGTTAGCAGCTCTCCCTCCAGTCAGGCACTAACTGAAGTAGGGAGAAACCTCCTGATTCTGCACATGTATTTTCTGTAGAAGACATCCAATCCATGGAACTCACAGTCCATCTAATGAACACCAAGGCCTGCATGAACTTAAACCTCTAGGCTTCTAGGCAAAGATCTTAATTCAGGATGAAGAGCAGGGCATGGGAATAATTTGCTTGGGTATGTTGCGATGCCTTGATTTTGGCAGACAAGTCAGAGTAAATGCTTACTGAAGAATGGGGGGGTGATGCACACTCCCTCATTCACCTGTATGGTGGGCTTCGCAGCTGCACCCAAAGCTCCAGACAGCTGCTATCACTGCTCGTGATAACTGCTGCTGCTGGCAGAGATAGCTAAAGAAACCAAGGTTAGGAACCCTTGGCTTAGATTGGTGCTGGGGGTGCAGAACTGCTGAAGTAGAAATAATGAAGTAGTGTGCTTATTTCTCAAAAATTAAATATTTTACATGAGCAATGCCTAAGCAGAAATTATTTTTTCATACCTTGAAATCATCTTGACACAAAACGTCTTTGAACAGAGGCTGGGCAAGCATAACTTCAATGTAGAGACTGGTAGCTACTTTGCTTCCACCAACTGTCCCATTAATCCCTTCTGAAGCAACTCGTACCTAGAAGGCAAGAGGAGAAACTGGGGCTAAGGTTTAGTAACAGCAAAACCAGATCACAGCAAAATCAGCAGAATGTGACTGGGTAACAAAAGACAGAAGTATGTTCAGAAAAAGACTACTGAGAAGGAAGGAAGGAAGGAAAAGATGGCCGAACATTAAAGATAACAAAAATAATAGAACCCACTAATCAATTTAGAGCCATTTAAAAAAAATGTCACCAAGAAAGTCAGAAAAATTTGTGCAATAAACTGAGAAATGCTAACCGGCTGATTAAAATTCCCACTGTAAGCCTGCCTCAGGAAGAACAATAGGATTGTGCCAAATGGCTCACACAGCTAAAAGGAGAATGTGAATATGCATAATATTGCACATAGTACTGAATGTCACCGTGAGTCTTGTTATCTCCAGCGCTGGCAAATGATCAAAAAAATTTATTTAAAAAAAAAAAAAAGTACGTGGTAAGAGGCAAGGAAAAAGCTCATTGAAAAGGCAAATGGCTGTGCTTGTCTTGGAGAGCAAACCAAAATTTAAACTGAGAAAAATATCAACCACCAGATGAGACAGTTGAGCAAAACACAGAAGTGAATGCATCAGAACCTTCCATCCTCAAGTCTGTGCTGACGTGGAACAAGGAAGGTGCCTACCATTGGCAAAGGAATCCACTTAGAATCTACATGTCCAAGATAAAATAGTCTCTTGCTCTAAGTTGGCCTCTTGAAAAAATCCTTCTCCCCTCAGACAGGTGAACTTTGTAGGGTAAAATTTACCATTGCCCACAGCCTCACAAGGCCGGCTTGGCCTCCAGGCTGTCTTGTACTGCACGTGTCCTCTACTCGGCAGACAAGCCCAGTCTGACAATTCTAACAGAGCATCCTGCACGCAGCTCCCTGCTGACATCAATGATGACGCCACACGTGTGGCCTTGCCTTTATCTAAAAAGCGCACCAGGAGGTTCTCTCTCATGTGAAGAGCAGGAGTGATGAAAAAACTTGTTCTCGTACAAAAAACAAAGTGTGTAACAGATTGATGGGAATGGGGTAACCCTTGCACAGACAGATTCTGCACAGTGTGGATCACAGGTTCACTGAGCACGGCACAGCTCTGGGTTCCCAACATTAAAAGGGATCGAAGATTATCTCACCCGTTTTCTTCTTCTTTGTAATGTTAGCTCTCAAACAACATTTGAAGTGACATTTTACAGAGTCTGAGTGCTTTTCTTCATGGGATCGTAACTGACTAACACATTCTGGCACAACCATTTGGTTCTCCACATACTCCATTGTCCTATGCTAAGCACAGATGGGTTTTTTTTGTGAAGAAGACAACTGTTGCTCAAAACCTTACCTTCCCAGTGAGATGCAGATGCTGGCACAGAGCCTTTTGCCAAGCACAGAGTTTCTCTGGGTCCTTCACCTCACAGTAACAGTAATACAGAAGTACTTCTCCCACCTTGCTGTCCGTAGCATGGCAAAAATGAACAAACAAGAAAAGGATGTTAAGAGCTGAAAGCACAAAAACATACTAGTAGCAGTAACTATGCAGAAAGTAGACAGTTTTCCTTTAGCAATCAGAAAGCAGACAGTTTTGCTCTGGCAGATGTGGAGACAAAAAGAAAAGAATGAACGCACTTTGGAGGGATTAGCAGTGCTGGCTTTGACTCATTTCAAAGAGAAAGAAGATGAATTGAGAAAAAAAAAAAAAAAAAAAGCTCCCACATTCCCAGTTCTCAGGACTGGTTACAAGATGAACTCATCTGTGCTGTAGTGGCCTCCTGGGTGCTCTGCTCAGTGCAGAACTGAAAACTCAAGAACTGCTGTTTTCTGGTGCACACGGGTGTCTCACTAAATGCCTTATCTGACAAACTTGCACTTGAGCTACTTAAAAAGTCAGACTTTTCAGCGAGACTGTATGCACTGGCATCCTGAGCAGCGCAAGCCAAACTCTCCCACAGTCAGAAACGTTTTCATGAATGTACATAATCAAAACGGGCCCTTAAGGTACCTGAAAGAGTAGATAAAGTGAATCCGTGCAGAGCATGCCCTGCTGCTCTGCTGTTTTTTGTTACAGTCCTTCCTTATAGATCCAAGCTGTCGAATAACACCTGTACAGGTCTGCTTTAACACTGCAGGACGATCTAGCTCTGTCAGTTCGATCCTACAAGGTTCCCACCTTTAACGTCAATAAATGCTGTGTGTGTCTACTTTCTTATCAGCACCGTGGCAACCCGCACGTTTCGCACGCGTGAGCAGTTGTGAAAGGAAATCAAACAAAGTTTCTCCTCAAGGGTACCTAGACCCGTTGATCTACAGTACTATCTCAGTAAGGTACGCACCGCATTTCAAGAGCTAAAGGAATATCGGGAAGGGCCGCTCCTGCATCTACACTTTGTCACCTGGCTGAATTTCCTAAGCGGTAGCGCTGGCAGAGGAGCACGTAAAGCGCAAGCAGACCTACACTCCGCTGCCAGCCAGTAAAGGACCCCCACGCTGCCGAGGGACTTTCTTACCTGGTCAGAGCATCGCAGCCGACGTGCCTCGTGTCTGGGAGCGTGCAGGAGAGCTCAGCGCTGCAGCGGGAGTGCCCACGCAGCCCATCCGCCTGGCCCGCGGCAGCCGGGCCGCTCGAGGCTCCCGCGGCCGCCGGCTTGGCGGCCGGCCCCG
>WBNH01008959.1:54988-91549 GCA_013401255.1 Urocolius indicus | reverse complement strand
CGGGGCGCGGGGCGCGGGGGGGATGGCGCGCCGCCGGGGCTCTCCGGCTCTAACGGTGTGCCCGGTGTGTTGGAGCAGGGCAGCCCCACAAGAGGCGGAGGACGTCTGAGCCGTCGGAGATCGAAGAGAGGCTCGAGTCGCTCATCTGCAGGGTGGGAGAGAAGGTAAGGCGGGCCGGCTGTAGTAAACCCCCCTCAAAAGAAAGGGTTCTGTTAGGAAGCGGTTGGCAAGTTGTCAGCTCTTGCAAAACCACGTGCAAAAAAAAAAAAACCGAGCAGGTGCTTCAACCGTAGTGCCGCGCCTCCCGAGCGGTGACAAACAGCCCGCGAATAGTCGTCACTTTACGTCCGCGGGTGTTGCTGCGGGCTCCGGACCGCCGAGGATGTGGAGCGGTGAACTGGATGGGCCTGTGGCACAGGTTTCAACTCCTGACAGTATCCTGGGCCGTTAGAAAGGGGGGGGGTGGGGGGTAAAAGGATCGGGACAAAACCGATGGTGCACTGCAAAACAAGTTGCAACGTTGTTTTGTTTTGTGCTGTACTATTAACGGAGGCTCAGTGACCTTACGGCTGTGTCCCAGAGGCTGTGTTAGATCGTGCATCCGGGGGAGGGGCACTGAGGTTGTGTGCCGGGGGGGGTGAGTGCTCAGGTGCAGGCTCTTCTGAGGAGCAGCTGCTCCTTCTTTCAGGCAAGTGCGAGTGGTTCTTTACTAGTAACAGAACTGAGCTGTAGCTCTGAAAAAGGAGATGGTATAAGAGGATGCTCTCCCCCTACTTCCTCTTCTTCCACAGGAGAGTCAGGGGGAGATTCATTTTGCCTGGTTGAATTTTTTTGAAAAAAAAAAAAAAAAACAACACGTTTCTCTTTGTTTCTTTTTGTATTCTAGAGTAACTCATCTTTGGAGAGCAACCTGGAGGGTTTAGCTGGTGTTTTGGAGGCTGATCTGCCAAATTACAAAAGCAAGATACTAAGAATACTGTGTACTGTGTATGTATGTAGATGGTCTGGGCATCTGGGAGGTGCTTTCTTCTCTCTGCATAAATTTAAGTGTTTAAGGTAGTTTGAATGCCAAAAATGGATTTAGTTCCTGAACGCTTTGATAATATAGAGTTTGTCTTACTTCAAACAAAATAAATACCGGTACAAGTTTATTACTTGCAAGGTATAATACAAGGAAGACACCTACTTTGGCATGAAATGTGGACAATGGCTCAAAGTAGATTGCAGAAACCTCAGAGCTGCTCTTTGGTAACAATGGGAACACAGTGCTGCTGAGCAGTATCCTGTTAGCCAATTAAATGCTTAGGAGTGCTGAAGATATTTGCTGGAAGAGAGAAGCTAGGAACACGAAGAGCTGAGAGCAGGCTCTCCAGTGCCTGGCAGCTTTGCTGCTTCACCCTAAGGAAGTAGAGGATCAGCAGTGCCCTGTGTCAGGGTTGCTGAGTGGTGTCTGAGCGAGGGCTTGTGGAGGGTTGTAGGCAAGAAAAATATGAAGGAGGAGCTTGGTCAAGAGGGAGAATGTTCCAGCCCTAGCCCGTGCCGTGGTTTTGCACATACTTGAAATCTGTTTTGTAGCATTGTTTGTTAATACAAGGCAAATAGTGCTTCCCCCACCCCCCCACACACAGAGGTAAAACACTTCTAAAAGCACAGAGTTAGCTGCCATGTGTACAAAAGTAGTTGAGACAAATTATTTACCTGTCCTTCCCCGTGACGTGCTTAAAATCGGTTCAGATTTTAGGGACGTTTGGAATCAAAATTAACAGTGTGAAATGTGTGTGTCTCGTGTCGTCTTACTGGTGCTATGTAATTGTTTCTGAATTAGAAACTTAAAGCAACTTCTCACATTCTTGCATAAATTCTATCACTGGCTGTGTTCTAAAAAACTTCGAAAGACTGTCTGTAAAATGTTAACCACAGGACAGAACTGCAAGATCATGATAGCACATCGTTGAGGCAAGTTGAAGTTAGAATAAGCAGATTCCGAGGTGGTATGCAGCTGCCAGTTGGTGCATGATGAATAAACAGCTAACACCGTGTTTCTTTTCTTGTGTCAGCGCACGTCTGTTACCAGAGAAGCTCACTGTTTACACGACACTGGTTGGGTTGCTGAATGCCAGGAACTACAATTTTGGTGGGGAATTTGTAGAAGCCATGATTCGTCAGCTGAAAGAATGTCTGAAAGTCAATATGTATAATGAAGCTGTGCATTTAGTAAGTGGTTGCTTTGTTTTGCGGTCTTCTGATCATTCTTCTCTCTTCCTACTTTTGCCTTTTTGTTGCCAGAGAGCTGGGCCTTTCAGTGTGTATTAGAGTCTCTGGCATCAATGTGCAGTGCCCTGTAGATGTACCAAGAGGAAATTAGTGTTACGTAGGAAAGATTTCCTTCCTTGGGGGAAAGAAATTATATTACAGCTGCAAAGTTGACTTCCAACTGTACATTTTCCCAGTGACGTAATAATTTTCAATAAACAGATATGGTCCACCTCTGCCTGTTCTACAGCCAAATGTAAAAGGTAGCTGAAAGCGATGCACTTTCAGTTGTGTTCAGAGGTATGTGATCATCTTATGGCTCCTGTGGAAGAAACCAAACCAAACCAAACCAAACTGAAGAGAAAATGAACAGTCTGTTTCTTAAAAGCTGTTTTTGATTGCTGCTGTCAGGGCTGTGTTTTCATTCTGCTAATGAGGGATGAAGATCAAGCAGGCAGTTTTAAGTGCTGTCTGTCTTTGAAACCGTTTACTTGTCTCCTACTGCTCATAGATCTTTGTCTGCAAAAGCGTATCAGGGCTTCAGTGATGTCTGATTTAGAAGCACAGTGCCAAGCTCCACAGTTCTTTTGAAGCCCACTGATGAAAATTAAGATGCTGGTGTTTCAGTGTAGTTTGTCAAGACACTGCTTTTCAACTGTGGGATACTTCTGCTAATCAAAGGCTCTTTAGAACTCTGACTGTAGCATCGCTTGGCTTCAGCTTCACCTTCTCTGGTCAGGCTCATGCAAAAATAGCTTGTGGGACTTAACAACTAAGGAGGTGGTGGTGGAAATCTTCCTTAGCTTTGTCAGAGGCTTTTCAGAGACTGTCCAGAGCAATGAATATCGGGAAACCAAGAGCTGCAGTTGCTTTTTGGGTACTGAACTGCCTAGTTAGCCCAAATTCCTTTCCTGGGTCTTCTTCCCAATGATCTGCCTTCAGATCAAAATACCTATGTTGGATTTTTGGGCTGCTTTTGTGAATATGGCCTTAAGGAAAAATTAACCTTTAAGAAAAAATATGCAAGATTTTAATTGCTAGAATTTCAGCCTGTTTTGTCTGTTGAAACTGGGAGAGCTCGGGTCCTGCTAGGGCCTGGTTTAAGCCTGGAGGCAGGATACAAATCAAGAGAGAATGCAGAGGATAGAAAAAAAGGGGGCACTGCTTTGCCACAGGTGTTTGTTGTTTCCTGATGCATATCTGAGCTCATGAAGCAGTGGACCAATCCATCTTCAGCTTTTTAGAAGGCTTTTTCCTCTCACTTGTGTCATTTTAGTGATCTGATACCATTTAGAGCACATGGAACACAAGTTTGTGGTTTGGTAAGTTTTTATGTCTTATCAGTTTACGTGTCTTTTAATGCATCTTGGTGGTGCTCCCATCCTTCCTTAATTACAAATAGGTGTTACTGCAGTGAAACAGGCCACAGGAACTACAATGAACAATATATCATGCACCACTTATGGCCCTTGTTTTCCAGGGTTGAAAGGTGGGTCTGTACAGTGTGCAATGTTTCTGCCTTCCTGGTACTGAATGAATATTGTTCCTGTGTAATCAGTTTGAAAAATACTCATCTAAAACTTTTTTCTTTTTGGGTCTTTTTTAGGTTCGTTTTCTCTCTGATCTTGTGAATTGTCACGTTATAGCTGCACCTTCGATGGTAGCTATGTTTGAGAACTTTGTGGGTGTGACACAGGAAGAAGATGTACCTCAGGTAAGCACAATGTCTGTAGGCTCCTCTGATGCTGTTTTCACAGATTTTCTGTACTGTTGCTTCTGTATGCATGCTTAGAACAGGGAACTTTTAGAGGGAGCAGACTATATAGGCTGTTGTGTGCAGTTTTCTTAGCATGAGTAAAAGGAGCCTGTGGCAATTAGAAATACGTGCATACGGTAAGCAACTATGGTCGTTTTTAGTGAGGTAACTGGAGTGAGTTTGTTTTGCTTTGGCAAGTTCATCGTGCCTGGCTTGCTCTGCTATGTTGATAACCTGCACAAGGACTGTGACAGTGATGCCATTTTTGAAGTCTGCTTGTCACGATTCAAGTTTTAAGTGATAAATTTCAAGCAAGAATGTATTTTTTTCCATGGCTTGCAAAACTGAGTCTTTTAACTGCTGGTCTCTACATCCTCGCAAAATAATGATTTTGCTAATGTTTTAATTCAAATTAAAATGGGATGTTTGTAGAAAGTCTTTTGGAACTTACTTGTGCTGATTTTGGCTGTGGTAGAGTTAGTGTTGTTCATAGCTAGTGTGGAACTATGTTTAGGATTAGTGCTGGAAAGAGTGTTGATAGCCCAGGGATGATTTTATTATGGCTGAGCAGTGCTGATACAGCATCAAGGCCTTTCCTGCCTCTCACCTCACCAATCAGCAAGTGGGCTGGGGGTGCAGGAGAGGCTGGGAGCGGGTGTGGCTGGGACAGCTGACCCCAACTGACCCAAGGGGCATCCTGGACCATATAACATCATGTTCAGCACATAAAGCCTGGGAGGAAGAACAGAGAAAGGAGGACACTCAGAGTGATGGTGTTTGTCTTCCCAAGTCACTGTTCTGTGTGCTGAAGCCCTGCTGTCCTGGAGGTGGCTGAACTTCTGCCTGTAACTGGGAGTGGGGAATGAATTCCTTGTTTTGCTCTGCTTGTACGTGCATGGCTTTTGTGTTACCTATTACACTGACTTTATCTCAGTTCATGAGTTTTCTCACTTTGACCCTTCCAGTTCTCTCCCCCATCCCATGGTGGAGGGGAGTGAGGAGGCAGCTGAGTGGGGCTGTTCCCAGCTGTCGTTAAACCACGGCACTCATCATACGTACGTGTTGGTGTATTTTTTTTCCTGTAGGTACGATGTGACTGGTACATGTTTGCTTTTCTGTCATCTTTGCCTTGGGTTGGAAAAGAGTTATATGAGAAAAAGGATGCTGAAATGGATCGTCTCTTGTCTCAGACAGAAAGCTATCTGAAGTAAGTTAGAACCCATTAAAAATACTCTTACCAGGGTCTACTGAAGTATGGATCAATAGCTTTGGTTATTCCTCACTTTGAAGTAAAAGTCTTAGCTCAGAACTGAACCATTCTGTGAAGGGCAGGGGGAACACACCCTAAAAATAGGATAGATGGTGAGATTTTTGAACTTGGAAAAGTGTTATTGTCTTGCTCTGCTCAGGCTGGAGCGGGTGCAGTTGTAAGCATGCTGTGAATACTGATAGCTTGCTTTGCAGTGTGACTTGTTTTCTGTCTAGGTGCTTCAGGTTAACGTTGTTGTCAAGGTGTGATGATAGAGATGTTTTAAGTAATCACAGAACTTGTTTTTATGTACTATATACTTCATCAGCTGGAGAGACCAAATAATACTACACTTGGAATATGAAAAAAAATACAGCCCTAAATTAGTCTTTTAAAGGTCAGATTTTCTTTCCTGTGTAAACAGACGCCGTCAGAAGATTCATGTACCCATGCTACAAGTGTGGACTGCTGATAAACCACATCCACAAGAAGAGGTGAGTGGGTTTTATGTTGCGTTCTTTCAGAAAGTGAAAAACTTTTTTTTACTAAGGTATTATTTTATCATGGAATTAAAAGACACTTCTAAAAGTATTAATGTTTTGAATTGTCTCCCATTTGTCATTAATTCCAACAAGTTCTACACGAGGACTTCTAAGTCTTGGGCCTAAATAGGAGGTTGTATGGAGGGAGTAGGAGAGCGTTTTGTTTACCGACAGATCCCCCAGTAAATGTTATAAAGTGAGAAATGGTTGTAAGTTGTAGTATTTATTGTGGAATTGCAGATACAGGGCTTCATGATAAAATGCACCTTTCCGAGAAGCAAAATGCAGTTTCTTACTAATCTTTTTTTTTTTTTTTTTTCCCTCTGTGATAAACATTTGTAGTTGCTTTGCTTTCTCAGCTTGAGGCAGTGCTAAAGAAATAGGTAGAAACTGTATGCAGCAGTTACTGTGACATTAAGCCATGTGCTGGTTTCAACTGGGGCAGAACTGATTTCCTTCCTAGTAGCTGGCACAGGGTTGTGATTGGGATTTAGTGTGAGAGTAGTGTTGATAACACACTGATGTGAAGTTAAGGACTTTTCAGTTTCCCCTGCTCTGACAGCAAGCAGGTGCACATCAGAAGCTGAGAGGGAATGTGGCCAGGAGAGCTGGCTCAAACTAGCCCAAGGGCTATTCCATACCATAGGGTGTCATGCCCAGTACAGAAACTGGAAGATGTTGGCCGGGACGGGCAGATCGCTTCTGGGACATCAGTTGGAGGTTGGAGAGCAATTGCATTGGGCATCATTTGGATATTTTCTTGGGTTTTCTTTCTCCCTGAATTTGTTGTATTATTTTTCATTACAATTGTCATTATATACGATTTTCTTGTTACTGTATTTTATTTCCTTTTAGTTCTTACCTCAACCTACAAGCTTTATTTTTTTTCCAATTCTGCTTCCCATCCCAATGCGCTGGAGGGTAGTGAGTGAGCAGAGTGAGCAGCTGCGTGTTGCTTAGCTGCTGGCTGGGGTTAAACCAGAACGGGCCAAAAATACTAGAGGTGGGAGGTGACATCTCTCTAGTTTGGAGTAAAATTTGTCTTTTCAGACATTCTTGGTTTTTTTTTTTTCTTTCTCCAAAGTCTGAGGACAAACTTAGCTGGAAAGCGAGATCTAAATTGACGTGCAGAACATGGCCAGCTTACATTTTGTTCACTGTTGTGGTTAAATCACACTCTCAACAATTGTCTCATTAATCTTAATTTAGAGATTATGATTGATATGTCAGTCTGAGTATTCCTGCCCAAAATCTAAATTTCCTTGTTTAGTTGAACAGAGGAGAGATTGGCAGAATGCATTTGAGTCCACATATTACTTAGAGTACCACAAACATGACTGTTCACTTCAGATACTAGTTGTTACTAGTGTTTTTTTTCTCATTTTGTGGTCTGATAATTTCAGTAAGCGCAAAGCATTTCCATGTAAAGACATTCTTTGCACCAGTTACAACTTGAAACTTGTGCTCAATTAAGGCCACAGACCTCCAGAGTTCTTGTTTTTAGCAAGAGTAATTAAACAAAGCAGGACTATATTGCCAGTTGCACAGGTGCCTATGCCATCTCTGGGAGAATGCTGAGACTCAAAATTATGTTGAAAACCACGGCAAAGATACTTAATATCTGATAGTATTGTATTTGTCTTGAATATGCTGGTAGTTTTGCGATGGGAACGGCATGGAAGTCTTCTGGAAAGTCTTTCAAATTTTAGTGTTGATAATATGTCTTGTTTGGCACCACCAATGCACGGCTTCTGTAGCAGTGTTCAACTGCTGCTGTTTCACTCGCAGATTCAAAGGATGGACATCATGCTTGGGCTCCTGGGATGCCTGTTGATGTTTGAAAACCTGCCAGCAGTTACATTTTAGTGATGCAATGTTTGGAGTTAGGAGCAGCTTTTGCATTTGGAGTTCTTAAATTATTTATTGGTTTATTGAATCAGCAGTTTTAAGAAGCTGTCTGGGTTTTTTTTCTGAATGGAATGGGGAATGTAAGAAACACTTTTCTGTTAGTTAATTTTGCTGCTGGCTTTGTTATGAGATTTGGTGCATCTAATGTTTCTCACCATTTTCCTTCAGTATTTGGACTGCCTTTGGTCTCAGATTCAGAAGCTGAAAAAGGATCGTTGGCAAGAACGACACATCCTGAGGCCCTACTTGGCTTTTGACAGTATTCTTTGTGAAGCGCTGCAGCACAATCTGCCTCCCTTCACTCCTCCGCCTCACACCGAGGATTCGGTCTACCCCATGCCAAGGGTTATTTTTAGGATGTTTGACTACACGGATGACCCTGAGGTATGTGATTGCTGTGGATGGTAGTGAGCGTGTTTCACATTTAGGTTCCTGGGTCAGTATTAGTTAAAATATGACGTCCCCTCTCCCAGGATCGTGAGCACTTTGAAGACTAGCAGCAGTTTTACATTGTTACTTGTGCAGAAATGAACCAAGTCACTGTGCAAAGCAAATCTGAAAGGAGCAGAATTTAGGGAGTGAAGTATTGTGATGCTTTCATTTCAAATGACAATTTTGATTGAATTCTCTACTAAAACGACACTGAAGGATTTTTACTTTCCTGCCATAAAGTTGGTGACCCGAGTCTTTTTGTAGGTTAGATATTTATTGAAATGTTTAAAGACTCTTTGTTTACTCATCTGTTACATTTGTTTATGCACATTGTGGAACAGGGGAGTGCTTAACTGGGGTCTGCTTCCAGTATTCCTCAACAGCAGATCATAGAAGCACAGAATGGCAGGGTTCGAAGGGACCTTAAGAGATCATCTCGTCCCAACCGCCTGCGGAAGCAGGTCTGCCTAGATCAGGTCACACAGCAACATGTCCAGATGGGTCTTGAAGACCTCCAAGGAAGGAGACTCCACACCCTCCCTGGGCAGCCTGTGCCAGGGCTCCCTCACCCTCACAGTGCAATATTTCTTTCTTATGTTTAAATGAAACTTTTTGTGTTCCGGCTTCTTTCCATCATCCCTTGTCCTGTCACTAGATGCAACAGAAAAAAGGGATGCCCCAACCTCCTGACACTCACCATTTAGATATTTGTAATTATTGTAATGAGTCCTGGTATCCATTTTTTTTGAAAGATCAGTCTGAGGTTTGCTGGTGGAACTGTGTCACACCAGCTTCTCAGTCCTGAGAGATACAGGGCAGCTGAGACCTCGCTGTGTTTGTGAAAGTTGAACTGTTTTTCCCACCTGGAAGTGTATGTTCCTGTAGTACCACTGCATTAGCAGTGATCTTTCATGAGTCTTATTTCTGTCTTACCAGGGCCCTGTCATGCCTGGCAGCCACTCTGTTGAACGATTTGTAATAGAAGAGAACCTTCACTGCATCATCAAATCCCACTGGAAAGAGAGAAAGACTTGGTAGGAGGAGTTCAGCACTGCAGGGCTCTGGTGCTTTTTATATGCTACTGTGGCTTTGGTGCCATCAGGGATATACAGAGTCCTGGGTTAGGCAGGACCTCAAGATTAAACATTTCCTAGAGCATTTGATGAAGCTTGATTTACTGCATTTAACTACATTAAAACTGTTGCCTGGAGTACTGTGGGTCTGTAATATCCGAATAATGGAGAAGTCTAATCTGGGGGAGAGTGTCTCCTTGGGAAGGGAATTCCTTGGTAATACAGAATGTGCTGCAAAAACATAGGCAGACACAGATTCATGGAAGCGATGTGGAGAGTGGTGTTGTTTGAAGCAGCTGAGTTTTTGGGGCACAGTGATCCTTGATGGACCTTGAACAGGTTTGTCCGCAGCTGACTACCTTGCTCTGGTATTTATGAACACGCATGTGCTTCCTCATCCTCCTTCTGTTCTTCCCTTTGAGACTACATGGCAGGGGTGGTTGAGTTTGCTCTGGAGAGCCACTGCAGGGCCAGCAGATTTCATTAGTTTGAATTCAGCCACGGCAGGAAGCAATGAGGACACTTCATTTCTGAGAAATATCTGATGTGGGTAATTGGTAATCAAGATGGTTTGCCACAGGTAATTGGCTGTGTCATGCTTCCAAATGAAACCACCTGACTTTGTTCGTTTTTTTCATACTGTAAGAGTGTTTTTGGAGATGGCACGTGATAAAGTTTTTAGTTTGTAACTGTGATTCAGCAGAAACTAGAAATTCAGGGTTGTTGCAGTTACTGAGGTAGTCTTTGCTAATTCTTAGAGGAAAGTAAAAGACTAGAGGGAGGTGCAAGCTTTGCCAGAGAGGCAGAAATAAAATCAATACAGTAGCAGTTGTTTGTGCCGTAGTAATGATAGCTGATAATGAGCTGGTTAAAAGATGAAGCATTTGAAGCCTGAAAGTTCCTTGTATAACCCATTATCTTAGTTGTGCTTTTAACTCATTCTGAACGTCTGTTCTTGAGGGATTTTTTTTCTTTATATGCGCATGCCAGAATTACAGATCACCATGAATGTGCAAAACTTTTACACAGCAGTGTAGTGTTCAGGTGATGTAACTACAGAGAGATAAAATATGTCGTTACAAATCATGGTTTAGGCAACGTTGGTGTGTTCTTGTGCTGTGTTTGTTTTAGATGCTCAATGGATCGATGGACAGACGTCGGAAGGGTTGTTGATTTGTTTGTGCTGCTTTTCTATGAACTCCTGTTTAGAACTAAATGTTACTTGATCTTTACATGTATTTGCAATGTTCCTTCTCAACCAAATGTATCTATGGTTTTGCAGTGCTGCCCAGCTGTTGAGCTATCCAGGAAATAACAAGATCCCCTTGAACTACCACATAGTAGAGGTATGGATTTTACAGATAACCTCTTTTCTAGCTCCGTTCTTTCACGAGTAACATATCCTGGTTAGTTCCATGATAAGTCTGTTAAATTACAATTTCATTTGGGAATCAACTTTGTTGAATTCAGCCAGTGGCTTTTAAATGAGCAGGTTGTTGTGTTTGTTAGTTTTATGCTTTTTTTTTTTTTTTTTTTTTGGTCATTTTAACTCGATGCATAGGAACTTTGGTCAAGTACCAAAATTTCTTAGTGCTCTGGTAATCTAGGTTGTGGAATTTCTTAAACTTTTACTGTTTTACATATGATGCTTCTAATGTATCAGGCAAAGAGATGGCTACATTTGAATCACTTCTATTTTAAGCCTGTTTTTTTAGCTAGAAGAGGAGATGGACACAAACTGAAATACAGTAAACTTTGTTTAAACTTAAGGGGCTTTTGGTTTTTGTGGGTTTTTTTTACTGCAAAGATGACTGAGCGTGGGAAGAGTTTGCCTGGAGAGATTGTGGAGCTTCTGTCCTTCAAAACCTAACAGGACACAGCCCTTAGCAACCTGCTGTACGTGACCCTGACTTACGCAGGAGACTTTTGATTAGATGATCTCCAGTCAGACTCAGAACTGCATAAAACTTATTTTCCATCAAAAATTGAAAGAGATTAAGAGATTTCAATAATAATGGCAACTGGACGTATAAAGGCCTTAGGAAAAAGTGACTGTAAATAGGAATTTCAGAGCTAATTATAACAAGAAATAGTCTTATGTGGAGTATTTATCTTAATAAAAGTAGGATTGGTAATTCTAGGAACCAAAAGGCTGTAAAGCCACATTGCTTGGTCAGCTTGTTCTTTTTGTGCTCTGAATTCAGACCAGAAGAATCTTCCTACAAAAATCTTCTGCCTTAACATCAATGTATTTTCAGTCATGTGTCTTTAGGATCTTCAGGTGCGACAGGGCTGTGTGCGTAGTGCTTAGCAGTACACTAATGCCAACAAATAGGTACTGCGGTCCCTGATGAAATAAATTATTTAAAGACCCTAGAAATTCTTTGATTCAGGGACATGTAGGATGTGAAAATAGCAAAGGTTTGCATAGATGAAACTACTGGAAAAAAAGTGCAAGATTGGGGTACAGATTTTTTACTATTACTGTAATAATTTCCTTTTTCTCAAATTTTTGAGTTATTGTAGAATAGTGACTTCATTACTTGAAGTCTTGACTGCTTAATTTTAATGAAGCTTCAGAGTTTTTAAGGCTTTTTCCAGGCTTGTGTTCATTCTGCTTACCACTGCTTCCTTGTAGGGTCGCTCTTGACAGTTGAGTTGTTGATATGCTGCTTTCAACAGCAGTTTAACAGTTTACTCTGTGAAATTTCACCAGCTGTTTCAGCGAGTGACAGAACCGTAAAAATAGTGTGGTCTAACAGATAAAGTGTTTAAGGTTCAGAAAGAGCATAACAGAAGTAAATGTGGCCTGAAAGTGGTTGCCAGTACCTTCCCAAGGATGCCTTCTGTTAAAACCTGAGTATCCGGGTCACAGTTTGCCAGGCTCAGCGCAAAATGTCCTGTGCTAGCTGGAACATGTGGGGAGCAGCGGCAGCCCCTTTCTCCCGATAACTTCCTATTCACACCTGCATGGACGTTTCTGGGAGCTGTGAGCAGAGAATGGGCAGCATTGTTGGCTTGTTGAACAGCTGTGGCCTGTTGTGCCCCTGCAGCTTTGGTGCCCCTGCAGCTTTTTTTTTGCGCTCGGTAGTGTTTGTATATTCACCTTGTCACTGTCCTGGTCTTTCTTTTGTAGCCTTGTTATTTTCACAAAGTATGGTGTACCACTTTGAAGCACTTAATCTGAACGTCTTTTAAGGGACATGTGTTGAATATCACAAATACAGTTTTATGTAGTATCTCAAACAGATAATGAGCGATCATCCAGTTTTTGTTATTTCTTAGTTTGAGAAAGAGGAGCGGTTTTCTACCTGATTGGGTCCTCGCTACCTTTTTGCGATGTCTGTCTTAACAGCACTTCCAAATTAGACTGTCACAGAAGGGTTTTTTTCATCTCTTTATGGTCTCTTCATGCTTTCAAGCATTTCCTTAAAACAGGAAGTTCTAGTCCATGTGTTCTCATGTGCTGTTTATGTAGTCTATAAATGGATGTTGGGGTTTTTTTTACGCTAGTAAGGTTTTCTAAAGCTTACTCATTTAAGCTTCAGTTCTTCTGTGTTTATTCAGAAGTTTAAATAGAAAATTGACCAACCATGATGAATCTTAAGTCTCTCGATTCCTTTGATGTGATTTATGTCTACTTGAGAGTGCGAAATAAATGGAACCTGAGAGATGAATGTTGTAGAGTGATAATCTTGTATAGCCTTCAAAGATTGACGTGCTGTTGTTATAGGCAAACTTGAGGAACAGAAATTTGAATGCTGACTGCAGGATTGTTTTCAGTTCTCTTAGAAGCACCCTCAGAGCTTGTATTTTTGTTGTATGAAATGCTGATTGGAGTTTTCAGTTGAAAGCTGTGGTTTGCCTTATGTTAAGTACAGGAGAAAAGAGGACACAATGGAAAAGATACAGGTGTAATTTTAATGCCAATAGTGTTTATAGTAAATGCTTAGGCTTCATTTAATATGTTTACTATTTGTATTTATTAACAGGATCAGATTATTTCTGCTTAGATCATGTAGTAGCACTGCAGTGGATCACGCTGTAACAACTATGCCTATTTCTGCCGTTGCATTGTGTTTATTAGGTATAATAGATGTAGAATGTTGCTGTTGGGTTAGTACGAAGTAAAGGCAGTTAGGGTGGACTGTATCAGTACAGCACAGGATTACTGCTACCTTTATAAATTTTTCTTTTTCCTGGAACATGAATGTGGCAGAATAATGTGGGCCCTTTGGGGTATGTGATTGTTTGAGACTGATGGCTGCTGGTGCGCAACTGAGGGCAGTACCTGCCATGTCAGACCACGCTCTGATTCTGTGCCGTTCTCTCCTACAGGTGATATTTGCAGAGTTGTTTCAGCTTCCATCTCCACCACACATTGAAGTAATGTACACAACACTCCTGATTGAACTGTGCAAACTTCAACCTGGCTCTTTACCACAAGTTGTATCCTTTTCTGGAGAGAACTTACAAAACACAGCCTTTATTTTCTTTCTTCTGTAGACGATGGGATAGCAATAAGTACTGGCAGTATCAGTATTTCACAGTAGTTGCATGAAATGTTTCCTGTAACACTCAAAGAATAGCGCAGCCCTCTTAGCACAGATCTAGATTTGTCAAGCGGTCAAGACTCTTCAGCTTTCTGAACAATATTCTGGTACTTCTTTGACCTTCTCAAGAAGTGATCTGTCTTGGTGAAGAGATAAATTACAATACTGTTTGTCATTGCAGGTTGTTTAGGTCTGGAAAATGTGTGGCATGGTCACAGACATATTGTAAAGACTGAGAAGGAAAGGAGGTGGCAGACTTGATCTTTTTTAGAACTGTGTGAGTAGTACTCTTTTAGTAGGAAGCATAGTAGATAAAGGAACTTGGCAGAGTTTCACTGTGTATTCCCACTAAGACCGTTCAAAAGGTCAATAGTCATCGCCCAGACAGAGTGGCTAATTGCTGAGAAAGGAGGCAGGGCTCACAGACAGTTATGGCTGTTACACTGCCCCCTACATTGCTGCCATTTTAGACCCATGTTAGATCATTGTTTTAGATAATGCTACAGACTGGGAATGGAGGGTGGTTAATAGATGTGTATCCACTGATAATTTCATGCTCAGATTTTCGTTCTGCTACAAGATACCACTCCCTCTTTGCAGTTCACATAATCTCAATGGTTAGAGCCAAGCCTATATCAAGAATCAGGTGAATGCCCATGTAGAAAACTTTTACAGTTAATAAGGATACTGTAAGAAGGATAAGGACCTTGTGGGTAAAGTCTGTGTACATGTACTTTCTCAGGCCTTCGTGGATGATCAGAGATTGTTGGTGGATAAGCATCAGCAGCCCATGAAGATGGTGAGATTATGGAAGTACTCCATAAGGAGACTGGTGTCTGTATCAGTGAAGTTTTGCTTGTTACATGATGTGAACTCTGGCTTTCTATGGAAGAAACTAGTGGTCTCGTTGCAGTAATGGAAGATCAGACTGGGATTAGAGGGTAGAACTCACAATATGTTTAATTTTTTCCACTGTGGAATTACTGTGAGTTACCTGATTTTGGAATAGACCCAAGGAACTTTCAGTACAAAAAGCTGATGACATTCTATTGAAATCTTTGAAAGGAGTAACATCTGCCTTATCTAGTGCTTTTCTGTAAACCTTAATAAGACACTTTCAGCTTGCACAAGCCACAGAAATGCTCTACATGCGTTTGGATACCATGAATACTACATGTGTGGACAGGTAAATATATGTTAGAGGCAATGAATAATACTCCTCCATATCCAGTGTGCAGGAAAAGTACAAACACTAGGGAAGAGTAGTCAGAAATCCTTGCTAGAACTGCTTGGTGCTATTCAAAAAGTTTTCTGAGCTCTAGTTTTGAGCAATCTGAAGGGAAGGTGGAGGACTGACTGCTTGCCTCTGCTTCCCAGAAACAGAGGTCAGAAGTCTGCCTACCAGTACAGGATAGTTAAGATTGGTGACAACTTTTCTGTGTTCAGAGCAGATCATAGTTGCATAGTACTCTTGTCACCGAGTGCTGTGCCTGCTCTCTAGTGGTCTGGGAGGAGAGTGGGAAGTGAAGTTAATGACATGTCTGCCACCCAGAGGAGAGGAGAGTGGTGGTGGTTTTACCCTGTGAATGAGGTCTGCATTGCGTAGGAGAGCTGTTAATTACTCGTCAGAACCGTGAAAGTTGTATATTTGTAATTAAGTTCACATTTTAATTGATAGTGTGATGGGTCATCTGTTTGTATCAAACAACAGAGCATGACAGGCTGTTTGTCCATAAAAGCTTCTTTGTCACTCTCCAAATTCAAGTCTTCTGTATCTGTCAACAGAAATAGCTGTTTAGTGCTGTCATAGCTTTAGAGGTTAGGCTTACACTGGAAAAGCAGAATGCATTTATAAGGAAGTCTCAACTGAAAATTTGCCTGCACTTCCAGCATTTAATGGAGCTTTCTTTTTCTTTTAATAAAGATTTATTAACTGGTTTTCTCATCACTTGAGCAACTTCCAGTTCCGTTGGAGCTGGGAAGATTGGTAAGTTTCTCTCCTTTTGACTTGAACCTGTTGCAAAAACCTGAGCATTTCAAACTTACCCAGCAAGTGTCTGAACATACTGGCCCTGTTAATTGCTTTCCTCCAGCTCTTCGTAAATCTTTCTTAATCTGTTCCCCACCACTCAGTGGTAGATTATTTTGATAATCTGTTTTGTCACTGAGTTGTCCCTGGTGAATTTTGTGATAAATCTCAAACCAGTGTAAGTGTTCCCTAAGCAAGGGAAGCAGAAACATGGTTTCTTTAATGTGTCCTGCACCCTCAGTCAGTTGCTAGCAAATTTTCTAAAATGACTCCCCGCATGGTTTGCCCTGATTCTTTGTGTTCTACATTCATTCTCTAATCTTGTTCTCTGTCCTACCCTAAACCCTTCCTTATAAGCTTTATCCCTGAGACCTTGTGGTATGTTTCCCTCCTGTCAGATCCTAGTGCCTGAAGTTCCACCAAAGCTGGATGGCCCTGCCATCCGTTCTTACCGCACCAAATCTTGAACTCTTATTTCTAGCAGGAGCTACCTGGACTCCATCAGTGTCTACCCACAGATTCCTCTGAGCTTTCCATTCCAGGCACCCGTGTAACGAGAGGTCACCTTGGGTTTAAGTCCTCCCTGCAGTAACTGCCACAGCCTGCTTTCCTTAGCAAATCCACCCGACTCTTCTTGGAGACTGCACCTAAAAAGAGTTGCAGCCCTTCTTGTGATACGTTTTTGTGGCTTAATACTTAAGTTTCTTGTGTTGTCTCCATCTGGAGTTCAGGGTTTGCTGGCTGTCCTCCTGTACATCCATGTTGACTGACGAGGCAGCAGTCTTCGAAGAGCTGATTTTACTTTGCCTAGGTAGTCCTCAACGGCAGCGCTTTTGTGGGTCTCACAAAAGCTACCATTTTTCACAAATCCCACAAGTGACTGTATTTGAGACTTTATCTGAAATGTGTTTAAATGAGCTAGAAGTTCAGAAATTCCTATGAGAGAGGAAAAGACCATGGAATCACACATGGTTCCTTTCCTAAGGAAAGACAGCTAACCGTAAGCACAAATTGTTTTTAATCTGGTGGGGGAAGGGAGGCTGCTTGAAGAGACGTATCACACAGAGATGGGATGAGATGAGATTCCAAGAATGCTAATGGCCAATAAGAAAATAGTGATAAGCATTGTCTTAAAATTGCTGACACTGTAAAACTGTCAAATGCTCCCATTGTCCTTGATCATGATTGTTTTGTACCTATTAGACCAAGCCAAGAAGAGACTAAGGCAGAAATTCTTTTGCTAAAAGCTATCAAATTATGTGCTTTGATAGGTCAGATTGTCTTACTCAGGACCTTGAAAAGCCCAAACCCAAATTTGTGAGAGAGGTTTTGGAAAAGTGCATGCGGTAAGTAAGATCTTTTTGATAGTCTCATTCAAAGCCAGGTTTGGTCTTTGCTTCTTGTTACTGTCAGATTCCTGTTGTCTTAAGCATGTCTGTTCCTACAATTCAGTTTCAGTTGAGAGATGTTTGGTTTTGATTTGATTTATCTGCCATGGGATACTTAGGCCACTAGAGAGAGGGGAAAAAAAGGTGAAGCAGATGATAGCTAGATACCTGTCCCAGGTATGAACACCTGAGTTACAAAAAGGCAAGCTTCACTATATGGAAAGAAATAAGAGTTTAGGCAGAGCTCCTCAAAATTATTCAGCATTCACAGAAATTGAGGAAAAAAACTAATCATTAGTTACACTAAAAACTGAGAAGCTAATCTTGATTCTTCTGAGTGTCTCTGGTATTCATTGACCTTAAAACAAACAGCCGTTGAAAAAGACAAACAAAGCTTCCAGACCCAACAACAAGAGTACTGGAATCAGGGGTGAACCTGAAATTGTTGGAGTAGATGGATGTAAGAGGGAGAAAGAGGAAAATGTTCAAAAAGGCTGTGTTATTTAGCATCCTGTATCAAAACATTCATCTGGTTTTGGATGAATTCAGTATAGGAAGTGTGAAAGTATTGTGCTTCGAAACAAATGCAATTTTTCTGTGGCAGTCTTCCATTTCACTGGAAACTCTGCTAGCAAAATTAAGCCTCTGTGGGAATGTAATAAGATGGAAAGTAAAATTAAGACATCGAGTTTAATATTTTTTCTACTTTGAATACTAACGGCTTAGCAGTTTTCTAGAGCTCATCTTAGGCTTTTGCATAAAACATCCTACCTGCCAGGCTCTAAATCGTTTCACAAACAAAATTAATTGTATGTGGGTGAAACTGTAGTGTCATAGCCTTCACATGGAAAGCATCTACTAGTAAGCTTGGTTACATAGCTCTCATTACCTAGCAGGAACTATTAATCTGTTGTATAAACATCCTGATATTTTTTTTCCTATGAAAGTTAAATGTAAGTAATATAAGTAAACAGTGACTTAGGAGTTAGTCTGGGTGTTTTTCCCATTTTTATTCTACTGCTGTGAAACTTGTTATTTCCAGACTCTCCTACCATCAGCGAATAATAGACATTGTTCCTGCAAGTTTTTCTGTCCTCAGTCCTGCTAATCCAATGTGCATTTACAAATACGGAGATGAAAGTAACAGTAAGTATTAAAGTCACTGAGAGGTCAAGTTGAAGAAAACAGTGTTTCAGGGCAAGGGAGCCCACTATATTCACTGGAATGTCTGTTGTCTTCTTTGTAAGAAGAATACAGCTAGAATAAGTATGCATGATGTTCATATTAGTAAATATGCTTCATGTGAGCAAGTAATTAAAAAAAGTATAGATATTAAGTCTGGATCTCTGTTACATAGTCTTCTAATGTTGCTTCGAGAAGGAAAGAAAATCCAGATACACGAAGTTACTCTTGCTGAGGTAATTGTGATGTTGTGCAGCATTGTTTCCCAGAAGTCTAAAATTGTTTTCCCTGTTTGGGCACAATAATGTGCAAAAGTCAGCATATGAATTGATAATGTGAGATTATTTTTAGAACTTCATGAAATGGTAGAAGGTTTTACCATAAACTAGTTTAATGAAGCATGCAGAGGCAGCAGATGATGTAAAGACTTGAGGTAGAGAGATACCTTGTTACTCCTCTTGTTACTCAGTACAAAGATAATCCTAAGAATAAAAGTGTCATCATCAAAGATAAAGTAAGGAAAAACAATGAGCTACGCTATTTTTAGGAAACTGGTGGAAGCTAAGTAGAGCTTTAGACAGGAGAATGGTTACCTAATCTCAGCTGTAAAGGTTCTGCTGAAAGATTTTTATTTCACGTGAAGACCAGGAAAAGTGTTGAGCAGTTTTATGGAGTAGTGATGTGGACAGTGGCATTGGAAACAGATAGTTTTAGATGCAGCTGAGAAGTGTACTTGTTTCTCTGAGAGGTAAATTGATGTTAAAATTATGCACTTGCCTGCTACGTGTTTTTGACCTCTTTGCTTTCATACAGGGTCTCTTCCTGGATATACTGTGGCTCTTTGTTTAACAATTGCAATTAAAAATAAGGCCAGCAATGAGGAAATCTTCAGCATTTTAAAAGATGTGCCTAATCCAAACCAGGATGATGATGATGGTAAGATGCACACCGTTAGGCTTTGTCAGGCTGTAATGTCTTTTGCATGTAGACTAACCGACCATCCTTTGAGGTGGTGAGTGTGGTGGTGAAGAGAACTGTATGCCTTTCCTGCTAATACTTGGTTACAATTTGTCAGTAAATGGACATAATATACCACTGTTGGGGATTTTTGCAAATATCTTACATGCAGAGGCAGGTTTGTTTGTATTAACAGAGGTAACTGGTGTTTGAGATGTGTTTTCTTGTGATTATTGACAGAGGTAATGTGGAAGAATTTGGCATTTCTTTTGCCTTCAGCAACAGAGGGCAGTTGATGCTGTTATCCTTACCCCTGAGGTTTGGTGCTTGTGCCCTGACGGGGAGCTTCCCTCCCCTCGGTGCTCTCCCAACATAGCCAGCCCAACTGGCTGGAGTCTTCCACAGACAGTTCCAGGCAGAACTAAGATGTGATCTTGACAGAGGGGACAGCTTCATTGTTTCTCTAATACTTGCAAGTGTTCATTCGGTTACACAGGCAATGATCTGGGATTTTTTTTTCCCTGAATCGACTGTCATGTTGGCTGATTTGCTTTATGCATCACCCACTAATGAGTGCTGTCTGTCCCACCTGTCTTCAGCTGCAGCTAGCTGCAGCAACAGGAGGGCATGGCACCATTCACCCCGGTACCCATATTTGCTGTGAACATATGCTGGACCTTTCTCCCTCCATAAACAGCCAGCCTCTGCATGCTAATCATCCTTCCCTTCTCTTTATCCACTCTCCCTTTCTTTACGGTCTGCCAAGCCTTCATCTTGACGCATGACTCTGCAGTTTCCTCTGCTGTTTTTCTCTGCTGATTACCAGCAGTGCTGCTACATGTTGGTGGGGTGGCTGTGTCTCTGATGGCTTCTTCACTGGCCATTCTGCATGGCAAAATGGGAGCCTTGCACTTTCTGGAAAGTCTTTACTAGTTCCCTGCTCAGCCTTGCAAAACTGACTTGATGAAGCTTTTTGTGAAATGAGTTAAACTTGTAAGTTATCCCTATGGTTTTATGAGTAGCTTACATGCTTTACTTGAAGTACTTATAGTTTCAACTTTAAATAACTTGCAGATGAAGGATTTACCTTCAACCCTCTGAAAATAGAAGTCTTTGTTCAGACTCTGCTTCATCTAGCTGCAAAGTCTTTCAGCCACTCCTTCAGTGCCCTGGCAAAGTAAGTGTAATATGTACATTATTTTGGGCCTCACAGAGCTGTTTAATTCTTGCAGTAAAATGCACAATGAAAGAACTGGACTGCAGGCTTCAGCAGTGTTTTAGGTGCTCCACAGTGCAATGTGATTAGGAGAACTAGTGACACTGCTTTACTGAAGCAGTTGTAGATATGGATGGAATTAGCAGAAATAAGAACATTACAGCCACGTGGTGCAAGTCTAACCAATGGGACAAGTTGAGAACATTACTCCATTTTATAATTACTCCTTCGCTGGTTACGATGGGAAACAAGGATTTCTCCTTACATTTGAATGTCTGGGTCACTTCCACCATAAAATTTCATGCTGTGAACGTGACTGTGGAATAATTACATCTGTATAAGAAAAAAAGTAAAAAGAAAATGTGAAACTTCAAAGCAGTCTGCTGTAAACTGCTTTTATCTACCAAAGTACAGTAAAATCCACTCAAAAATACTTCAGAGTGCATTCCTTAAAGGTGTGCTTTGACTTCTAAAGAATTTACTGCTCCTTTTCTAGTAAAATGAGGTAAAATAATTGATTTTTAATCCTGTGTGCTTTGGAGTTGCTCTTAAGTGGTCTTGATACGTGAAAGTTAGTCACACACATCTTAATGAGTTATTTTTCTACCTGTCCTTAACGTTATGTAAAGCTGTTACTAAAACAGGCACCTGGGAGCTTTACAGAGGCAATGTTGACAAGGAGCTGTAGGTATTAACCTACATTCAGTAGTACAAGAGGTAGGGTGATATTAATACTGAGAGCTGTGATATTTTCAGTTCTGCACACCAGCCGTGGCAGCCACGAGTTCAGAAAGAGCCTCTTATGCTTTATAGTTACATTACAGTAAGATGGGTTGTGAGTGCTGTGTAGCAATCAGTGTAACTGCTAAAATAGAGGCTTTTAACAGTGCTCCCTTCAAAAAGAGGCAGGCTGGATAAGTGTCTAAAGTTACAGAAATTACATATCAAGAGGAAGGTCTGAGGCTCAAAAGGCAGCAAATTTTGTTCCAACTGTGTGTAGATAAGCACGTGATGCTTGAAAGTGCGTCCTGCTTTTTGACTACGTGAAATGCAGCCCAGCTTCAGGGAGTAGGTTCACCATTAAGGTTTCAGTTGCTTTTAGGAGCTGTTGTGTCTTCGTAGCCTATTTTATCTCAGAGTGGTTATATTTTCGAGGGAATAGTCATTTGAGAATTGCTGCTGATAGTCAGAAAATTTTCCTTTGGCACATCTAAACCACTTGCCTTGTATATGCTGCTCTTTCGACTTCATCTCAACCCCTCCACTGACTACTTATCTCTATTAAAAGGTTTCATGAAGTCTTCAAAACGCTTGCTGAAAGTGATGAAGGGAAACTCCATGTTCTGAGGGTTGTATATGAGGTCTGGAAGAATCATCCACAGGTAAGTTGCAGTGTCAAGTATCTTCACGAGCTTCAGCTTGCAGAGGTTATATTTAATTAAAAAAAAAAAAAAATTAGAGTTTGCTTTTAAAATTACTTGTCAAATATCATCTCATTTGAAGAAAGTTCAGATTGTATTTACTGTCGTTAATAGTGCCTAAAACGAAGGCTGGACATAAAATATATCCTAGCAATGAGGCCACTTCTTCCTCAGAGTTTATTGTGGGAGGGCAAAGGCGGTCTCTCTGACTCAAGATTTGTACTATGCTATTTGTCATAGAAAAGAATTAACTTTTGCTAAAATCATACTTCTCATCAAAATTGGAAAACTCTGTAGATGTGTAAATGGAGATAAGATGTAGATATCACGTGAAAAGCAGGCCACATGCTTAGAAATGCAGGAACCTGAGGCTGGTTTCTTTTTGTGATTTAATTGTGTGTGTGTGTGTGTGATTTTTTTGTTGTTGTTTTTCAGTTGCTAGTGAAAGACACATAGTTTTTCCACAAAGCTCATGTTGGAGTTGTATGTGGGAGAGCAAGTAGAGCTGCAGTTCAGTACAGATCAGTCTAATAGTGGGGTGTCAGACATGGGATATGATGCTCATTCTTGAACCAGAGGAAATGGTATCCTAAAAGACCTATGAAAAAATGCCTGTTGTTTAAGCTGTTCAGTTTTTCCACAGCAGTTGTTTTCTCCTTCAGCTGTCATTCTTCTATAAACAGAAATCGATAAGAAACTCAAGCTGAATTTGCTTGCATTAATTATTTCACATATTCCTTACTGGTCTGTTTGTGTTGCACTTCATTGTGCTTGAAGGTGGATGGTAGCTCACAGCTGTGTAGGCCAGCCTTTCAGAAGCAATGCTGCTGAGAGCAAGGGGCAATTGTTGCCTCTGCTGCTGGGCCTATGGTGAACTCTCTAGGGGAAAAGCTGAGTGCCTGGAGGACACCTGTGCAAGATGTCACCTCTCTAAGTACAGTAAAAACATCAAAAAACCAGGATGTAAAAAATATATTGAACTTCCTATCCAGATTACTAGCCTTGAAAATGTGATGTTTACAGTCTGACCTACTTTTTACTGCCATTTAACTGGATCAGAAGAAATTACACTACTCATATCTGCATCCTCTTCATTCCTTTGTATTGCAACACGACCAAACCAAGATTTCAAACCCAGACTGAACGGTCACGTTAGATTTTTGTGAATCACTTTCAAACATATCAAATGCACAAGTTACAGAGGTCTGCTGGTTTACTTGATTGAGGAGCTTAATTTTTCCTCTCTTGTATTCATTGAAGTTCAGGCTTTTGCTTCTGATCAAGCTCTTTTGGGTTTTCCCCCCGCCACCCTGAGTCCCAACCTGTTACACAAAAGAAATGGTGACTGGGCAGCAGGACATTTGCCCCTAAAGTCTGTTTTCATGCCACTAGCCCTACTCGGGTACCTGTGAAAACATCCTTTGATTCGGTTCAGACCATTAGCAGTATTCATAAGGCATTTTGGTGCTGAAGAGCGATCTTTGCTGAAGATAGCGATTCAGCAATAGGAATTGCCAGGAAGAATCTGGGACCTGTGAGCAGGCTTGTGATGGTGACTTCACACAGAGAAACTTTTAACGTTGAGGTGAAATGTTTTCTCAAAATCCTAGGCCTGTGTTTCTGGAAAGATAGGCTAAATAATAAGAAATTATTCCTGGCGATACAGAAAGAGAAGCAGAACACAGAGTGCTATACTGGGACTTGGAAGCTGGCTGCTGAGTCTTCTGTATGATTCATTCAGTTATTTTAATTTTCCTTCCTTAAAAGGAGCTTTGTTACACTTCCTTATTTGACAATGGGTGGTTGTAAGGATAAATACAGTGCAGGCTGTGGTTCTTAAGATACTGGGGCATTGAAGCACAGGAGTAACTAAAGATAAGCCTTTTTTTTCTGAACAGCTTGCAACTGCTATAGTCAGTAACTCCTCTCTGCAGTTGCCTGCTGGATTGCTTGGCCTCCCCCCTCCCCCCCTCCCCCCCCAAGAAGTATGGCAGTGCTTGTGGTAAGTAAGCACTTCCATCAACTACACAGCACTGTCTTGTGTCCTGAAATGAAAAGGTCCTGTACAGAAAAGCTTATTCTCAGGTATGAAGACCACTGTAGTTCAAGGAGCATAGGCTAACAGTAGATCCTTCATTGTGGTGATCTGACAGGTATACACGCTCTGGTTTGAGTATTTCATTGTCAAACTCTTGGGCTAGTGTCTTCAAGACCTCACTTTAACTACGATGCTTGTAGTTTTTGCTTTCGTGTGCATGTATGTTAGCACAGAGTGTTACTTAGAAATACAAAGAAAATCAGAATGCTTTATGTGATCAATACAGATCCTCTAATTTGAGCAGTTTTAGGCTAGACTACCCAGCTTCCTGAAGTATTTGAAATTACCTGGTAACATCACCAACACACAGTTACATCAAACCATCTCTGGTATTATCTGAGGCTCAAATACTTTACGTGCTTTGTGTGTGCAACGTCTTTCTTTCACAAAATATAGATGATTGCTGTGCTTGTGGACAAGATGATTCGGACACAAATTGTTGACTGTGCTGCAGTAGCAAACTGGATCTTCTCTTCAGAGCTGGCACATGATTTTACTAGGTAAGAAGAATTTGTCTTGGGTTGTTATTTCTCTCTGAATTACTATTTTAAGTGGCCAGCACGTAGTTTAATCTATTAAAACTGAGTAGTAGGAGAAAAAAAATACAATAAGCTTTTGCCTCTTCTACAAAATAGATAGTTGAGCATTTTCCTTTGAGTTGGGGGTATGAACGTTTACGTGACTGCGCCAGAATGTTGCTAGCATGTCGTCTTGCAAGTAAGTCTCTAAACTTGCCAAAGCAGAACAACGCTGGAACTGCTTCTAGACAAAGTCTGTTGTGTGTTACACAGCTGCTAGCTTAGTCTGGTCATGCTTTTTCAGTTGAGGTGTGCAACTTGTACCACATTGCCTATTGACATCGGGAGAAGTGTTTGGTCTGAGAAGTCAATTTGATGTTGGTAGCCGTGCAGTATGTGTGAGAGATACAGTGCTGGTTTAGAATTGCACTGCAAAACATAGGAATGAAGCGATTGTTAAGCTTTTGTGTTTGCTGAGTGTTTGCTCACTGTCATCGATGCCTTAGGTGACAGTAAGTTTTTAAAATTCCCACAGATGCGTTTTTTTTCTGTAAGAAACCACATTCAGTTTTCTGTCTTGGAGTAGTGTATAATGTAGTGTTTTGAGCTTTCTGTCTTTTATAGGTTTTATATCTGGGAGATCTTACATTCCACAATTCGTAAGATGAATAAGCATGTTCTGAAGATCCACAAAGAACTGGAGGAGACTAAGGCAAGGTTGGCCAGGCAGCACAAAAGAGTGAGTAACTTGTTAGTAATTTTCACTTGTTTTAAGCTGAATTGTGCAAGTCTGCCTTCTGTCAGACTGATGCACGACTGCTTTTTGGGAAGGACTCAATGAGTAGGTTTGTCAGCAAGCATCTCTGCAGACTTGTGGTCGTCTGTAGCACTAAGACATCAAAAACTGGATGCATGTTCTCAGTCCACCTTTCTAATGACAGCTGTAACGTAAGAATCCAGTAAAATCTTTGAGGGAATTAAAATGTATTTGCTCTGCTCAGGCTCTCTCCCAGAAATTTCTCTTCCAATACGAAGATGTCTTCCACTTGCCTTCTAATTTGGATTCCAGTTACCTTATTAGAGAACAATGGTTATAAATTATTTATAGTAAGTTGTGTTAAAGAGCACTCTTGTGGCTTCCATGCAGAAGTGCACGGAAACAGCTATTCGCTATTGAAAACTTGGCTGTTACCGTTCTTCTGGTGGATGCTGCTGGATTCTGACACTGGCATCTGTCACTTCCATCTTGCAGCTTATTTTTCTGAACACCTGATGAGCAAGCAGCCACTGTTCCATTCTGTTGTCCCAAGTGAAATGGTGTGAGCAAGTGTCTCCTGTGGCAGCTGCAATAGATGGGGCCCAGGGAAGCTTGGCTGAGTGCAGTGATACTCATGATAGATTAGTCGTGGTAGAATGAACTCTGTTTGTAAACATGTTGAGAGTTGCAGAGAGCAAGAGAGAATTTCACTTGTTTGCATGTAGTCTGTGAGTATGCTCACCTGCATAAAGCCCTTAGCTGTCTCCAAACCTGTAGACAGCATTAGTGTTAGAATTTGGCACACGGCACAGAGGCTGACGATGGTTTTTGAGGAAACCTGCACAAGTTGCTACTTTTTCCAGAAGTGTTTGCAGAGAGATCACCGATACCTCACAGTTTGCCAGTCCCAGCCCCTTCATGCTTTTTCCTCCACTCCCAGCAACAGCCATCCTGGTTGCTTGCATCCTCCATATACATTGATCAGCAGTTAATAGACGCCTGTGATTACTGAAGGCCTAGATGCAGTCATTGATCTTACTGTGAGGCAAAGAGCTTCTCTGGCACCTCTAAACAAATGTACAAGTGCTTTCATTTCTGTACTTGTCTCCTGCTGCAGCTCTTTATTACTGAGTACTTATAAATGAATATTGTGCCAGGACAAAAACATTTGTATGCAACAGCGAGTAGTTCTGCAGGCTATTGCTCTGCTGCATGACCATTCCTTTTAGAGGGAGGAAGCCATCAAGTTTTGATGTCTCCAGCATGAAGTGGATTGCCTTGCTGTGGAATGAGTCTGAGGCTTATGTGCTTTCTCATAGCTCCTATTGGTCCTTTAGCCTTTTGAGTTGAGGAAACCTCTGTAAATGGGGAAAAAACAACTTCCCATAGGGAGAATATAACTAATTTTTCACTTGCTCCGGTAAGCTGGTTTTATTTTTTATGCTGATTTAGAGTAACTGTGTTTGGATTGCAGTTTTCATTTGCTAGGCAGTAGGTGAGTGAATACATGGCCCTATGTTAGTCGCAAGTTGCACATGCTCCTTTTACAAGTATTTGAGGCATTAATTTATGGATATTTTTGCACAGGAAAAAAAAAATCTTACGTGACCGAATCAATATCTGCATTTGAATGTACCATAACCCGTCAGATTCTGCCTTTTCTCCTTACACGTCTTGTGGTCGCCTGTAAGACTTGATTACCTGAGATCCCAAGTCTCGGATACTTAGGCATGTGTTACTGGAGGGTTTTTGGTTGTCCATGAATTGTTTCGTTTTGCTTTTGAGGCGATGAGAACTCGCCATGTTTCTAGATAGTTGTTTGGTGTCCATGCTGACCCTTTCTAGTCTGAGAGTACCCCTTTTGGTCGTGAACAGAAGGAGTCCCCACTTGAATGCTGCGGGCTGCAGTCCTCCTTTAGTGCTAATCAGCCAGACTCACCAAAGTTCTTGCACAAAGTGCGCTGGTGTTTGGAGCCCTGCTATTTCACAGCTGCTCATTGCTCATTGCCTGCCCTACTGCAGTAGGTACACGTTTTAAAATTACACAGGAATTTTTAAGAAAGCTGTTTGTCTGGTAATAATAGTCATCAGGGGTATTGCCCTTTGCTGTGTTTCCACTAAGCAAAGGATGGCTAAGCTTTTTAAGCTTTTGCTCTGTTTTTTCTGAATTTATCGTTTTTTTTTTTCTCTCAGGGCTTTCTCTTACTGGCATTTTTCCACCCAAAATTCTTATCCTGAGTTACATTCACAGTAAATGTCCTTCAAAATGCAAAGCTTCCTGGGCTACAGAGCAGCTTCAGGTTGCTGCTCGCCAGTCATTCTGTGGAGGTTTCCGAATGTGGAAGCCAGGAGGGCAGTTTCGGTAGGCACAGGCAGCAGCCGGGCTGCTAGTTAGTCTTGTGTTGTCACCTACAGCGAGATAGCGACGATGATGACGACGACGATGACCGGAGCAGTGATCGGGAAGATGGGCCACTGGAAGAGCAGATTGAGCGCTTGCAGGAGAAAGTGGAGTCAGCCCAGAGCGAGCAAAAGAATCTCTTCCTTGTTATATTCCAGGTATTGGTGGGCAGAGTCTCCTCACATTCAGGTATTAAAGTTACTAGATTTATAAGCTTTAGGTGTCACTGCTATCTCAGGCATCTTCTTGGAATAAGAATATGGGAAGGGGCTGATGGGTTTGTTAGGGGTTCGGATCAGTCCAAACCATGTCCCTGCAACTGAGACTGCTCCCGAGCAAGGATCTTTTCATTTTCAAGTGCTCAGGAAGAGAGCATACAACTTCCTCATCAACCAGAGGGTAACTGGATATTATTAGCTTACTAAATTTGGTGTTTGCCAAGCAAAATAATTATTCTCACGTTGCTGTTGAAAGCTGCTGTCCCCCAGGTCCTTCTCATTGAGGTTAGGATCCTGCTTTTGTTTGATGAGGCTGAAACGGGTGTCTTTTTTTCCCTCCCTCTCCTGCAGCGTTTCATAATGTTGTTAACTGAGCACTTAGTGCGCTGCGAGACGGGTGGAATCGACGTGTTCACACCTTGGTACAAGAGCTGTATAGAGAGGTTGCAGCAGATCTTCCTGCAGGTAAGTTTGGTGTCTGGGTGTGCGAGGCTGCGGGCAGGGAGTCGTCGGAGACAGAGTTGTGTGTGTGTGTGTGGAGAGCTGCGCGGCGCGGAGAGCAGCACCAGGTGGCAGCAGCTCCCGCTAGAAAGCCGGCGCCGGATGGGGGCCAGCGCCGGGGCTGGCTGCAGCTCTGCCACCGGCTGGCCGGCTCCCTCGCTGTCGGGAGTGACGCAAAATGGTACTGGGATGCGGTTACGAATTCACTGAGCTCCTTCTTAACCATGTGTTTATAGTAAGGGCAAAGTTGTGAGAAAACACGAATGCTAAAACAGCTGTCCTTTAAATTGGCAAGTTTAAATACTGCAGAGTCCCTTTTAGTGAGTTAAACGTCTTTTAAAAAACAATTTTTGAATAGCACGTGGCTGGCTGAAAGCACCAGTAGCAGAAAATTATCCCTGTGCAAGCAGAAGGTGCGTTGCAGAGCAAGACTGGTGGTGCAATCCTCCCCTCGGCTGAACCCTCTCCTGGTGGTCCCTGTGGCCTCGGAGAAAAGCAAATACCAGGGGTGTCCCAGGAGGTCTCTGCAGTTGCATGGTGCCCTGCACACAGTGCTCGCACACGCAGGGTGTGGGAGCGCAGAGCCACAGGGAGCGTGGCGCTTCTCATGAGAGGATTTCAGCACGTGCTTTGTTCTTGCAGTCAGTGGTGGCCCTGCGTGATGCTTGTCTTGACAGTGGCTGCTGTGTGGTGGAAACCAGAGGTGGTCAGCAATTTCGATTAAAACATTTGACCTGTGATTCTCACATGTCTTGACTTCTTTGCCTGTTCTTATATTGAGATAAGTGAAAACAATAAAGATCTGTTTTGGTTTTTGTCTGGCAGCATCACCAGATAATCCAGCAGTACATGGTGACCCTCGAGAACCTCCTGTTTACAGCTGAACTGGACCACCACATACTGGCCGTGTTTCAGCAGTTCTGTGCTCTGCAGGCCTGAGGATCACTCGTGGGCAGAGTCTCATCTGCAGGACTTCAATGGAATACCTTTTTCTTCTTCTTTTTTTTTTTTTTTTTTTTTGTAAACGGGAAAACTTGACATGGGGATGATTTTTTTGACTAAAATTGGCTTTCATGTGCTCATATGTAAAACTACAGTACTCTAAACAACAGCAAACTGTGTAAGCATCGTAAGCCTTACAAGATACGACTGATAGGGGATAGATGCGAAGTATTAATTCTTTTTATTGTCATTTAATTTGGTTTGACTCTTTGACTTCATGATAATGTTTTTATTTCTCCCTTGATGTTTATATAAAAATAAAATCAGACAAAAAAATCCAAAACCAACCAACCCCCAAAAAAAAAACAAAACAAAACAAAAAAACCAGTCAACCAAATGATAGAATTTGTTGTCTTTGCCTGGCATTTAAATCAAAAGAATTGCAGAAGTGAGAAGCAGTTCATCATGTTTTGCGAGTACGAAAGGGGATGCACCTTCTCAGTGAGCAGTGTGGTCAGTTTTCTAGTGTGGCATAGGAAAAGTGTCTTAACTTTGGGCATGTGGAACATTTGAGTTAAGCTTTCAAAGTAGTATAAAAGCATATGGATTTCTTTATTGCTGAGACAGATAGATTTTCACAGTTGAAAGAACATGGTTATAATACCATTTAAATACATTTTTTAAATGTATTTGCCTAGTTTCTGTCGCAGCTATAAACAGTAGAGGAGCTCCATGGAACAGCCTCTGAAAAGTGCAGTCTTTTTTTGTGGCATGGTCAAAGGATCACCATCACGGGGTTAATACAAGCAGTATGCAAGAGCTGGAGTGGAGCAAACTTTGGACTTCTGTACTGAGCCTTACCTGGGTGTTGGGAACTCCAGACCAGGAGGGCAGGGCAGAGGGCAGGACAGCGTTCAGCTTGTTGGTTTATTTTGGCCTGCAACTGGTCAGGCTGCTGAGCTGCGCCAGAGCTGCAGGCCTGCACTGGTGCCAGAAATCTTTCTGGTAGTGACGTGAGTGAAGCAAGTGCCCTCACCTTGCTTAGTAACAACTGCTTTGTGGGTAGCTGCTTCTGCTGCCTTCCGTTCACTTTAAAATGTGACAACAGCACGTGGCTCCCATGTCTTCAGAAAGCGTTTTAATGCTGAATCAAGTGGTATCTCACGGGAGGCTTAGACTGGGAAACCACAGCTTGGAAACAGTAGCCTTAGTTTAGAGTTTCGCAAGTCACCTGCAGTACATAAAGGCCAAAGCAGAGCAGTGTGTAAAGGCACTGCCCCAGGGTCTCAGGTCTGCCAGTCTGCAGTGTATTCCCAGGCTGGTTGCTACGGTCTCTCCATTTTGCAGATGAATGTTTAAGGAATTTCGTACCCAGTGCTATTCAGTTTAAGCTTAGAAAGTGGTGAGCTTTGAGTAATTTTGTTCCTGTACAAACTATTTTTTCAAGTGTTACACCTAGTAATACATTTCATTCATATGTTGACCAATTGACCCCCTGATCAAGTGAGGAGGGTAAAAAATGGAACTTTCTACTTGGAATGTTGACCCAAGCTTGTGTATGGCCTGTAGCAACCCTATGTATCCTCGTAGGCCTAGATCCGTTACCGCCGCATTCTATGCTTGCCCTTCTCTGGTTTGGCTCATCCCTCCTTCCTTTCAGGGTGTACTGTTAAGTTGTTGTAAATTTGCTTTACACAAGCGTTTTGTCAGTCAGGCACCGACTTCTGCTTCAGATCTTTCTCTTTTAATGTTCTTGCGTAATCAAATAGTCGTGGTTTTTGGGGTTTTTTTGTTTTTTTTTTTTTTTTAAGAAAAATTTAATACTGTAGAGCTTTTAATTGGGGTTTAGTAGTTTTTTCACTGGCTCGGATGACTATCAAGAGTTCTGATATTAGCTAATGGTGTGGGGATCTGACTCTAAATATGACTTCTGTAAAACTGATAATGCAGTTCAGACTTGCCAACCTGTCACTTCCTTTGAGCTGTGACAAATACGGGTGGCTGGGGATCCAGTTGCAAATGCCTGAGCGCAATTGTGTGATTTAAAACCAAATACCAACATCTTTCAGAATGGATTTGACTGCCATGGTGGGAGGGTGGGCTTTGATTACATTTCTTGAGCCTGTGAGACCCCTTCTCCATGGGTCCAGGGGCGTCCACCTGGCTTGACCGGGAAACTAGTTGGGTCTGTAGAGAGCGAGACGCTTGCGTGTTGACACCAGCAGCTAACTGGCGCAACTTGGGACTGCTGAAGCGTGAGGTGGTGGATAGCGTAAAGATGCTGTAGAAATGTGGTGTGGTTGGAAAAAATGCACAACTAAAGACAAAAATAAATGAAGGTGAAACAAATTGCTACTGGGAGTGTTTGTCTGACCTACTTTGCGGGCCCACTGGAGCACAGCAGTCATGGCAGCATCATGCTGGTGTTGGGTGCAGTTTCGCTGTCCCAGCTCCTGCCTAACTCGGGAGCCTTGCCCTGGCCTGTCCTGAGGCACATCCCCCAGCCGTGCTGCCAGGGGCACGGGGTGCTGGTATGGAGTAAGTCCCTCTCGTCTGCTCGCTCCGGGCTGAGGGGCAGTGCTGCTGCAGCCTGCCTGCCCTGCGCACTGCATGGCCTACAGAGGAGTTTTGGGGTACCCATGACCATGGTGTGGAGGGCTACCTCCAACAGCTCTGCCAGGGCCTGTCCTCCAGCAGACCCCATGCGCCCCTTTATTGGGTCTGGCAGGGCCCCAAGTCCCCGCTGCACGTGGTGGGAGGGCAGGCCATAAAGCGCTGCAGACCATGGGAGGGCACTGAATGGACGACCTATTAGTGGAACCATCATCCCTCCCCATCCCCCTTCACTCCTGCAACATTCCAGTTAGTGGATCCATCATCCCTCCCCATCCCCCTTCACTCCTGCAACATTCCAGTTAGTGGATCCATCATCCCTCCCCATCCCCCTTCACTCCTGCAACATTCCAGTTAGTGGATCCATCATCCCTCCCCATCCCCCTTCACTCCTGCAACACTCCCGTCATGCACAGAGGCCCCGGTATTTACAATGACAAACAAATGCAGATGCAGAGCTGTTGCTTCAAGCACTCCCTTCCCCTTGGCCACTTCCACAAGCACCTCACAACAGCTCTAAGAACAAAAGGCTTGCAATTTGGGAAACTTGAAAGTAAATCCACCCCCTACTGAAAGCAAACATCACTCCAGTGCACTTACTTAAGAGATCTTCCTTGGAATGCTACTCCCCCCTCCCCCAAGGACGGGTATTTTACCCTTTTCACTTACAAATTGCTGACAAAGTTTTATTTCAGTTACCTTGGTCCAAAACTTGGACAAACCAAAAAAAAGCAGTGGGGGACACAGGTAAGGGACTCTTTCCTACAAAACAGGGTGGTAGAGGTGTGTCACACCCTCCCCAGGAGCACACTGCTTGCTTTGGAGAAAGAACTGCTAAAAATGTGTTATCTTAAGAGCCAAAGCTTATTGTTCTGTGCAGAGCTTCTTACAAGGGAGGAACCAACAGAATTTGGCAAGGCTTGTTCGTAATTAGCATTTATTTGACTTTCATACAAAATGCCATTAAAAAGACACTGGGAAAAAAAAAAAAAAAACCCAAACCACTACATCTTCTCATAAGTTAATTCATGGCCACATACAGTGCATGTTTTTTTATATGTATCCTCATCAATGTTTTCTTCTGGTCCGTACTCATGTTGGTGGATACTGGTTTCTTTCTTCCACAAGCTGCTCCTGACAGCGTGGCGGAGTTCTGATGAGAAGCACAAGAAAAATTAAAGATTTTTAATAAATTTGAAACACAGGTTAATGAAACCGCCTCTTCTGAGCATTGCAGATTACAATCTGCTAGTTGCCCGTCTTCCTTAAGTTTTGGGTGAGAATCTCCCGGTGCGAGAACAAGCTTTGACTTGCCTTGCAATCTTCACCTTGTTTGCATATTTTAAAGAACCACACCAACACACGCAATCTCACAGGAGAAGGTTTCCCATCTGGACTAAGTACGTGTTGTGCTCCGCCATTTCACAGGAAGCCATCCATTCAGAGGCATCCGAAAGGGGTAGGTGGAATCCAGAGGAGAAGTTTTACATAAAACCCCTCATTGTTTTACATGACCAAGAAGAAGTACTTCTCATTCAGGTCACAGTAAGCCTCCCAAATGACTTGGCACTCTCTGAGCTTTATGCCCAATAACGTGAGTTGCCTCTGCGGCAGCCGCAGTGAAGTCAGCGGGTTTTCAAGAGAGCACAGGCTTGAGCACAGGTTTTCTCTGGCAGCAGAGCCCCAGATATTATCTGGATGTTGCAAGGGGGTGGCAAGCACGCCGAGCAGCACAGCTCAGCAGCGCAGTCGTGTTTGGAGCCAAGCCGTTCAGGCTGCAAACTCCGTCAGGTTAAGGCCTGTCCTTGCACTGAACTCTGGCATGTTGGCTACCGCCGGCTGCCAGCTCCTCTGCACACCAGCAGCCTGGGCAGGGGTTACTAGCTCACTCTCACGTTCTGCCTGCTCCAGACAGCAGCAGCGCAGGCGGCTCGAGCATGCTGCCTTGCCAGGTGCCCACCCAAAGCACAGCACGGACACTACAGGCAGCACAGACGCCATTAAGCCATGGCTCCGGCCAGGGAAGAAACAAACGTGCTCTTACCAGCATTCTGTGCTGAAAGTATTTTTTCACAAGCTCTATCTACTGAATAATCTCCTAAATACTAATTTATTGAGACCAAACAAGGACAATTGTAGTTTTTTTGCGTGGAGCCCTTTTCTGGTAATGGGGAAGGGGCTGCAAAAATGTCTCCTAGACAACAATGAGCAGGAAAAGCATCAGCTAGGAACACTGTCACGGGTGGGAAAAGACACCTTCTAACCTTCATTTGCAGTTAAGACCGGCTGAAGGGACAAGTTTGACAGAATTATAACCCACTGCCACAAAAATCCATATTCTCTGCAACCCAGGAAAACTGGCGGGAACAACCTGGCACATTCTGGGTCACATCAAAACAGTTTGTAAAAAAAAACCCACCGTAATGAGCCATCATAACCAATTTCTACCACTCACATCATGTCTGTAGGACAACGGGGTGGTTCAGGTTGGAGGAGACCTCGGATCCCTGGTCCAGCCCCTGTGCCCAAAATGGCCAGCTCTGAGGTCAGACCAGGCTGCTCTGAGCCTACCCACAGAGCTCTCCAGAAACCTCCGTTTTGCCACAATGAAGATCTTCTGCATACTTTAATCGGACGCAGAAACAAACAGAACTGCACTTCAGCTGCTGCAGTAAGTACATTTAACCTTTTACCTTTAACTTTCTTATCAAACTTCTTCTGTTTCATCTTCTCTCTGGTATCACGGCGGAGTTCCTTTGCTTCTTGCAATGATTCTTCACTACCCCAGACTTCAAGAGAACGCTTGATTACCTACAGGAGGGACACAAATGCGTTTCTTTTTCACCTGAAATGATAAAATAAACCCTTCTAACAAGTAAATAATTTTTTTTCCCTACACATACACAAGCCAGCCCAGTCCTGCCTCTGCCTCCTGTCTGTCTCCTTGCTTTTGACTTGCAAACAGGGCCTTTCTTCCACAGCAAGAGGCAACATGGATATTTATCATCACCTAGATGTAACTACTCAGGAAAAGTCACACCCAGCATTAATTTCGCGCATATTCCACCAAAACAGCAACATTCCTACAAAAGCAGCAAACAAGAAATGGCAAGAGGCCTAGAAAAGGTACTTGCTGCCTCTGCGGGTAGAGCTGCAAACACAAGGCCACAGCCACAAAGGGACAGACAGCAGCAGCTGCCCTGAACACTTCAGAGTGGCACTGACAGCCTACTGACTCCATGACCTGCAGTTGTGCAAACTGCTGAGGCTATCATCCACCGACACCTTCAAAATGCCTCCAAACATGGGTATTTTGATGAGTTTGGACCGTTGCTCTTTAACTGCACAGAAAACTTGCACAAGTGACACACAACACACTTAGCTTTGACAAAAGCATTCAGGAATCAGAACTCAAGTGACACCATTTTGGCTATCAAAGTTGTGTAAGGGTAGTATAAAAAGAGGTCTGAAACAGGCTGACAGTTTCTATACCTGTAGTTTTAAGTAAAGTTTCATGTCTCCCCATCGTGGGTTATGAGGGTTTTTCTTCACAATGAATCTGAGCACTGGCTCCCTCTTGTCCAAGTCACAGTCTTTAAGAAGATACTCTTCTTTGGCTTCTGTCCTTGTTATAAGCTTATGCTTATTTTCAGCATCTCTGGAGGATGTAAAAATAATGATGAGAAAGCTACACCTAAAAACCACATTATTAACATCTAAGTCCCCACCACTTCTAACATTCCTGAAATACAGGCAGACCTCATCCTCTCAGTTTTTTTTTGTAGGCAAATAACTTTTGATTCTAGCAACCTAGCTAAACTCCAGGATAAATTAAGTTTTTTTTTTTTTAAATTCTCACATTCAGGCAAGCGCAGGCCGAGAAGCCTGTTTTTCTAGAAGAGCTTTTACTTGGACAGGGAGTAACTGAAACTTTAAAGGAGTACAAATAATTTTAGGTATTCACCTAACCCAGATGCAACTCGAGAGGACAAAAGTACAAGCCCCACACATGGTCAAGAGAGAAAGAGAGAAAGAATGTGTAACGTGAGACAGGTCAGATCACCTGAGAATATACACACTCCATATGCTGCTAGATCACAGAAACAGATTATCAGCCCAGACTGAGCACTTGATTAGCAGCACAGTAAGGGCACTTGTTTCTGAATGCAAGAAAGCAGGCAGAGGCACCGTAAAACAAAGACCTTAAAAGACTCTTAACTTCTACCAGACTGATAATGAAAAACTGTGTAAGGACAGCAGCATTTATGACTCAGTGAAAAAAAAACAGCCTTTGCGCAATCCTGACTGAAGTCTAACTTGAATTGCTCGAGCCGGAATAATCTGCCAAACGCTTAAGTGCTAGCCACGGTCATCACGGAAGTACTGCTGCAAATGCAGCTTTACTCGAATTCAAAGTTCACAGCAAACGCTAATGCACCGAGGAATCTCTAACGCTCGGCCGCAAGAGCTACTCTGACCGGGGGGGGGGGAAAAAAAAAACCTCCTAAAGCCTCGAGCCCCCCCAGCCGCCTTTCCCCACCCGCCCTACCCCGG